>JANAVB010031416.1:9601199-10171942 GCA_029216955.1 Iris pallida | reverse complement strand
GGCACTATATAAAGGCGAACTTATTCCTTAAGGCAAAGAAACAACCAAATACATCGTGTCTATGCAGATTCTATAGGGTCGACAGATAGCAATGAGATCTTTCCATGAATACTTGATGATTATCTCAATAGAAGCCCTCTAATCTGTGTACTAGAGAGTTCGGATTTGGGATGTGCTCGAGTCCGGGCCTCCCTATATATATCTCAATACAAGCCCTCCAGTCTTTAGTCGAAGTCCAACCCTTGTTAGCAATTCGGCAGACGGAAAAAATTCGGAACGACAAAAGTACGAGTATAAATTGGTACAATATAAGTAAAATACATTAAAAAATTCGGTCAAAAATTCGTCTAACGAAAAACATTCGGATTAGATTTAATTCGTATTTAGTACATTTCATATGAACCAATTCGGCACTAAAAATTCGGCATATATATAGGGCCCACCCACCTCTACTCCTTGGATTTTCGGTTTTTCTTTAATTGTTGCAAGCAACATTACAAAGACTCTTTGGTTTCTTTTTTTGGTTACTGTGAGACTTACTTCTTTTCTTTTGATAATTTTTGAGAATTGTGCCAGTCTTAATATCTAATAGCAATAAGAGTCAAGAAAGTCATGACTGTTGGGTTTCTTGG
Source organism: Iris pallida (assembly GCA_029216955.1). Classification (NCBI taxonomy): domain Eukaryota; kingdom Viridiplantae; phylum Streptophyta; class Magnoliopsida; order Asparagales; family Iridaceae; genus Iris; species Iris pallida. Next base: position 10,171,310 of record JANAVB010031416.1, on the reverse strand, counting down.
TCACTTTTTTTGGCCAATTTTTTTAAAAATTCGTACGGTACGCGTTTAAAATGCCACATGCTTAAAATTCGCGTACAAATTCGAATTTTTCAAAAGTACGTAAGTATTATACGTTTATGTAAGATACGGAAAAATTTGCGTATAATACGCGTTTTAATCGGGTGATTGCTACCAAGGAGTCCAACAACGAGTTTCGCTCATGATTTTCTTAGAAATAGGCTCTTTGTTAATTGTTATACAACGGAAACACTTCGTTCAATGCTCAAGCTTCTTCTTCGGCTTCTCTCCTCTTCTTCTTCTTCTTCTTTTGCTATGAAAAAAGGGAGGCGACCATTAGGGAGGAATTCTTTAATGACATGGAACTGCCTTCTGATCAATAAAAAAGAAAGAGGAGAAAATAAATATCACCAAATGTCACAACCTATAGATACACGTAGTGATTCGATCTTTTAAGAACCCATTTTTAAAAAACTACCATGGTGAGGGAAGGGAGAATTTATGTGTGATACACTGAATATTGGATTCCGCGAATCATGAGTCTTATATACTGGATCACCTTGTATTGATCCAAAAGGCGAAGCATCGCCCTCAAATGGTCGAGTGAGATAGCCGGCAGTTGCTGGAAAGTCGGCCTAGCCGCGAGACACACAAAGGCAAACAAACTCACGAGGCGGTGATCGATATGAGGTAATCAAGCTGGTGTTTACTTGGACCTCGAGTGACGGAATAAGGCGGCCAGAGGCGGCGAGCAGTCGCAATCAAAGCTTGGCTCTAGCTGATAGGCTGATAATAACCTTGGCTACAACGAAGCGCTTACCAAGCGCGAAGGAAAGGGCCTTCCCCCCCTTGAGTCGTATGCGTGGGGACTTGATCATACGGTTCTTATTGGGGGAGGATGTCAGCTGATCCATTCCATCCCAACAACATATATTTGGAACTCAATATGAAATTTATCATTATTTTTTGTAAGACCCGCTAAGATAAGGACAAACTCCAGAGATTGCTTCAAATGGCTTCTTTCCTACGGTTTTCGGTCCTTACTAGCTCCATTCTCAATACGTTCGTCTCACTTTGATTATTTAGTATTAGTTCACTTCTCTCGCCTCAACAAGAACAAGATTTTAAGGTTATATTAAAATCAAAACAACATATTTTCTTAGATGTAGTGTCCGACTATTTTCTACTATTGTGCATTTCTTATTCTTGTAGTACGCTAGCCTTTGTTATCAGAAATATTTCCAACTCTGTATTCAGACTCTGAAATCAAAATATAAATATAAATAAATAAATGATACCGAGGCTTGAACTTGGTTCAATGTCCTTAAGACAATATTTGCCCCGCACTGGTGCTTACGGTTTAATGGCGACTAGTCTCCCAGGATACAACGGTTGTTTCCTTCGGTAGCAGCACTTCACACCGTAGGAACTCGTCGAAGCAACGTTGGTTGTCTCTCTCTCTTAGACTAACTAATGCAATATGGATGAATTGAATGAATGCTTGAATGCTCCAAACATATTTGTATTTATAGAAATAAAGAGACACGATGGAAAGGGGACACCTTTCCAATAAACAGATTCGTACACCTTTTCCAATAAAAAGATTCGTACACTTTTCATAGATTCCTTGATAAAAAAAATAATGATATTATTATTATAACAAATATACATTCACATTTTCCAACAATCCCCACATGAATGAATATTTGACTGTGTACAATGCAGACACAATACAGACTCCAGTAGACATAAGAGAGAGAGAGAGAGAGATCATTTGAAAAGTTATTGTACCGGGATAGGTAGCTTTTGGCCTTGAACCTTCCCTTGTAAATATTTATCGAGTTTACTAGCTATCCAGTGAACATGATGTCTTGAACTGTGCAGTTTTTTGTTGTACACTTGAGTCAATAAATATCGCACAACTTCTTTTCGACCAATATTGCTTCTATTGTTGTGTTCATTTTGACCCTGAACATATGCCTGGTTTCATAAGTGTTCTTAGAGAATTTAGCCTTATAATTCTCATAGAAGCGGCCCCACTTCCACACTCATATAGGTGACTTCCTAATAAGAGTATCCTGCTATACTCCACTTGAATTTCAAGTCATAGGAATCATTAAAAGCAATGCTTACCCTAATTTTTTTTTTTTTTGGCAAGCGACACTACTATTTGTCATCCTAGAGAATGGGATGAGTATTTAAATACTCGTCAGTGTCATTTAAGAATTTCACATAATTAGGTTGTCCCTTTGAACCTAGATCTTGGGATCTCCAGTCAACTAGGTTGGGTTTTCCTTTATGGAACTTCTTTTATCATAGGCTTCAAGCCCATTCCCCTCGGTGACTTATATACTTGCTCTCTTGTCAAACCTTTAGTTAGTGGATCCGCAAGATATTTCTTTGATTTTACATAATCAATCGTGATTATGCCATTAGAGAGAAGTTGTCTAACGGTATTATGACGTCTTCGAATGTGTCTTGATTTACCGTTATAAATATGACTGTGTGCCCTACCGATAGCAGATTGACTATCACAATGTATACAGATTGCTGGTACGGGCTTTGGCCATATTGGAATGTCCTCCAAGAAATTTCAAAGCCACTCTGCTTCTTCACTTGCTTTATCCAAAGCTATGAATTCAGATTCCATAGTTGATCTGGCTATGCACATTTGTTTTGAGGACTTCCACGATATTGCTGCACCTCCAAGTGTAAAGACATCCACTTGTGGATTTCGAGTCTTTAGTATCAGATATCCAATTTGCATCACTGTATCCTTCGAGTACAACTGGATATTTAGTATAGTGCAATCCATAGTCTTTAGTGTATCTTAAGTATCTGAGTACTCTAATAATAGCCTTCCAGTGATCTTTTCCTGGATTACTCGTGTATCTGCTCAGTTTGTTAACTGATTGAGCTATGTCCGGTCGCGTACAGTTCGTGACATACATAAGGCTCCCAATTATACGAGAATATTCTACTTGTGAGATACTTTCTCCAGTATTCTTCTTTAAATGTAGATTTAAATCTACTGGAGTTTTTGCAATGTTATTATCATTTTGATTATGTTTTTCTATAATCTTCTCAATGTAATGAGATTGGGATAATACCAGCCCATCTGGTGTTTTAGAAATCTTAATTCCCAACATAACATCTGCAATTCCCAGATCTTTCATGTCAAAGTTTTTGATTAAGATCTTCTTTGTGTCCTGGATTATGTTATTATTACTGCCTATTATTAGCATATCATCTACATATAGGCATATAATGACATATCCAGTTTGTGCATTTTTAGAATACACACATTTGTCACATTCATTGATCTTGAATCCATTTGACATCATTACATTGTCAAACTTTTGGTGCCACTGTTTCGGTGCTTGTTTAAGTCCATATAGAGACTTAACTAGTTTGCACACCTTCCTTTCTTTACCTGCTACTATGAATCCTTCTGGTTGATTCATGTAGATTTCTTCTTCTAGATCACCATTTAGAAAGGCAGTCTTCACATCCATTTGATGTATTTCAAGATTGTGCAATGCTGCTATTGCAATTAACATCCGAATTGATGTTATCCTTGTTACTGGTGAATATGTATCAAAATAATCAATTCCTTGTTTTTGATTATATCCTTTGACAACCAGTCTTGCTTTATATTTATCAATAGTTCCATCAGCTTTCATTTTCTTCTTAAATATCCATTTACAGCCTAATGGCTTACATCCTGGAGGAAGATCAGCTAATTCCCATGTATGGTTTTGCATAATGGACTCTGTTTCACTATTTATAGATTCTTTCCAAAGTGGTGCCTCTGGTGTAGACATTGCTTCTTTGAAAGTTTGAGGCTCATTTTCTAACATGAATGTTAGAAATTTAGGTCCAAAGGTCTTTGATATTCTAGACCTCTTACTGCGTCTAGGCACATCTTCCTTATCGGCAAATTCAATATCTGCATTTCTTTGACCAGTATGTATAATGTCATCATAATTTCTTTTTAATGTTTCTCTTTCATGTATCTTCTTACATGGAAAGATATTCTCAAAGAAAGATGTATTCCTAGATTCAATAATTGTATTATTATGTATCTCCGGAATGTCCGACTTATGTACGAGAAACCGATAAGCAGAACTGTTTTCAGCGTATCCTATAAATATGCCGTCAAAGGTCTTGGGACCTATCTTGACCTTTTTAGGCAAAGGAATTGCCACTTTTGCAAGACATCCCCACACTTTGAGGTATTTATAGGAAGGTTTCTTTCCTTTCCATAATTCATATGGCGTCTTATCCTTTATCTTGTGGGGCACCTTATTTAAAAGATAGTTGGCTGTAAGTACAGCTTCTCCCCACAAATTATCTGGTAGTCCTGAACTTAATAATAAAGAATTCATCATTTCTTTAATTGTTCGATTCTTTCGTTCAGCGATACCATTAGATTGTGGTGAATATGGTGCAGTAGTTTGGTGTATAATTCCATGTTCTGCACAGAATTCTGCAAAAGGTGATTCATATTCACCACCTCTATCGCTTTTGATAACTTTAATCTTTCGATTAAGTTGATTTTCTACTTCAGTTTTATAGTATTTGAACATATCTATTGCTTCATCTTTTGATTTCATAAGATAGACATAGCAATAACGAGTACTGTCATCGATGAATGTGATGAAGTACTTTTTCCCATTTCTCGTTTGTATGCCTTTTAGATCACATACATCTGTATGGATTAAATCCAACGTTCCGGTATTTCTTTCAACCGGATTTTGAAAGGATGTACGGGTTAATTTTGCTTCTGCACATATTTCACACTTATGATTTGAATCTATTGCAGATCTAGGAATTAAGTCCATGTTCATGAGTTTCCTGATTGAATCATAATTAACATGACCTAATCTTCCATGCCACATATGAGAGGACTCAACGATATAAGAAGAATTAATCATCTTATTAGGCATAATAGTCATTACATTCATTTTGAAGAGGCCCTCCTTGAGGTAACCCCTCCCCACATAAACTCCACTCTTGGTGAGTACAAATTTGTCAGATTCAAATATTAATTTATACCCATGCTTACTTAACATAGATTCGGAAATCAGATTCTTTTGAATATCAGGTACGTGTAGAACATTGTTAAGCTTCAGTTCCTTTTCCGACGTCATTTTCAGAATGATCGTCCCTTGTCCTTCAACCTTTGATGATGAAGAATTTCCCATGAAGAGTTGCTCGCCTTGGTCGACGCTTTGGTAGGTATTGAACATAGTCTTTTCAGCACATATGTGGCGGGTAGCGCCAGTGTCGACCCACCACTCTCTTGGGTTGCTCCCTACCATGTTCACTTCAGAAACAACTGCCGTCAGAACCAGGTCGTCAACACCCTTAGCCAGACGCTCATCTTCTGTCATATGAGCCTGGTGAGGACGTCCCTTGTTCTTGTTCTTGTTGTAATTGTTGTAGTTACGACTACGACAATCTGCAGCTTTATGTTCCATTTTATTGCATATGTGACATTTACCTTTGAACTTTTTATAGTTCCCTTGACCGGAGTAGGTTCCTTGACCGGAGCCTCCAATGTATTTGCGTTTTTTTCCTTTTTGTCCTGTTTCCAAGACATTTGCCCTGGCTTCTATAGAAGAGATTTTTTCAGTGCTCATGTTATTCTCTTCTATTTTAAGCCTGACAATTAGGTCTGCCAATGGCATGTCCTTACGTTTATGTTTCAGATAGTTCTTATAATCCTTCCAAAGAGGCGAAAGTTTTTCAGTCACAGAAGCTACCTGAAACGGTTCACACAAGGCCATACCTTCGGCAACCAGTTCATGGAAAATACATTGCAAGTCTTCAACTTGACTTGCCACTGATCTGGAGTCAACCATGCGGTAGTCCAGAAATTTGCCTACTACAAATTTCTTCGACCCTGCACCTTCTGCTTTGTATTTCTTGTCCAGAGCATCCCAGACTTCTTTTGCAGTCTTCAGTGGACTGTAAACATTCCATAGATGGTTGTCCAGTCCACTTTTCAAATGATCTCTCTCTCTCTTATGTCTACTGGAGTCTGTATTGTGTCTGCATTGTACACAGTCAAATATTCATTCATGTGGGGATTGTTGGAAAATGTGAATGTATATTTGTTATAATAATAATATCATTATTTTTTTATCAACGAATCTATGAAAAGGTGTACGAATCTTTTCATTGGAAAAGGTGTACGAATCTGTTTATTGAAAAGGTGTCCCCTTTCTATCGTGTCTCTTTATTTCTATAAATACAAATATGTTTGGAGCATTCAAGCATTCATTCAATTCATCCATATTGCATTAGTTAGTCTAAGAGAGAGAGACAACCAACGTTGCTTCGACGAGTTCCTACGGTGTGAAGTGCTGCTACCGAAGGAAACAACCGTTGTATCTTGGGAGACTAATCGCCATTAAACCGTAAGCACCAGTGCGGGGCGAATATTGTCTTAAGGACATTGAACCAAGTTCAAGCCTCGGTATCATTTATTTATTTATATTTATATTTTGATTTCAGAGTCTGAATGCAGAGTTGGAAATATTTCTATTTATAGAAATAAAGAGACACGATGGAAAGGGGACACATTTCCAATAAACAGATTCGTACACCTTTTCCAATGAAAAGATTCGTACACCTTTTCATAGATTCGTTGATAAAAAAAATAATGATATTATTATTATAACAAATATACATTCACATTTTCCAACAGCCTTTCCGTATGTCCGAGTAAAAAAGAACATGTGAAATCGACTCTTTCTCTGGGTGTCTAATTAATTTTTATGGCACGTATGCGTTACCATGTTGCTGGGACGTACCAAGTATTTAGTTTTTCATTTTCTTTTTATTATCTACTAGATTGAGTTCTTTTTGGTCAATTATTTTCCATGCTGGCGTCTTATTTTTTAAGTAAGTGATTAGGGAATAAGTAGTTGTACTTCATTACGGACATCCCCTTCTTAACTTTTTTTTTGTCTAGTAGGTAGATGTCTGACGAAATCCAGTTCGCCTTAAGTGCTCTTATCCTATCAAACTTGTTGGTTTTAATGGCTTTCGTAGATCGTTCTTTCTGTCATAATTAATATCTTTTTTTTTAGGCTTAATTGCTACTTGATACCCTCAACTATTACGCTTTTTCAAGTTGATACCCTAAACTTTTTTTTGTAACAACTTGATACCCAGATAATTTTTTGGACAATAATGCCCTTACCCAAATTTTAAAACTACCACTCACCCCCCCCCCCCCTCCTCTACTCCAGGCCACCCCCCCCTCTCCCCTCCGCACCCCCCCTCCCCCCCACCCCCCCCCCCCGCCCCGCCTCGCCTGCACCATCCCCCTCCGCCGCCCTCGCCTGCACCCCCCCCCCCTCTGCTAGCTCCGGCGCGGCTCTGATGGCGCGAGCGGCGCTGGGCTCCCACGCCGCCGCCGCGTTCTCCCTCGCCGTCGTCCGCTTCAACGGCTCCGGCGGCCCCGCGGCCTCCAGGAACCCCCGCGCCGGCTTCGTCCTCGCCACCCGCGCCGCCCTCCTCGGCCGGAGCTAGCAGGGGGGGGGAGGGGTGGGGGGGGGGGGGCGGAGTGGGGGAGGGGATGGAGGGAGGGAAAGGACAAGGGCATTTTGGAATTTTTTAAAATGTTAGGTATTAAGTTGAAAAAAAGAAATAGTTGAGGTATCAATCTGTTACGAAAAAAAGTTTAGGGTATCAACTTGAAAAAGTGTGATAGTTGAGGGTAGCAATTAGCAATTAAGCCTTTTTTTTAGGTGCCCTTTCTACCTCTTGGCGACCAGCGCCTAGGGAAGGGTTCGAACACGCACCTTTCGTGCTGACTCTCCATTATTATCAATATCAATAAAATGTCCTTATTAGTTTAATAAAGCTTATGGGTTGTTACTGTGCTTTTCCTTCCCGTTGAGGAGGCGAGTAATTTTTTTTTTTTTTTTTTTTTACGAGCAATGACGATATTAGTGAACACATGGATTGGGATTGTAATAGTTGTATTTCCATAATGTTTTCCGGTAGCTTTGTAATATCAATTCGAAGTATTATTGTTATTATTATTATTATTATTATAAATCAAATTGTTTTATTTTTATATATTTTTATATTCTAACCAAGTACAAGTACACACACTAGGTGTCATGTGGTGAGCCCACTAGGGCGCTTTGTTAGCCATCACCCATTGTCTATGTTCCTAATTAGTCATGTATAGAGTAGGGGTGAGAATTATTTAGTTTGGGGCTAATAATTGAACCGAATAATTTCAGTATAAAAAAAAAGGTTAAGTATTGATTTTAAATTAATAAAAAAATTATTCGGTTTCGGTCCAAAATTAAAAATCGAATAAGATCATACAATTATGTAAATACCCTCAATTTTATGTATATTTTGTGATAAAAATGTGTTTATATTGAAAACAACGATTATATGTATGCGTTTTGAAGTCAAAATTTGGTAATTTGATAATTATTTCAACTTTAGACACAACATTGAAATACAACAAATGTGTATATAAAATTATATATTTAATATAATTTAAGCACGATTTTAATTTTGGGTCCGGTCAATTAAACAATAGAAATAACTCAACCGAACAAATTGAATAAATTATTCGGTTCGGTTTGATTTCGGTCTTGGCTAATTTTGGGTCCGGTCAATTAAACAATAGAAATAACTCAACCGATAAGCAGAACTGTTTTCAGCGTATCCTATAAATATGCCGTCAAAGGTCTTGGGACCTATCTTGACCTTTTTAGGCAAAGGAATTGCCACTTTTGCAAGACATCCCCACACTTTGAGGTATTTATAGGAAGGTTTCTTTCCTTTCCATAATTCATATGGCGTCTTATCCTTTATCTTGTGGGGCACCTTATTTAAAAGATAGTTGGCTGTAAGTACAGCTTCTCACCACAAATTATCTGGTAGTCCTGAACTTAATAATAAAGAATTCATCATTTCTTTAATTGTTCGATTCTTTCGTTCAGCGATACCATTAGATTGTGGTGAATATGGTGCAGTAGTTTGGTGTATAATTCCATGTTCTGCACAGAATTCTGCAAAAGGTGATTCATATTCACCACCTCTATCGCTTTTGATAACTTTAATCTTTCGATTAAGTTGATTTTCTACTTCAGTTTTATAGTGTTTGAACATATCTATTGCTTCATCTTTTGATTTCATAAGATAGACATAGCAATAACGAGTACTGTCATCGATGAATGTGATGAAGTACTTTTTCCCATTTCTCGTTTGTATGCCTTTTAGATCACATACATCTGTATGGATTAAATCCAACGTTCCGGTATTTCTTTCAACCGAATTTTGAAAGGATGTACGGGTTAATTTTGCTTCTGCACATATTTCACACTTATGATTTGAATCTATTGCAGATCTAGGAATTAAGTCCATGTTCATGAGTTTCCTGATTGAATCATAATTAACATGACCTAATCTTCCATGCCACATATGAGAGGACTCAACGATATAAGAAGAATTAATCATCTTATTAGGCATAATAGTCATTACATTCATTTTGAAGAGGCCCTCCTCGAGGTAACCCCTCCCCACATAAACTCCACTCTTGGTGAGTACAAATTTGTCAGATTCAAATATTAATTTAAACCCATGCTTACTTAACATAGATTCGGAAATCAGATTCTTTCGAATATCAGGTACGTGTAGAACATTGTTAAGCTTCAGTTCCTTTCCCGACGTCATTTTCAGAATGATCGTCCCTTGTCCTTCAACCTTTGATGATGAAGAATTTCCCATGAAGAGTTGCTCGCCTTGGTCGACGCTTTGGTAGGTATTGAACATAGTCTTTTCAGCACATATGTGGCGGGTAGCGCCAGTGTCGACCCACCACTCTCTTGGGTTGCTCCCTACCATGTTCACTTCAGAAACAACTACCGTCAGAACCAGGTCGTCAACACCCTTAGCCAGACGCTCATCTTCTGTCATATGAGCCTGGTGAGGACGTCCCTTGTTCTTGTTCTTGTTGTAATTGTTGTAGTTGCGACTACGACAATCTGCAGCTTTATGTTCCATTTTATTGCATATGTGACATTTACCTTTGAACTTTTTATAGTTCCCTTGACCGGAGTAGGTTCCTTGACCGGAGCCTCCAATGTATTTGCGCTTTTTCCCTTTTTGTCCTGTTTCCAAGACATTTGTCCTGGCTTCTATAGAAGAGATTTTTTCAGTGCTCCTGTTATTCTCTTCTATTTTAAGCCTGACAATTAGGTCTGCCAATGGCATGTCCTTACGTTTATGTTTCAGATAGTTCTTATAATCCTTCCAAAGAGGCGGAAGTTTTTCAATCACAGAAGCTACCTGAAACGGTTCACACAAGGCCATACCTTCGGCAACCAGTTCATGGAAAATACATTGCAAGTCTTCAACTTGACTTGCCACTGATCTGGAGTCAACCATGCGGTAGTCCAGAAATTTGCCTACTACAAATTTCTTCGACCCTGCACCTTCTGCTTTGTATTTCTTGTCCAGAGCATCCCAGACTTCTTTTGCAGTCTTCAGTGGACTGTAAACATTCCATAGATGGTTGTCCAGTCCACTTTTCAAATGATCTCTCTCTCTTATGTCTACTGGAGTCTGTATTGTGTCTGCATTGTACACAGTCAAATATTCATTCATGTGGGGATTGTTGGAAAATGTGAATGTATATTTGTTATAATAATAATATCATTATTTTTTTATCAACGAATCTATGAAAAGGTGTACGAATCTTTTCATTGGAAAAGGTGTACGAATCTGTTTATTGAAAAGGTGTCCCCTTTCTATCGTGTCTCTTTATTTCTATAAATACAAATATGTTTGGAGCATTCAAGCATTCATTCAATTCATCCATATTGCATTAGTTAGTCTAAGAGAGAGAGACAACCAACGTTGCTTCGACGAGTTCCTACGGTGTGAAGTGCTGCTACCGAAGGAAACAACCGTTGTATCCTGGGAGACTAATCGCCATTAAACCGTAAGCACCAGTGCGGGACGAATATTGTCTTAAGGACATTGAACCAAGTTCAAGCCTCGGTATCATTTATTTATTTATATTTATATTTTGATTTCAGAGTCTGAATACAGAGTTGGAAATATTTCTATTTATAGAAATAAAGAGACACGATGGAAAGGGGACACATTTCCAATAAACAGATTCGTACACCTTTTCCAATGAAAAGATTCGTACACCTTTTCATAGATTCGTTGATAAAAAAAATAATGAAATTATTATTATAACAAATATACATTCACATTTTCCAACAGCCTTTCCGTATGTCCGAGTAAAAAAGAACATGTGAAATCGACTCTTTCTCTGGGTGTCTAATTAATTTTTATGGCACGTATGCGTTACCATGTTGCTGGGACGTACCAAGTATTTAGTTTTTCATTTTCTTTTTATTATCTACTAGATTGAGTTCTTTTTGGTCAATTATTTTCCATGCTGGCGTCTTATTTTTTAAGTAAGTGATTAGGGAATAAGTAGTTGTAGTTCATTACGGACATCCCCTTCTCAACTTTTTTTTTTTGTCTAGTAGGTAGATGTCTGACGAAATCCAGTTCGCCTTAAGTGCTCTTATCCTATCAAACTTGTTGGTTTTAATGGCTTTCGTGGATCGTTCTTTCTGTCATAATTAATATCTTTTTTTTTGAGGTGTCCTTTCTACCTCTTCGTGACCAACGCCTAGGGGAGGGTTCGAACACGCACCTTCCGTGCCGACTCTCCATTATTATCAATATCAATAGAATGTCCTTATTAGTTTAATAAAACTTATGGGTTGTTACTGTGCTTTTCCTTCCCGTTGAGGAGGCGAGTAACTTTTTTTTTTTTACGAGCGATGACGATAACATCAGTGAACACATGGATTGGGATTGTAATAGTTGTATTTCCGTAATATTTTCCGTTAGCTTTGTATTATTATTATTATTATTATTATTATTATTATTATTATTATTATTATTATTATTATTATTATTAATCAAATTGTTTTTATTTTCATATTTTTTTTAATATTCTAACCAAGTACAAGTACACACACTAGGGCCTCGTTTGGTTTCCGGAATCTCCCGGTTGGGAAAGGAAAGTGATTACTTTCCTAGGTTTGGGTGTCCAAGGAATTGAGGAGGAAAGGAAAGTGATTTCCAATGGAAGGAAAATTAGGGGGGAAAGTGATTCCATCCATCCAAGGAAGGAATCACTTTTCCACATTGAAGTATTCACTTTCTTTTCCAAATTTCTTGGCATTGCCAAACATCGGAAAGAAAAATCAATAAAAATTAAAGTTTCCCAAATGAAAGGAAATGACAAGAAATTGATTTCCTTTCCCTTCCATTCCGCGAACCAAACGAGGCCTATGTGTCATGTGGTGAGCCCACTAGGGCGCTTTGTTAGCCATCACCCATTGTCTCTGTTCCTAATTAGTCATGTATAGAGTAGGGGTGAGCATTATTTAATTTGGGGCTAATAATTAAACCGAATAATTTCAGTATAAAAAAATGTTAAGTATTGATTTTAAATTAATAAAAAAATTATTCGATTTCGGTCCAAAATCAAAAATCAATAAGACCATACAATTATGTAAATACCCTCAATTTTATGTATATTTTGTGATAAAAATGTGTTTATATTGAAAACAACGATTATATGTATGCGTTTTGAAGTCAAAAGTTGGTAATTTGATAATTATTTCAACTTTAGACACAACATTGAAATACAACAAATGTGTATATAAAATTATATATTTAATATAATTTAAGCACGATTTTAATTTTGGGTCCGGTCAATTAAACAATAGAAATAACTCAACCGAACAAATTGAATCAATTATTCGGTTCGGTTCGATTTCGGTCTTGGCTAATTTTAGTTCGGTTTCGAATTTGGATTTACAGGTTTTCGGTTTATTCGGTTTTGCCTATTTCGATTCGGTTGAAACCGAATAAACAAACGCTCACCCCTAGTATAGAGAGTATACGTATGAACTAATTAACGTTTAGGTCATGTATTTTATATTAGCTTAGAGTTTAACTGTCATAGTCGTATCAAATTATTCAATTTATTTTAACTAATTGTATATATATTTCTTAATAATTTTTTTTCTAATTAATTATTATTGTTCTATTTTAAAGAAAAGGATTTAATAATGTGGTTAAATAATTTTTTTATTATAAATATTAATAATTACATAAAGCTATGGGTTAAATTTTGTAATTTCAAAATTAGGTATGGACACCTTAGAGCATCTCCAACCCTATTGTGACTTTGGAAAAAAGTTAATGCCACATAGGAATGACAAAATTTTATTCAAAAGTTCTTCTCCAATACAATTGTCAAGTCAATTGTGAAGCTTATGTGGCAAAAATTAAAGAAGACATTGTGAAGTTGATTGTCTTGTTCTAGACAATGCACTTGACAATGTCTTCTCTTCCATGTCATCAATTATGAATAAAAAATATTAGACAAAAGAAAGAAGATGAGTAGTTGTCTTAAAAGTAGCCTTGAAAGTTGGAAAAAATACTTTTTATTGTCTTCTCAATACTTTTGCATTGGAGAGAGTTTTTCTATCTCATTGTCTTTTGAGATATAATTTTGCCACATAAACAAGACATTATCTTGTGGCTCATGCCACATAGGAGCCACCTAAGACTCACAACACTTAACAAGACAATAGGGTTGGAGATGCTCTTATGGGATAGGTGTCAAAACCTAACACCTTCAAGGCCACATGGGGTTCCTAACAACTCTTAGTCACCACATCATAATAGTTAATAATAATCTCTTATACAAAACACAATGGTTTTTGAATCCTAGGGCTGACTGTGTCAAGATAAAGAGTGGTTGAGATTTAATCTTGGTGAATCAACGGTTGTGGGATTTTATGGGGAATCCAAAGAGTGAGATTTGCACTCATAATGGTTGTGGATGAGCATTATTGAGAGTGGGGTTTTATGGAAAATGAGCATTATTGAGAGTGGGATTTTATGGGGAATCCAAAGAGTGGGGTTTGCACTCATAATGGTTGTGGATGAGCATTATTGAGAGTGGGGGCCTCATAATTATTATTGCTCGTTTAAAATTGGGGGTCCAAGATTTTGAGGAAGAATACCTTAAATGAACCATGCCCTATGGGTACGGATTATGACTAGTAATATAACAATAAAAGAGAGAGAGAGAGGAACCCATAACTTACTCCATCCCTCTCTCTTACGTTTCCTTCTCCCCCTCTCAACCGAACACCGCCCACCCCCCCCCCCCCCCCCCCCCCCCCCTCTCACTCTCTCTCTCCCTCTCGGCTTCCTTTCTTCTCCTCTCCATCTCTCTCCCTCTCCCTCACCGTCGGCCTACCTGGCCGCCGGCTCCGCCTACGGCCCCCCTCCCCCCCCCCCCCTTCTATCACCACCACCATTATCTCCATCTCCATCATCACCACCACCTCCAACACCACCATCACCATCATCCTCTTTATCCTCATCGTCATCTCCATTACCAAAGCCCTAACCCCTTTCTTCGAACAAAAAAGAGAGAGGGAAATTGGAAAAGGAGAAGAAGAATTTGTTGGAGGAAGAAGAAGGAGAAATTGGAGAAGGAGCAAGCCCTAATCCCCAATTTCAAACCCAAATCATTTCTTCAAGGCAAGCCCTCTCTTTCTTCATTGAAATTATTTAAAATTTCTCTTCAAAATTGTTCTTTAACCTATAAAATTCTTACACTCAGTATGTATGTCGTTGTAATAGGGTTTTGGGTCGAGACTCGTGTGTTTTAGTTTCCAATTATAGAAAATTGTTTAGAACTATAGAATATTTATAGATTATGATACAGACACGGATGTTAGAAGCAGTACAGGCACGTGGATACAAATTATTAGGGATGGAAACTTGGACACACGAATCATATACGATGCGGACGCGACAATATGATTTTAACTTGGAATTACAACATGGACACGTACGTATCGGTGATAATTCGGATACAACGACACATTATTAGGTTACGAATTGGACACAACGATAATTGTTGGTGTTGATATTAGTATTGGTTTGGTATTATAATTTGGATATTATAATTGCAACGATAGAAATTATTCATAGACATAAGCATATGAGTATATGTAATATATTCATATATATAGTTATATAAGTATATCATGTCGGACTCGGTACCATAGAATTGAGAAATGGTATATTGATTTTTTTTAAAGCATTGTGGATTTGTTTAGCACTGAAACCTATGGATTATATATATATACATATAAGCCATATCCGATACCGCATTATAGCTTGTGTGTGTATTTATGTATATATTATTTGACATCCAAACTATCAAGTATTTCATTTCCATATTATAGTTTTGTTATCCAAGATGTTTATGAAATTTTGATAATTATTGATTGTATTGGGTTCTCTGGACTTGTGTAGCAAACTTCGGACCAATGCTAATTGCTAGAATACCAAATTGCTAAGGTAATACCACGCATTGGTAAGAAAGCTTTTATTTTTTTTTACTTGTTTATATATATATAATTGCGTGTGATTTCGGTGTTGAGTTGTTCCACGAAGGGGTCGGCGAGTCCGATATATATTTGCGTGGTTCCGGTGTTGAGAGTTGCTCCACCGAAGGGGTCGGCGAATCCATGATTATATGTTTTTTGTCTCTTGTGAAAATTTCGGATTCTCAAAATACAAAAGAGACTGCCGAATTTTTTGAGATTGTAAAGAGTTATCCATTTTTGGAAAGTCGAAATGGTTAAACCCCACTTCCTAATTTTATCAAATTTCCTAATACAAACATAACCCTGACACTCTTGAAAGAGTTGCCTTGGGCACACAAACTCTACTTTGACATTTTATTCCGCTAAGACGGAATTCCTTGTTTATTCATTCTTTCGTTTAATATGTGTTTTCCTATCACATGATGAACGAGGTACAAATCGAGGTTAATCAATAACCTAGATTTCATTGTAAGTTAGAATTGCATTGGGATGGGAGAGAAACCTTTGGATCACACCTTCGAAATCTTTACAATATTATATTTTACAAAACTGATCAGTTCCTGTTATCGGCATTCGTACGGTCATACGATGTCCGAGGTGAGGCTTAGCTCACTTTATTGTTTCCTGTTTTCCATTGGATTTCGAATTCCCGAATTCGGCCCTATATCCAATGTAGCCTGCTCCGATATTCTTGAAAAATTTCAAGTCATACGACAATTGTTATAACACTTGATTCCGATAACTCGGAAAACCACTCATGTGTTATCCTGATTATATCACATCAATATGTGATCCTGATACTAATAGGACGGATAAATCTAAGCACCGCCCATTAAGTATAAACCTGATTCCGGGTAAATGGGATTATTCTTTAATTTTTTCAGATACCGAAAATAAAATAAATTATAATTTAATTTTTCAAAGGAAAATAAAATATCAAAAGATTAATTTTTTTTCCTTTCTTTTCCTTTTCGCGGACCAAACGAGGCCTTGATGTCAGGGCTTAGTCGGGGTCATAAAAGTATGAGAGATTTAGGTGAAAGAGAATAGTACCATCCCTCTCCCACACCACCACCTCTCTTCCTCTCCCTACCGCCGCCGCCGCTGCTCCCTACTGCTACTTCTTCTGACGCTCCCTCTGCTGCCCCGACCCCTTGGCCAGCAGTAGCAGCCTCCAATTGGGGCCGGCCACACCACCGATCCCCTTTGTAAAGAGAGAGAGAGAGAGAGAGAGAGAGAGAGAGAGAGAGAGAGGAGTGATGAGAAGAAGAAAGGAGGAGAAGAAGAGTATTTAGGGTTTCCTATTTCAAATTTCTTTCCAATCAAGGCAAGCTCCTTCCCCCGTTTCTTTAAATTTCGCATTTCATCATAGAACAACTTCAATTTTCTTGAATCTTAATTCCGTAAATCCATGGTCGAATTAAATGTCAACTCTTAATGTTGAAAGCTTGATCAATTCTAGGATTTAGTGGATTGTGAATTTAATTATGAGTATGCAATTTCTCTCAATATTTAAATTACTTCTCTCTTTTTTTTTTAACTCTAAGGCTGTGTTTGATTGGACTTTTTTATGGAAATTTTTGTTATCGTAAATTTCCCACCACAATATGTATTGTTTGGTAACTCATACGTCCTAACCATTAAGAATTAAATTGCATGAAAATATAATTGAAATCAAACAACGTCATTATGTAAAATTTCAAAATTATGTGGAAATCTTTTCCTAGTAAAATAATTCAGCAGAATTAATTTATTTTCTACATATTTCCCACCTTGCAATCAAATACACCCCCAAAATAAAATTTTAACAAGATTATAGTACCTATATATGTATTAGAAATTATATGTTATCTTGGTTAGTCAGTCTGGCTTTGCAACTCAGTCAGTCCGTGTACTCCAATTTCTTGCCACAACATCTTGTGCTAGAAAACCAAACATGTCAAATGTGAACGGTATGAAAACGAGTTGATTGTCGGTGCACGCTTTCTCGTGTTTGAACACTTTGGCTGAGGCCGCTTTGAGAGCAGCTTGTTGCCCGCTTGCCATCTATGTCGGTGTAATCTTTCTCTCTTAACTATCAGTGAAAGGAATCCATGTTCCATTGGAAACATATTCTGCTGCCTCGATGTGTTATTACTACTTTTCTCCAATGAACTCCCATAACCTTACTCCTGTTCTCTTCCACATGATTCTTCAATCGAGTTCTTTGTTGGTACTTGCCTGAAAAGTTATGATAGGTGATTATGTATTCTTTCTGGAGGTTTTGTGTTCCAGAGCTGACCACATTCTTTCTGTACATATCCGTGTTAGTTGTGGTATTTCTTTTTCTAAAAAATTTTCCCAACTTTCACTTCTTGAAGCACACATATTGCTTTGTAGATGTAGACCTTTCATGTCTTTTTTTTGTCTGACTATTTACACTAGTATAAATGCACTTGCTTTGCAGGTATTAAGTAGATTATTATTATTAATAAGACGAATAGGCTGATGTAATTATTCTTATCTTTATTAAACTACTTAGGAAGACTGAAAGACTACTTTGAAAGGTCAAATGACACATCTCGTAATTATTTATTTGTCCCTATTAACTTTAATAAACAATTTTAATTAGTAGACACATGTAAGGGTATACTTGGAAGAAAAGTTTCACGGTGAAGTTCAAATTTTCTCATTATATAGTAGTATAGATAAACGATTTTAATTAGTAGACAAATGTAAGGGTATACTTGGAAAGAAAAGTTTCACGGTGAAGTTCAACTTTTCTCATTATATAGTAGTATAGATATACAAGACAACTTCACAAGATTAAAAAAAATGAATAAACAACCACATAACCCCCTGCTGTGATGCCTATGGCTGTTGGTAACAAATAACAACTTTATGCAATCATTTTGCCGCAATTAAGCAAAGTTGATAATTGACTATCAGAGATGCCTTTGCCCACCCTTTGGTAGGAGAAGAGAACGTCAGAAAGGTTACTGGTCCTGTATAATCTCAAGATACATATAGAACAGAATGTAATACCAAAAAAAAAGGGACCTGAGTACACATGAATATGATCTCAATTTGCAGAAAAGAATAAAGTATATGGTCAATGCTAGGATTACAACCAAATGAGGTTGTAATCCCTTACAACCGCCATATGACGGTTGTAAAGGATTACAATATGGCGGTTGTAAAGGATTACAACCCCATTTGGTTGTAATCCTAGCATTGTTGAAAGTATATATAGGAACTTAATTTAGATTTTAACACTATTGGTGGAAGGGGTCTGAAAATCATAGTAAACCCTTATATTGATTTTAAAAGGGCATTTTGGCGGCAAGAAATTGGAAATTCAGGCATTTCAATTCTAGGTTTTACCTTAATTCTTGCTGCCTTGTTCGGATCCACGTAGATTTCCTTTTGCATAGATGGTCCATAGGTTGTATATCTCAAACAGGAGCACTGTGGCACAGGACACCCTTTGTAGAATTCCAGTTACGTAAATTTGTACTAATAATTAAAGAAGATTCTCTGTCAAAATATTTCAAACAATTTCTTGGAATATTATGTATATCATCTGCAAATCTGGTGGGAAATAATATTCAACCTTCCAAGCAGCACAAAAACAAGGCACAAAGAAACATGGCTGGGTCGGCTTGATCCCATCATTTTTCTCAAAAAAAAAAAAGCACAAACAAACACGCTAGTTGGAACTATGGTTCATAGCTTTTCAGTCCATAAACTGCAATTTGATATCAATCGGGCCATTAAAATGCACCTGACCTATTTTAGTTTTTAGTTTTTATATGTGATTTATAGAGGAATGTATTCTATCCTAGGTGTGCCATGAATTCTCATCCCGGTCCACTTTCAAAGGTCACCCTTCTTCCCTTGGTTATTTTTGTTGGTGTTGCACTTTGGAAAGAAGATATGTTCTTTTAATGGTGATTAGGTACATCTTCTATAGATTATACATAAAGGCTTGTCTCTCAGTTTCATCCAACAAATGTTAATAAGGCTATGAGTTCACTGCCGGACTTTTGATTTTGAGACTTGAGGCTAACTCTAAAAGTGACCCTCAAAGTTTAAAGTGGTGCCCTCAAAACTCACTTGTAGTCTTCGACTTCGGTTACTAGATCGTTTCAGCATGAATAACTATAGGCATTAGAAAGAACACATTTTTTAATAAATTATAGGGCAACCACAAATAAGTCGATAATTATATCATTGAAACAATTATACAACAATTAGTAGATATTCAACAACATTTACTGGATATTTCAATAAACTATTTTCTGAGGTATTACTGGATATTTCAACAACAATTTACAAAAATAAATTAATAAATTAGCTCACCTAATGAAAAATGACCAATACCAATAGGTCTTTTAGGAAGAAAACTTACTTGTAGTCGTCGACTCTGGCCACTAAATCAACTCGGCAGGAACAATAGACATTAGGCAAGAACATAATTTTTCAATACATTATAAGTTGATCACAAATAAGACAATCAACAACAATATATATATATATATATATATATATATATATATATATATATATATTAATCAAAGTCTCACCTTTGGAGAGTCAAAAAATATATATATATATTAATCAAAGTCTCACCTTTGGAGAGTCTGACCATTAGTTCTTTTAGGAAAAAAAAAATCTGGCAGCCACCAGTCTCTCTACAAAAAAAATCTAAAAAATATTCTTTGTTCTAATAACTCGGCGGCCACAGGAGTCTAATCTTTTCGTGGTTTCTTTCCATGGCTTTAAATATATAGATTAAGGGGAAAAAAGGTTGCAGCCACATAAGTCCTTTCTACCAAAACAAAAACAAAAACTAAAAATATTCTTTGTTCCAATCTTTTCTGTAGCTTCTAATCTATATATTAGATCCATCAATTTGAAATTAATCAAAGTCTCACCTTTGGAGAGTGACAATTAGTTCGAGTCTAATCGTTCCGTGGTTTCTTTCCATGACTTCAAATATATAATTAAGGGAAAAAAAGTTGGCAGCCACATGAGTCCTTTCTACCAAAAACAAAACCAAAAAAATATTCTTTGTTTCAATCTTTTCCTTTCCGTAGCTTCTAATCTTACCATGGCTTCTAATCTACATATTAAATCCATCAATTTGATTTTTGGCCAAAAAATCAAGGTCCATATTTAATTTTTTTTAAAAGATCCAAAATTATAGAGGACTTACATATACTATAAAAAAATTATTGTACCATCTAAAAATTTGGACGTACATACACTAAAAAAATTGGTGCCCTCTAAAAATTTGGGCCTGAGGTAACTGCCTCATAGACCTCATATTAAGTCCGGCCTTCTATGAGTTCATGACTATTTTGTTCATTTCAATATTTCACTAACTTTTGTAGTTTACTTGGCAGTAAATTGGCGGAGGAAGAAGGGGGCGAGTGGGGCCACTTCCTATATTGGAACAACTTAAAGGATGATTAAACCAAAACCAAAACACAGTCTCTTTTACTGAACAAAACAAAACAAAAAGCTAAAATCTCTTCCTCAAACAAAATACTATTTCTTCAAAATTTCTCTTCCTTTACAAAATTTAGATCTATTTCTATCTTAAAAAATCAGTCCTATTGATCGATTTATTTTTTAAAATAGAGATAGATTTATTTATTTATTTTAAAATAGAGATAGATAGATTTTTTTTTTTACATATAGAGAGATTTTTTTAAACAAATCTAAAAAAATAATCTATCTTTCAAAACAAATCTAAAAAAGTATTCTATCTTTAAAAATAAATCTATCTTTAAAAACAAATCTATATTAGAAAATTTTAATGTTAATGTTAATTGGATAAATTGCAAAAAATTTCTCGTTAGATTTCCGCGTTTTGTATATAAAGACCTATTAGCCAAAATTAGCAAATAAAGACCCCTGCAATATACGACTTGCTCAAAAAGGTCCCTACCGTCTGATGGACGTTAGAAATGGCCGTCAATGAAGTAAAAAAAAAAAAAAATCTAAACTACCCTCCCCCTTCCTCCGGCCAGCCCCCACTCCTCCCTCCAGCCAGCCCTCCCTCCGTCTCCTCCTCGCCTCCTCCTCCTCCCCGCGTTCCCCTCCCCACCCCCTCCTCCTCCTCCCCGCACCACCAGAGGGGAGGGGGAGAGTGGGGGAGGGATAAAATGGTCATTACATACCCAACTTAATACCCTTTAATAGAAAGGGGGCATAATAAGCAGATTTCATACTTTAATGAATTTTAAGAGCATGGAATCTTTTTATGCAAAAGTCGAAAATCTAACGAGAGATTTTTTACACTTTATCCATGTTAATTATAATATTAATGTTAATGCCAATTTTAATACTAATATTAATTTTAATGTCAATATGAATATTTTTATGTTAATATTAATATTAATGTTTTAATGTTAATGTTAATATTAAATTTAATATTATTAGTGTTATTTTTATTTCAATGTTAATCTTATTGTTAATTTATATGTCAACTTTAATGTAATTTTAATTCTATCATTATAATTAAAATTAAAAATTAACATTAAAATTAAAAATTAATATTATTATAAATTTACACTAAAATTAAAATAAACATTAATATTATATTTAAAATTAATATGAATATTAAAAATAATATTAAAATTAACATTAATATTAATATTAATATTAAAAAAATAACATTAACATTGATGTTATAATTAATATTAGAAATTAAAATTAAAATTAGTATTAGAATTAGAATCAGAATTAGAATTAAAATAGATTTGTTTTTTTATATATAGAGATTTATTTTCTAAAAAGAAGATATTTAAATTTTTATGATAAAGATAGATTTACTTTTTAAAATGTGAGATTTAATTTGTAAAAAGAGAGAAATTTGGAATTGAAAGATAAGTGTGAGTTTTGTTTGCGGAAAAGATTTTTGTTTTTTTTTTGTTTTTTTTGTTTTGTTTTATTGAGAGATGTGGTTTTGGTTTAATCATCCCGTAAATTATGTAAGTTGTTCCACATAGAAAACTATATATATATATATATATATATATGCACATCGAGTCGTGGTGTACTGGTAACACCACCGTGCACCGGGGGTGAGGGCCGGGTTCGAGCCCTCCCTCCCACGGAGGTGGCTGGGTGGCGGTGGCCACGGCCTTCGGGCCAAGGTCGGGTGGAGTCGTCCACCGGCTTTGGTTTAATATATATATATATATATATATATATATATATATAGATCAAAAGTCCCGCCGAAGTCCGCCCCCCCGAACCATCGGATCGAGGGGAGCCCGCTCGATCCAACGGTCGAGGGGCGGACTGGGCTTCCGGGGTATTCCCGATCCGGACCCTATTTTTTATTTTATTTATATATATATATATATATATATATATATATATATATATATATATATATATATATGGGACGCAGATCAAAAGTCTTGCGGGAAAGCTCCGCCCCCTTGTACCATTGGATCGGGTGGTCCGCGTGGGGCTCCCTCGCCCGTCCGTTCGATTCAACGGTCGAGGACGACGGAACTTCTGCGGGGCTCCCAATATATATATATATATATATATATATATATATATATATATATATATATATATATATGGGTTCAAATCGGCTTAAGATTGAGCCGTCTAAGCCGTGTGTATTTCATCAACTATTTCGTTATAAAAATTAAAAAAAATTAAGTTCTGTAACCGTAGTTATTTTCTCACGTAGTTAAAATAAAATTAAAACCTAAAATCCTCCTGACTGCATAAATATGTATAACTACTAAAATATTTAGAATTTAAATTATATTTAAACTAACTACATGATATTATCTAACTAAACACATATCCAAAAGTTTAAAAATATATTTATAATAAATCGTAACTAAAATATATTCAAATTATATTGAAAATATTCTAACATATTTAAATTTATATATTTCAATCATTTTGTAGATTTTTTTTTAACGTGCAACGCACTTGAAAGTAACTAGTATCTATAAGGTATGCACGAATTTACGAAACAAGATAGCACGAAAAAAAACCCTCTCCTCACGCAGGCGCTGCCATCTCGCGAGCGGACGCGGCTCTCTCCTTCACTCTTACAAGCCTCTTCCTCTCTCTCCAGTGGCTCTTGCCCCCTCAGTCCAGCACAGCCTAGTCACCTTCTCTCCCCAGCGCCTCTTTCTCCCTCTCTCCAGTGTGGCTCTCCCACAATCTCATGTATAATACAGTAACACCTTTTTTTAAATGATTTTTAATTGATTCATGTCCTAGATTAGATGATCCCTAATTGATTCACGCCCTAAATTAGATGGTCCCTAATTGATTTATGTCCTAAATTTGATGGCCCCTAAATAGGTGAATGCCACCATCAGCACAATTTTGAAGGTTTCTTTTAGCCATGACCCATGACCTAACATTAATTTTTTATAGAATTGATTTCTAGTTGGAGGAAATGGGTTGAAAGTTTCACAAACCAAAATAGACAGTACAATTACTTGATCTATAAATAAGAATACATACATATGGATAAACCTCTTAAGACTAATTTAACGAAGACAATTTGCCATCACTATAAGGGTCTGCTTGGATTGAGGGGAGAAAATAAGTAAAGTTAAGTAAAGGGGAGTTAAGTGAGAGAGAGTAGAGTCAATACATATAACCTTGCTTGGATTGGAGGGAGAGTTAAGTGGGATGTGTTTAATAACTCTAGCTTGGATTGGAGGTTTTGAGTGAGAGAATGACCAATAAAAATATAATAGTTACCAAAATATTCTTATTACATATGTCATAAAATTAAATTTGATTGAAATCTTAATTAAAACTTGTAAAAAATATTTTCACAAATGAGAAGTTACGAAAGAACACGTTGAAAGCAAAAAAAATTAGAGAAAAAGTCAATGATATTTTATAGAACAAATAAGAGATGTTTATGACCCTTTAAACCAAATTCCTTAATCCCCCTCTTTAACCTTCCGATTTGGGGTTTAAAAAAGATAAACAAAAGAGGGTTAAACAAACTCTCACTTAACTCTCTATAGCCCTCCTTCCTAAACCCCCATCCTCAAACCAAGCATGATTTTATTTCCCTCACTTCTTCTCACTTAACTCTCTTGACCCTCAATCCAAGCAGACCCTAAGTTCAATCTCCAAAAATGCTTTTAAAGTTGGCTTTTAGTCTTGCTTGTTGCAACTGCAATTGTTGAAAGAGCATCTTCAGTGATGAAGGTTATCAAGAATACACTTCGCAACTGAATGGAGATGAATTTATGATATTTTTTTGTGACATATATTGAGCAAGACATTTTCGCAAAAGTTAAAAAAAGACATTGCAACAATTTCAAGATATGAAGCCTCGTAGGGGATTATTGTAAACTTATTGTCATTTATGATGGATCCGACGTCGTCATGAGCGTCCTTCTCCAGCTCCACCGATACACCACCGTCTGATATACCGGCTTGCTCTCGTCGTGCCTGCCACGACTATCTTTGTATGTTGACAACTACAAAGAGCTCGCGAGTCACACTTAGTCTTTGGTGGCTACTATTGATGGGGTTCAGATCCCCAAGTCTGCAGAGGAAGGACTCAAACATCGTGGTTGGTGCATTGCTATGGAAGAGGAAATGCGAGCACTTCGGGAGAAAAATACATGAGACTTGGTGGCTTTGTCTTTTGGTAAGAAAGCAATATGATGTAAATGAGTGTTCACAATCAAGGTAAAACCGGATGACTCACTTGATCGACTGGAAGCTTGTCTTGTGGCAAAAGGGTATTCTCAAACTTATATTGAGGATTATTGTGGGACATTCTTCATAGTTTCCAGAATGACTTCTGTGTGCGTGCTCCTATCCGTAGTTGTCCGCTATGACTGGTTCTTACTTCAGTTGGATATGAAGAATGTATTCTCCATGGTTTGTTGCAAGGGAGGATAAAGTATCTCATATGCCAAAGGCCTTCTACGGTCTTAAACAATCATCTCGTGCTTGGTTTGGTCGATTTACATATGTCGTTGTCCAGTTTGTCAATGTATCAATCAAAAAAGGATCATTCGATATTTTACCGACTGACGTCAACCGGACGGATACTACTTGGTGTATATATTGATGACATTGTGATAATGGGAGATGACAGTCAGGATATTGCATGATTGAAAAAGTTTTGGATGACCAGTTTCAACCCAAAGATATGAAATCGTTGAAGTACTCCTTGGGCATTGCAGTCACAAGAAAAAAGCAAGACATTGTAATGTCTCAGCGGAAATATGTGCTTGACATCGTAACTAAAGTAAGAATGATGGAAACTATGGGAGTAACATTACCCATGGATCCAGGGATAAAATTACTTTCCGATGAGGGGATATTGATGACCAATCCTAATCAGTATCGTCGGATGGTTGGAAAACTCAATTACTTAGCAGTGATAACTCGTCCATATGTAAGTGTCGCGAGTAGATTTATAGTTTCTCTACGAGTTCCGCATTGACAGATAGTCCCCAATTTCCTACGATATTTAGCTCAGAATTCGAAAAAAAGAATTTAGATGGAGAATCAGGGACATACTCATCTTGAGTGCCTTACAGATGCTGACTGGGGTGCAAGTCTTACGGATAGCTGGCTATTCAGTATTTATTGACGTGAACTTAGTATGGAGAATCAGGGACATACTCATCTTGAGTGCCTTACAGATGCTGACTGGGGTGCAAGTCTTACGGATAGCTGGCTATTCAGTATTTATTGACGTGAACTTAGTATCGTGGAAGAGCAAGAAGCATAGTGTAGTCTCACGATCCAGTTTGGAAGCGAAATATCGAGCTATTTCTCATGACACAACATAGTTATTATATCTGCAAAATCTTCTAAAAGAGCTGAGAGAAGAAGCAGGATCTGAAGCAGCAAATATGTGGTGTGATAACTAGTCTGCTATCCATATTGCTACCAATTTTGTATTTCATGAAAACAAACACATTGAGATCGACATCCGCTTCATTCGTGATAAATATCAAAATGGGATGATAACATTTCATCAAGTGAGAACCGGCGATTAGATAGTTGATATTTTTACAAAGTCTCTTTTAGGTCCTCATGTTTAGTTTTTTTGTAACAAGTTGGACATGATTGGCATCTATACTCCAACTTGAGGGACGGTTCCCACATCGGGTAGAGAACAGTGAGAAGGTTAGTCCTCTCCTATATATATATATATATATATATATATATATATATATATATAATATCTCATCCCAATAAAAAAAATGAAATATATATATATATATATATATATATATATATATATATATATATATATATATATATATCATCCCAATAAAATGAATCCTATTGTTTTATTCTATACCTTTCTACCCTTTCAATCTGACGATAAGCCTAGACCTTTGTAGCTTAAAAGTGGAATCGAATCACTGACACAAGGATTTTCACTCCTTCGCTTCAACACTTATTACAACATAAGGAGACCATGAACTGGTCCTTGCCCTAGCTTACCATGTCCTATCTATCCTAAATCCCTTACTGGCATGAAAAACAAATTGAGTCTCATCTCTCTTATCTATCCCTAATCTCTTTTGTCAATCAACTTTCTAGATCAAAAAAAACTTTCCAAGAAATTGGTACTTACCGTCTCTAAGGAGCATATGCAACTTATGCTCTCTTTTCTCCTCTCTTTATTTTCTCCTTGAGAAAGATTGTTATTTTCTCCTTGAGAAAGAGAGGAGGTTTTTGCGGCCAATCTCCACCTTCTATTTTTGTCGCAAAATTATCATCTCCTCAGTTGACCACTAAACATACGAGAACTAAAGCTATGGGGACTGCTACCTGTAACATGAAAGGAATCCTATACTCGTGATACATTTATTTATCACGAGAAAGATAGTTGATTGATTTTGAATTATTTATGTTGTTTCTTGTCAATTTTGAATGGAATAATATTTAACATTGTATTGCTCAACTGCAATAGGTAGTATGCTTATTTACTTGCTTTTAGACAAAGGATCTTATTGATACAATGTACTGATGTAGCATGTCGATTTACTGCACTAGTTATCATTATGTCAATATTGTTTCCCCCTACTTCTCTCTTTTTCTTTTTCTTTTTCTTTTTCCTTTGTTGGATTGGAGAGGGGAGCCCTGATGTCAGTGTCAAAAAATATCGTGTCGGTATCAGCCAATATGGGCCGATACCTAGTTTTGGAACATGGTACTTACTGCTTCGGCCAACCCGAGACTTTGGGTTAGTATGGATCGAAATAGGCCAAAACCGATCTGATTCAATCGGCACTGCAAACCTTTGTATATATGTTTTCCAAATTCTCTTCATAAAACTCTAGAAAGCCAAATCAGTCCATGTTAGAACCCATATCAAGTCCCCCTACACTCTTCTATTGGTTATTTACCTAGGGCTTTAAGACAATTCTTTTTTATTTGCCTCTTTGAGTTGATATTATTCTTCGATCCAATTGTGCTTCTTTTTTATGAACGTTCATTTAGAGGCAAATTATTCTTTATATCATGCTTAACCACAATGAATGCTATTAATCTGCATATTGGAAGTGATACGGGGTACTGTTTTTGTATAATGGTGCTGATAGGTTCCGTTCTTATTCATAAAAACAATATTTTGATACCGAGTATAAGGTATCCTTTACTTGGTTACTTAATATTGAACACAATTTCACAATTGAGAACCATTGTTGTGTTAGCTATGTGAATTCTTTCTAATAAGCAAAAGTATACTTTGTACATTCTCTTCTACAAAGACATCCATTTTTACTGTCAGCTTATATTTCTTCAATTCTTCTGTTACAGGATGGATCGACAGTTAATAATTTAAGAGAGGATTGGCAGAAGCCTTTGGTTCTGTTGTTGCTGAGATGGACCTTACTCCTTTTAAGCTGGATATTGATGAGCTCTTGGATGAGTATTCCCAGGTACCCTTTCTTCTAGAATTTGATTATTTGTAGTTATTCTGGATACATCGTTGTTTGATCAAACTATCAGATTTGCATGGTTCTCATAGATGAGAAACACAATGATTGCAGGAACAGTTAACCACACTTGCAGACATGAAGAGAGTGTGGATGGATAAGAAGTTCTCTTACATATATGAATCCAGACCTAGAACCAATGCAGCCTTCTTTATGCAATCCCTTTTTGCTCATTGCATCAGTATGCTGCTATGTTTCTCTTTCTGATTTTTGTTTCTTGGTGTTATAATTCAAGACCAAATTTTAGTTTATACATGTTGTCGGTGTAGGGGAATTTGGAATTTTTTTCCTTGGGATAGTGCATATTTAATTTCCTATTTTGATCACTTATACTGAGCTAATAGCTATGCATGCAGGTCATATGGTTTCTTCAGGTGTTCTCTCACAAAGACTGGGTGGTCTCTATTGCCTCTACTGTCTTTATGAGATTCAACCATACAAGCCTGCCTTCAAGATTTATCTCTCTCTTGGTATGCAGTTTATTTTTATTCTTTATGCTTGTTTCTGTATATAGCCACATTGGTGAGAGACTTAAGACACCCCCCCCCCCCCCCCCCCCAAAAAAAATCCCAATTGGTTACTCAGTACAACTTTCTTTATTAATTGGCTTTTATGTTTTGGTTGTTTGAATTTTCCCTTTAGCAATTTGTAAGGGATGTAAAGCCTCAAGTTGGCCGGTTGATTCAAATAGCATGTCATTTTGAATTTTAATTTACTATTTAATTTAGGTTTAAATGATATAAACAATTACATTAATGATCTACAAGTTTTTATTATATAGATAAGTTCTCATTTGCAGACCTTGCTTCAACTCTTAGGTATTTTCTATTGAGATTGTTTATTATCATTTATTTATTATTTTGTACAATAATATATTAAAGTCTTGACATTCTGTCTGGATTGAGGCTTAAGTTTCCTTGTTCTTTCCAACAGGAGAATTGAAAAGGCTCAAAGACCTGGTTATTGATGCAAAAGAAAATGGCATAGGGGTTGTATCTCCTCTCGTGAAAAGGATGCTTAAGAAGGACATGTTTCTGTTTGGTTTTGTTGATATAGCAGGTGGCTCTGTTAATGAAAGGGCTGATGACATAGCAAAGTTACAAAATAAGCATTTTCAAGTAGCATATGAAAAGTATCTCTCTCTCTCTCTCTCTCTCTCTCTCTCTCTCTCTCTCTCTCTCTCTATATATATATATATATATATATATATATATATATATATATATATATATATATATGGTTTTTATTTATAGTGACAATTATATGTCTCACGATCAGGGATATTTGAGATTTTTTGCTTATATGAGTTTTTTTTAATATTTCTATGTTGGGATTAGTTACTAGTTCCAATTTAATACAAATTTATATTTTTTGGGAACTTGTGGGAATGTGTTCGTATTTATTAATAGGTTTTTGGTTCACGCGACCCGTTATCCTTCCTTCACCCTGACACATGCAAAAAGAAAAGGAGATCATGAAAGACAAATGCACAATACATATTATGTTCACTGTTAATTTAGATGTCGTATTTGTGTGACTGTTACCTTCTGAGTGTTCCTTGTATAATTTTGCAGATTATTGGCAAATACTAGGATTGAGGATTATCTGCATATGAACCTTGTAAGTATCACTTTTATACCTAATTTGGAAGTTTCTTTTTTTTTTTCTTCTTCTTCTGACGACTCCATGGTGAATCTTTTTCTTTTATCCAAGATTGTTCAAATGATAAAATACTTGGGCCCAAATTACTGCTTAGTTGGTGGTAACCTATGTTGCATGGACACGAATTCGACCAGACACATACCACCTCACGACACTTTAAGGACGTACATGGAACCTATTTGTTGTGTCCTAGTGTATTTTGGAGTGTCCAAGTTGTGTTTGATACGTGTCCGACACTGTTTTAAAAGGTGTCCATCCCGCCACCATAGGCCCCAACCTTGGCGTTTTGGATGCCCAAACACCTAGACAACTAGTATTTAGGCAGTAAGATCTCGAGATGTGCGCTTTGGAATGTGAGTCACCTACCTTGAACTACCTCCAAGCGCCTCAACCCACGCTGGATCTTCTCAAGCACCTTGACGGGCGTTGACTTAAATGTAACACAACCTAAGACATTTTTTGAATTTGGATCTGACCTAACCAAATACATTTTATAGATATTGTTAATAATTTAATATAGATATTAGAGTATTGGAGAGGAACAATAGTTTTTCCTCTTCTGGTCTTCTCCTCGGCTCCTCGCATGCAGTTTAGAAAGCACGGGCGCTCTGAAAGTTCGTGCCATGTTCGTATCATGTTGGACATGAATCCGACATGCCACACAAACGCTAAAATACACTAGGACACCAAATTAGATGTTGAATTTGTCTTGCCATGTCCAAAACTTGCCATGTCATATTTACTGACTATATGGTGGATGGGTAACCATGGTTCTATTTTCCCTAATTAGCAATTTTTTCTTACTCTTGAGACTTTGGGTAACATAAGATTTAATAACTTATGATCATCCTAACCTACCTATTGCATACCCTAAAATTTCAGTCTTGAGGCCTCCACTTTGTCGCCTTGAGGGCCCGCCTAGGCCTTTCAAGACTTTGTGCTGCAAAAGCATGGTCCGCCACGACATGACCCTCATTTTTGGAGTGCATGCGCTTCCTAGGTGGAAACATTGTAACTGATTAGTTACCGGTTGCATGGTGGTGCTATATTTGGAAATAAATCTGATTTGGTTAAATCATTCATCTTGATGCTGCTCGTCAAAAGGTCGTTTGACTCAAATGTGAATTTCCTGACAATGGCACATCTTATTTGCAATGTGGTGGAATGCTAGTGGGAATAATGAAATATATGCTGACACCTACTATCTGAGTCACCTAGACTTTAGTCCAAGAGCATTTCCTTTTAGTTAATACATGATTAAATCAGGGGCGGATTTATTAAGGGTCCAAGGGGGGTCGCAGTCCCCCCATTTTTTTAAAATGTCGATTAGTGTATAGAAAATTTCTGCACTTTTAAAATATATATTAGTTTGGCCTCCCAATGTACAAAGAGTAAGCCAGCTCCACTGGCAGTGCTATGGGATTTTAAATGAGAAGCATGAGTTCAAACTCATCCCTTCTAAATGTTTTGCATATTTTGAATACCTTTTATGTACAATTTTCCCCTTCCTCTTTTGTAACTCTTTGGAAATATTGACTTTGCTTTTTTGCTCATTCTTGTTTGAGTTTTAGCATAGTTTTTGCTATTGAAGTTTAGTTAACATGACAACTTTAAGGATTTCTGTATGTAGTAGCACGGCTTCCCTAGGATTTAAATCTTGGCTCCGCCCCTGGATTTAATGATTATTCTCCAGCTTGTAAGCATGTCTGCCTCTTTATCAAGTAGAAATTGCTATGTAAAGGTCTTTGCTGATTCAGAAGGAAACAGCTACGGTTCTGAAATGTATAAATCACAGTACTTTAGATAGTTATCAGAAATCATATAAAAATCTGCATATATATGTAGAAATGTATCTGTAATTGAAGCCAGTATTTGGCTTGCTTCTGTCTTGTAATGTACTAAAGATTGACCGTTTGGATTTAACACCTTCACTTCCAGATGTAAAATCCTTCATTAACTGCATCGATTATGCATTCGGTGACCACTAGACATACTTTGTGATATGAGTGAATTCCACTACAAGTGTATGATTATCTCACAACAGAAAGAACTATACATATTTTGCCAGGATACAATGTATTCATTATGATTGCTCATTGCTGCGACATCTCAAGTTTAAAACATTTGTGCGGTGACCTTTAAGATTGCCGAGACTTGAGAAAAAAATGTATTTATATTACTTTTAGCTTGAACTCCATCTATAATATCATAATGTTTTAGTTTTTCTTCATTTTAGAATCTTATTGTCAACTGTGACCTATTAACGATATAAATGAATACAGCTGCTACTAGCCTTTTGCTTGGCTATAACATAAAATGATAATACTCGATCATTTCTTTCATGTTTTTGAGATTCCCAACCACATATTTGGTAGGGTGTGGAACTTGATCTGCAGTCACTCAAGAAAATGTCCGCAGAATATGCAGAAGCAAAGAAATTAGCTATCGGAGGTATCTTCATTTATTTCTTCTCAGGAGCAGCCTTCAAAAATGAAAATATATTCAACTTTTGTATTTTATATTGTATCATATATTCTTATCTTACCTTGCATGATGTAATGGCTTGTTGCTTGCTTCCTGGAGGATGCATGCTCGAGTCCCATAAATAGCTCTCCATATATGGGGGCAAAGCTGAGTACATCTTGACTCTCCTAGACCCTGCATAAGTTGGAACCTTAGTGGCAGTGGAACGCCCTTTTATTGCAGTCTTATTTTAGGTTGCTATTGGCAACCATTGATTTTTTAGACATTGAACTACTCTAGAACATTTTGATACATGTTTGAATTAAGCACCTGCAAAGTGGAGTACATGTTAAACGGGGTGCGATCAATTTCAAAACAAACTATATTAGTTCACAAGTATGGTTGTATGCAAGCTTCTAAAAATTGGTTGATACTGATGATATATATTGGCCATTTCAGGTTGGGTTTTAACATAGCCAGTCTGAAACATATGAAAAAAATACAATTGGCCTGTAAATTAAGACTTATGGGAAAGGAAATAAGAGAAAAAAAGTGTTGGCAGAGAAACATACAAGGGCCATGAGTAGCTACCTTGTGGGAATCATTGTTGGTGGAGAAACATCGGAAACCCTAACTTCTAGGTTTCCTTTTCTTCTTTTGTGAAATGGAGATGATCATATAGCCTTCTAATTAGCTGTAAACAGGTATATCGGGTTGGATTCCACACGGTATAAATCGGCACGGATTCAAACACAATAAAAGATTCAGATTTTCAACTAGAATATTGTGATGCATGTTTGAATTAATGCGCACCACTATGTTATTCAACATTATTGAATTAAACGGGAACTAACATCATACTACACATATAATGCATAAAATTATGAAATAAGTGTCAAAACTGCCGATACAGATACTCATATTACCTGTATGAAGCCTATGCTGAGAAATGGGTTACTTCATTAGAAATAAATGAGATAATTACATTAATTTCTTTGAATGCATATGTATATAAAAGAGGGGAACCTACAAGTACGTCCATTGTGGGACTAAACATAGATTATATAGTCCTACACACTCAAAACACATCCACTATGACTGGGTTCAGGATTGCTTATTGGAGGCTACTTCTGCTGCTTCTTTTTCTTGGAAGGTGGTCCAAGGCTGTTTGGTAACAACAGCTTATCAAAACAACAACAACAACAACAACAACAACAACAACAAAAAAGTCAAT
The DNA here is from genome assembly GCA_029216955.1 of Iris pallida. Classification (NCBI taxonomy): domain Eukaryota; kingdom Viridiplantae; phylum Streptophyta; class Magnoliopsida; order Asparagales; family Iridaceae; genus Iris; species Iris pallida. The sequence continues at coordinate 10,137,486 of JANAVB010031416.1, read as the reverse complement.
TCAATTTTGGGGCAGCTTTTTGGCAGCAGCCTCCCATATGGACTGTCAAGGGCTGCTTCTTCTATGGCCTTTTGAAAAGTAGCAGCAATCCCAAACCAAGCCTATCTCAAACAGTCCCACTTTAGTTTGAGCATGTGAAACCTATCCAGCTAGTTACATAGAGTAGAAATAAAATAAAACTAGAAAATTTAAACACGAAGTAGAAGTAACAACACCATTGGTAGAATCCAGCATCGAAGGTCGACACAAACCACAAACAGAGGAGCTCTCCAATAGTAGTTGAGAATGACCGTGATTCGATCAAACTTAATCCAATTGGTCGGGTGGGCAGTTAACAAAAAGTTGAATTAACCAACAAAGTTATCTGATTAATCGTTAACCAGCCTTGGACCGAGTGTGTATAATGGAAACTTGTTAACAATTTATAGTTTACAGAACCAGTTCTTGTCATTTCATCAGCAAATTTGAGAATATAGAGCTTATTCAAGGGACATGTTTATGTCACCAGAATGATATGATATGCCTTTCCGACCATTGTGGATTTATAATTCTCGTCAATATGCTATCTTCCAAACACCACTTCTTTTTGTCTTACCCAATGAGTTTAAACTGTAAATTTGTTATTTCTTATTGTTTGTGTTATTTCCTTGTTGTCTTTCTTGTTAGCAGAGGTTAGTCAGACTGTTGATGTGGAGGACATAAAACACATAACAGAAAATAAGAAACTCGTAGGGAACATGGTAGAAGAGATCGTGGAAGAATGGGATGCACAGAAGGAAGCATTTTATGAGCAGACAGGTATCAGTCGCCGTAATGAATTGGTAGCTGTTGATGATTTTGATGAGTTGGAACTACTCTTGGATGAATGAAGTGTGATTACATCCAAGTTTCTGAAAGCGGTTTGCTGTGCAAGTTACAATATTACATGCTGCAAGTGATGGGCAGGTATTATCTATGTGAGCTATATTTCCATTTTTTTCCCCTGCATAGATATGTGACGTGATGATCTTGAACAGAACGGTGCAGACAAGTGAATGCCTTCACCTGATTAAAGAAGCCACAATAATTATGCTGAAGAAAGGCAGTAAGTTATAGATTTTCTGATTCCGGACTACGTCTTCTGTCAAATTCTGCTAATGTAAATCTGGAACCTTGTGTATGGAAGGCAGGAACATCCTGATGCAATAGGGGTTAGTGGATTGTAAATGGTATTTCCCTTGTTAATCTTATATTTATTGACTAGTTATAGTTTAAGCTTTAAATGTTCGATGTTTGTGGTAAAAAAGTTACTCTTGCATGAAATATCTATACAACAGCATTTACCAGAAGCATTAGCAATATTAGATCCATCAAAGTACAGTATACCCCTTAACTTTGCAGGCACCTGGAATTTTTCAGTTGCTTGTGGAGTACAGTGTCCTGAGTCTATGATACTTAGCTCTATAATCTATCACTTGAACATTAATTTCATTTGTTTTCACATTTCTAACTTCTGCCAAGGAAGAGGATAATAGGACATGGGATTCCAGTTTAGGTCATGTCGGGATAGTGCCCAATCTGACCGTGATCCTGTTGAGATCTTCACCAGTTCCACATGACTGCAGATTTTGCGAGGCAGGCCTCATATCATGTCCTGGCATTTGGCTGAGATTGTGACCACACTGTTACAGACACGGACACGAATATAATGTGCTCGAGGCTGTGCTATGCTAATGCACATATTTAGTAAGAAGAAACCCCATGAAAACATGGCAATAGAAAAGCCAGCTTACAAGCAAATATAATGATCCTACACTGCTGCTTTGCATTATCACTTCATTTTATTTTATAGGGAACCATTGTTTGTTACATATAAGAGCCTAAGAGGAAGGTGTGGGTTTCATCTCCTGCTGAATAGCTGCAACCAGCTGATTGTAAGCTTCAGTCCAGGCAGAATTCATCTCTGGGCACCACATTTCCGGGACAGCCTCCTTTATTGTGTCCAGTAGTGCAAACCTCACCACCTGCATCCCACCCAAACTAATCAGTAGACGCCCCTATCGAAACATAGCACGGTATTGATGACAGTCAAATCCATCGCTGAAAATCCGATGCTGATACTTGTTAATTTTAGGTCCAACGCTGCTTGCCGAACCGAGGGGGGACGACATGTAGCAGACTATGCTAACGTGGCGGTCCTCCATTGGTAGAAATGGGCTCCGGTGCTAGCACGGGATGGCTGGGGCCAATGGAGACCGTCACGTCAGTACCGTTTGCCAAGCGTGGTCCACCCTCGGTTTGGCAACAATTTTCTTTTAGGTCAAAGTTCATCATGGTGTTGACGTCACTGGTTTTGGTCACCTAGGTCTAAATCTCTATCCATACGATCTCGTCTTGACCTTTGTATGTTTCTGCATCATCATCTCTTTTATGTCATCGATTATCCTCTCTTTTTTTCCTCAAGAAATACCTATGATCATTAATGCCACGATGATCTTGCGAATGCATGATCTAGAAAGTCAAATTGCGTCAAAATGAATGCATATTACCCCCAAAATACATGGAGGTTGTTTTAGCGACTTGAGCTTACAACCACCGCACAATATAAATAGGACTAATTAGCATTTAGATTTTAGAGTTTAAGTCATAATATGTCTAATTGAAAGGTTTGAACTCTGAATTTTTATTTTTGGTCTTTATTTTTTTTCTCATCATAACCTGAACATGAATAACTACAAGGACAACAACCATGTAGGAGGGTACAATGAAAATAAATGAAACCAAAAATAAAGATTCAGGACCCAATTTTTTGGTTGGACATGTTAGAATTTTAACTCTTAAGATGGTATTAAAATTTAGGGTCTAAATGCTAATTAGCCCATATAAATATTAATTTAAAGCAAATTCTCCGATTAACAATTCATAGTACCTCAAAATGTTCGTTGGCCACACCATGCTTCAAGTGAGATGCGCCCAACTTCTTGAGAGTGGTCTCCCTCACGGTAACCTTACCGGCCTTCCTTAGCTGCACTGCTGATTCACACGTCTTCAAACAAAAACAAAAACAAAAAAAAACGGTTCACAAAAAATAAATAATGGGCGAAGAACGACCGAAATAAAAAGAAAAGGAAGATATGTATATACCATAACGAAGACCGACATGGCATGAGCTTTGAGCTTGGGGTTCTTATCGAGGGGCACATTCGAATTGCGCAAGAAGGAGAAGAGGTTTGCTGCAGATGGCGCAATCTCAAACACCCTGTTGAAGAAGAAAAATGGATAAGAAAAGCTTATTAAAAGTTGTTGTCACATGTTTTCTTAAATGTTAATTTTCATAAAAGAAAGGTAATGATACTTCTGTCAAAAAAGAAGAAGTGGTAAGCTGAGAGAATTTTGAAAGCAACCCCTCGTCCATGAAAAGCTGCAACTTAAAACAATAATCCCCAAACACAATAAGCAAAACCCGATAAGTTGCACCGACCCTGGATATAAAACTATAGTTTGTGGTATCGGTCGATACTAGTACAGTTTGATATGTCTTGATCCGATACCGAGACCGATATTGACATTAGGATCTTTTTTCTAGTCAATTTAACAAAACAAAAATTAACTAAAAAGACTAATTAGCAAGGGTGTAAAAATATATCAAGATCGTAAAAGCATCTAAAAGAAAAAGACTTATTTATCGTAGGTAAAGCAATAATGACTAGTATTTCATTGAATTTTAAAACTACTAAAAATAACACAGTGTTTGAAGGGAAACTAGAATTGTAGAATAGTATCTTTTTTTATTCTCATTTCATCATATGGCAAGGGCCATATATATAGGTATAAAGGGACAACCCAAGGGTCATGAGTTACATAACCCAAGGGTCATGAGTTACATGATCCTAAGGGTCATGTGTAACTCATGACATAATGGGTGAATAGGTAAGGGTTTCATAACACTCCCCCTTATTCATCCATTTCCTTGGATCCACTTATGAAATACTTCAGGATTCAATAAGCTAATGGGGTGGATACTGCTGGATCCAGAGTAAACTTAGTTTGCCTCATTAAAACCTTGGCTGTGGAAAACCCAGTGGGAAAAATCATCAGTCCTAAGGAAAAAGAGTACAATCCTATAGTTTTACTCCCCCTGATCTATACAAGCTTCAGGCTTGCAGGTCTTTTAGTTGCCTCATCCCTATTCCTCTTACAAGCTTTACAAAAGTACATCGTGGCAGTGTTTTGGTAAACAAATCTGCTAAGTTATTACAAGATTGAATTTGTTGTACTTTGATTGTCCCTTCTCTTGAAGGTCGTGCGTCCAGAAGAATTTGGGGGATATGTGTTTCGTCTTGTCACTCTTCATGTATCCTTTCTGAAGTTGAGTTACGCATGCTGCATTATCTTCAAAAAGGGTAGTAGGCTCAAGTTCACCAGTCTTCAGGCCAGTAGATGCCAAAATGTGCTGAATGACGGAGCGAAGCCAAACACACTCCTTACTTGTTTCATGGATTGCTAGGAGTTCAGAATGGTTGGATGAGATAGCCACACTGGTCTGTTTGACGGACCTCCAGGAGATAGCCGTACCACCGAAAGTAAACACAAATCCAGTTTGTGATTTCTCTGTGTGGGGATCTGATCTATAACCTGCATCTGAATAACCAAGTAAAGTGGAAGACCCACTATTCGGGTAATATAGTCCTAGGTCTATAGACCCTTGGAGGTAGCGCAGAAGATGCTTCACTCCATTCCAGTGGCGCTTTGTGGGCGCTGCACTGTATCTGGCTAATAAGTTAACTGAAAACGCTATATCAGGACGCGTACAGTTAGCCAGATAGAGTAGTGCCCCAATGGCACTTAGGTAAGGTACTTCAGGACCTAATGATTCCTCCCCCTCTTCCAGTGGACGGAAAGGGTCCTTTTTTACGTCCAATGATCGAACGACCATTGGTGTACTAAGGGGATGGCATTTATCCATGTGGAATTGTTTAAGTAATCTTCGTGTATATGTAGATTGGTGTAACAGGATACCACCCTTTAGGTGTTCGATCTGTAAGCCAAGACAATACTTTGTTTTGCCTAGGTCTTTCATTTCAAAAGTTGTCTTAAGGCTTTCAGATATCTCAGTGATCTCTGCAGGAGATCCAATGAGATTTAAGTCGTCGACATAAACGGCGACTATAACAAATCCTGTTCCCGATCTTTTTATAAAGATACACGGGCAGACTTTATCATTAGTAAATCCTTGCGTAGCAAGAAACTCACTTAGTCTATTATACCACATTTTTCCTGATTGTTTAAGACCGTACAATGATCTTTGTAACCTTACAGAATAGGTGTCCCGAGGTCTATCTGTTTTCTCTGGTGAAATTTTATATCCTTCAGGGAGTTTCATATAGATATCTTTATCTATATTGCCATAAAGATATGCAGTCACAACGTCCATGAGCTGCATTTCTAGGCTTTTCAGAGAAGAGAGGCTGATCAGGAATTTGAAGGTATTTCCATCCATAACCGGAGAATATGTTTCTTCATAATCTATTCCCGGTTTCTGGGAGAAATCTTGCGCTACAAGGCGTGCTTTGTAGCGCACAACTATGTTGTGTTCATTTCTTTTTCTTGTGAAGATCCATTTATATCCCACAGGTTTTACACCTTCAGGTGTTTGGACTACTGGTCCAAAGACTTCGCGTTTCAAGAGTGAGTCCAGCTCTACTCCTATTGCCTCGTTCCACTTTGGCCAATCGCCTCTGCGTTTACATTCTGCTAGAGACCGTGGATCGATGTCATCGTCATTTTCAGTGACGTGAACGGCAATATTGAACGAAAAATCGTCGTCGACGACTGTGCTTTTTCTGTTCAGTACCTCTCCAGTACGTACATAATTTAATGATATTTCTCCTGTTTGTTCCTCTTCAGGGGAAACTAGGAGGGGAGAGGTAGCTGATCTGAGCTCAGCATCCTGTGTTGGGATCTTCTTAATTTCTCCAGGGTTTTTTCTTTTACGAGGGACTTTATCTCTCGAACCTGGTGGGCGTCCTCTTTTTAATTGAGGTACTGCCATTTCTGCTGTCGGCGGATTGCATCCATCTTTAGGGATGTCAATCCTAGCTGGCGTGTTGGCAGCAGGGACGTGTGATTTGACAATCTTCTGGTTGTCAGTAAATGTATCCGGAAGTAGATGTACAGTGTTCTGAAGATGTAATATCTTCAGGATCTCATCTTCACATTGACTTGTACGCGGATCAAAATGAGACAAAGTTTTTGTGTCCCAAGAAATTGTCTTAGAAGCTTCTGGCTTCTTAGACTGTGTGCCCAGTTTAGGAAATAATCCTTCATCAAACTCACAGTCATCAAGACGTGCCTTAAATACGTCACCCGTCAGGGGTTCTAGGTATCTAATTATAGAGGGTGAGTCAAACCCAACATAGATACCTAATCGACGTTGTGGACCCATTTTGGTCCTCTGTGGGGGAGCTATGGGGACGTAAACAGCACAACCAAAAACTCTCAAATGTGAGATATTTGGAGGTGAACCATAAGCGAGCTGCATCGGAGATAGAATATGACCTCCAGAAAGCCGTATTCTAATAAGTGATGCGGCATGCAATATAGCATGACCCCAAGCTTCCACAGTCAACTGTGATTGCATCAACAATGGACGAGCAATCCATTGTAATCTCTTAATAAGAGATTCTGCTAACCCGTTCTGGGTGTGAACATGAGCTACAGGATGTTCAACTTCGATGCCAGTTGCTTGGCAATAGTCTTGAAAAACCTGTGAAGTAAATTCACCCGCATTATCAAGTCTTAATTTTTTGATATGGTTATCGGGGAAATGAGCCCGTAACTTAATTATTTGTGCCAATAGCTTAGAAAAAGCTAAGTTGCGGGTGGACAAAAGGCACACATAAGACCATTTAGTAGATGCATCTATAAGTACCATAAAGTACCTAAATGGACCACTTGCGGGGTGAATAGGTCCGCAAATGTCTCCATGAATTCTCTCTAAGAAGCTAGGAGACTCTAGTCCCACTTTCAAAAGGGATGGTCTCGTTATAAGTTTGCCTTGAAAACAAGGTAGACACGAGTAATCATACTTCTGAAGAATCTTCAGGTTCTGCAGGTTGTGTCCACTGGATTGGCTCATGATTCGTTTCATCATAGCTGATCCTGGGTGACCCAGTCTATTATGCCAAAGTTTAAATTTTGGCGATGAATGACACTTCTGGTGCACAATCATGTTAGCTTCTGTTGATTGAATATGAGTATGATAGAGACCCGACGGGAGTCCCTTGAATCGTTCTAAGATAGTTTTTGAACCATCTTTTAGACGAGTAACATACAGATATTCTGCCTCATTTATTTCATTTGTTTCTAAGTGATATCCGTTTAAACGAATGTCCTTGAAACTAATGAGGTTCCTATTTGATTTAGGAGAGAATAGTGCATCTTTTATTATTAGTCTTGTTTTATTTGGGAGCAATATAATTGCTTCACCAGATCCTTCTATTATGTTTGATAGTCCTGATATCGTAATAACAGGACCGTCATAATCATTTAAGCTATAAAAATAGTTTTTTTCTCGAAGGATTGTGTGCGTCGAGGCGCTGTCCACAAGGCATTCACACTTCATCTATAGATCTATGAAAAAAAAACAACAACAAACCATCGTAATTAAAACAACAGTTTTGAAATACAATTTTTGTTTTAAAAAGATTCTCTTATATCGATCGACTGACCGATATAGAGAGGTCAATAAGTTGCTTGCAAAAATACATAATTTATAAATACAATTTGAGCAAAAATAATATTCAGTCATCCCCTTTCGGTAGCTCTACGTGAATATGACCAGGCGGGAAAATGAGGGAGGAGGGTCACCGGGGACCTCTTAAGAACCAAGCCCCAAGTTCTTTCTGACATCATACCCAAATAGGTGAGCCTATTCGGAGAGACTTCGTAAAATTTTCTTTGTCAAATGTAAGAATAAATATTATTTTTCAAGAAATTTAAAAGAGAAGCATAATATGAAAATACGGCAACAAGTTTTTAAAAGCATGAAATAAGATAGTGGCTCTAGTCGAGTAGGTCGTCGTTCTCGAAGTCTTCCGCCGAGAACTGAGTAGACGGCTGCTTTTCTACCAGATTTGTTTCAATTTGAGACTTCTGGCTCGCTTGATACAGATCTTGTAGATGTCGTGGGGTGCGACAGTTTCTGGACCAGTGTCCAGTCATGCCACATTTGTGGCATTTGTCCTCCCAATTTTTCTTGGGAATGGACATCAGTTCTGTGGTCTTCTTCCACTTCTTCTTTGTCCCACTTTTGCTGCTCTGGGGATGAAAATTGTTCTTGGGTGGACTTCTGGCCGGCCTCTTCTGGGCATTCCCCATGTTAGATCTGTCCTTATTTTTCTTCTGCTTCTTGGAAGAAAAATGAGCTTCTGGGAGAGGAGCTGAGCCTGCAGGGCGTAGGTTATGAGTGGCCAAGAGAAGTTCTCTGTTTTGCTCTGCCATCATCAGGGTGGAGTGCAATTCAGAGTACTTTGTGAACTTTCGTTCACGGTACTGTTGCATGAGGATTGCGTCCTTCTCGTGGAAGGATGTATATGTTTTTTCCAACATGCGATACTCCGAGACTTCTTCACCACACAACTTCAGGCGTGAGGTGATATTATGGAGAGCTGAGTTGTACTCAGCTACGGACTTAAAGTCCTGAAGTCGAAGGTTTTCCCACTCATACCTTGCACGTGGGAGGATTACATCTTTTTGATGTTTATAGCGGTCCTCCAGTGCAGTCCACAATTCCTTTGGGTCTTCTACAGTGAGGTATTCGGCCTTCAGGGTCCGATCAATGTGTCTCCTGATGTAGATTATGGCTTTCGCCTTATCTATATCAGAGACGTTCACTGTAGAAACAACCACAGCAGTGTCTGCTGTATTTTCCGTACCAGTGGCCGTAGCCGATGGAAGAGGAGTTGAAATTGTGGCTAATAAGCCCTGGGCACGTAAGTGGAACTTCAGGTCCACGTGCCAGCTCAAATAATTTTTCCCAGCAGCATCTAGTACTTCGAAATCGACACTCGCTATTTTGGCCATTTTATCTATCATGTGAAAAACATGCATAAATTAAAATTAAATATTTATGCGAGAGTCTCGAAGACAATTGAACAAGAACAACCAAATTTAATATTCTAACAACAATGATATTAATATCTAATTTGCTTCTGTTAATGAAATATTACCACATTTCAAGTAATAAATTAATGAAATATTATTCTGTTAATGAAATAATAAATTAACCAAATTTAATATTCCATCTATTTAGAAGATCAAATGCTTGAAATGCTTGAAATGCTTTTTTTTTTTTTTTTTTTGAGCAGAAAGTAACTATGAAGGCAAGTCAATTTAAGCAACAGAATGTAAACAGTAACAAATCCTAAAGCAATTGTAAAAGAAATTATTCCCTCTAGCTTTGAACAGAAGCTAGCTTTGAGAGTAATAACAATATGTAAACAGTAACAAACAGGAACGAAAATTTTTTTCTGTAATAACAAATATGTTACTGGAAAAACAAACAGGAAAAGGAAGAACAAATAATAAATTTGTTTTACCTATAACCAGTATGTTACTGTAATAACAAATATGTTACTGGAAAAACAAACAGGAAAAGGAAGAACAAATAATAAATTTGTTTTACCTATAACCAGTATGTTACTGTAATAACAAATATGTTACTTTGAATGAAATTATTCCTAAAGCTTTGTTTTACCTATAAACAGTAACGAAAACTTTTTTTTTTTATTATTATTATTAATTATTATTCCGAATGAACAACAACAAACAGGAAAAACAAATAATAAATTTTTAAAGGCGATCTAACTCTTAGGAATAAATTTTTTGATATATGACCAAATTGATAATGTCTGATAACAGTATCAATATTAAAATATCCTCTGTTCTGCAACTATTTTGTTTGTAAGAAGTAAATTCGTTAACAAAACAACTATTTGTTTTGAACGTTAGCAATATAAAAAATATCACTCTTAGATTGTTAGATATATATATTGCTAATTTTCATTCAAACAATAATTTGTAAAAAAAAATTTAAGAAGTGTTACCAGTCGGATCGACTAGGGAAAAAGGGAGGATGACGTCGAGATCTGGACGTCGATTCACCTTGCTTCAGCAATCGTGCTGATAACGTGTTTGAAGGGAAACTAGAATTGTAGAATAGTATCTTTTTTTATTCTCATTTCATCATATGGCAAGGGCCATATATATAGGTATAAAGGGACAACCCAAGGGTCATGAGTTACATAACCCAAGGGTCATGAGTTACATGATCCTAAGGGTCATGTGTAACTCATGACATAATGGGTGAATAGGTAAGGGTTTCATAACACACAGAAAATATTTAAAATAATGACTAAATGTATATAATAATTTTTTTCTAAAATTTTAATAATTAATTTTTTTTGTCAATACCAAAATATTCGATATTTCGATTTGAAACTGTTGATACTCTGGATTTGGTCTATACCGATTTCGATTATGATAGTATAAAAACACTTTGTATGTACGTATGGGGAAGATAGTAATATCTCACTTGAGGAAGAACTTGAGTCCTAGTGCAGCAGCATCCTTCTTCATGACATTCCATGACTTCACCACAAGGGCTTCCTGCTCTTCACTGAAAGCTACCACTTCTTCTGATGAGCCATGTCTACTTTCTTATCTGTGAGATATAATTGTGATGAATGTGCTCATTTATTTATATAGGAGATGGTCTACCAAGTATTAGGGATAATGGATGATAAAAAACGAGAGTATGGGAAGTGGCCTTTGAGAGCTGGGAGGAGGCAGGCTTGAGTCTGACCGAGTTCATATATATATATATATATATATATATTTTTTTTTTTTTTTTTTTTTTTGAAGCAATGGGTACTTGTGGTGAACTCGCCTCCACTGGGGCTCGAACTCCCGACCACTTGGGCCGCATGCATCTCTATTAACCACTAGGCTAGAGGTCATTTGCATATATATATATATATATATATATATATATATATATATATACTGAAAATTGTTGAGAAATTCAATTTCGGGATTGGTTTGTATGAAAAATCCATCCGCAGGATAGATTTTATGAAATGTCCAAAATTATATATTTTCACGTTAAATATTCTAAGATTTCCTTTAGATGTTCTGTATTTACAAAATTGCCATCTTTATAGTACCATAACTACCCTTCGCACAAACTCAGATTTGGATTGCGATTTTCGTCGTCTTCTTCTTCTTCACGAGAGATCTGAATTCCATTGCTCTCATTTTCAGCAGAGATCGCAAAGATCGTTCGTAGTTCACTGTGTTTTTCTTCAGTCGAACTCCGATCATCGCTCATTATCATCATCATCGTCGTGGAGAGATTTGAAGTTTTTCGACGATTAGGTCAATTGTGGAGAGAAGATCTTCTTCTTTTCTATAAGAGTTAGCATCGTTTTGAAAGAAGAACGAAAACTCTTGAATTTTTGTTCCTGACAAATTTTTTTCCACAAAAAAAAAGGTTTTAGGTTTCTGTCGACTATTCTCCATCATTCTTCGTGTTAAAATCATGGAGAATGACCATTCTCCGTGCTAAAACCACGGAGAATGGCCTTATCCATGTCAAAATGACGGAGAATGACCATTCTCCGTGTTAAAATGATGGAGAATGGTCATTCTCCGTGTTAAAACCACGGAGAATGGTCATTCTCCGTGTTAAAACCACGGAGAATGGACATTCTCCGAGTTAAAATGACGGAGAATGGCTCCGTGATAAAATGACTGAGAATGACCATTCTTCGTCATTTTAACACGGAGAATGACCATTCTCCTTGTTAAATTGACATTGACGGAGAATGGCCATTCTCCGTCATTCTAACACGGAGAATGGCTATTCTTTGTCAATTTAACAAGGAGAATGATCATTCTTCGTGGTTTTAGCACGAAAAATGGTCATTCTCCGTGCTAAAATTACGGAGAATGACCATTCTCCGTCATTCTAACACAGAGAATGGCTATTCTTTGTCAATTTAACAAGGAGAATGACCACTATCCGTAGTTTTTGCACGGAGAATGGCCATTCTCTGTGATATTACCTGCACGGAGAATGATCATTCTCCTGCATTTATGGCCAGTTGAAACTTTGAAGGGCCATAAAATTTATGATCATTCTCCGTTAGTCGGCTTTCCAAAATTTTAGAATCACGAAAAATTAATGTTTGGACCTCCGTTTTAACAGTTTCACCGTTTGTCCGTCTTTCCGAAATTTTTCGACGAGTTTAAGGTTTGAAGATTTTGGAGGAGAAAACCTAAATTCGAAACTGAGCGGCGTATGGAAGAAGATGAAGTATCGAAATATTTTTTTTGAAGAGTAGGGTTCGGAGGTGTTTTCAATAAATTAGAAGGGCAAAAAGGTCATTCAGAATCCCCTTTATATATTTTTCGCTAATTCTGGGCACGCGATGAAATATTATTTTGCGGTGGATTTTTCATAAAATTTTTGTAATTTTTGGACATTTCATAAATTTTTCCATATATATATATATATATATATATATATATATATATATATTAGTTGTGCAATATATTTTTTAGTTGTGTAAAGTGAAGGATAGCTGATACTGGTGATGTAATTGCTGATGAACTTGGAGATTAATCATGATGGCAGCTATATAAGATGATGCATACTGGAAATTAGGCTGGACTTCCGGCTGCGTACACATCCTCTCAGGGATGAGTTTTCCGTTTATTGGTTATCGAATAAACTAAATTTCTAAAAATCTAAACCGAACCAAAAGTAACCGTAACTGAGCCGAAATGAACGGTAATCGATTCGGTTTATTTAGTTTACTCGGTTTGTTCAATTGGACTATTTTTATTGTTTAATAGGTCAGACTTAAAGTTATAAATATGGTTAAATTACATTAAAAATATAACTTTATACATAAGATTATTGTATTTCAAAGTTCGACCAAAGTTGGACTAGTTATTAAATTATCAAAATTGATCTTTAAAACACATCCATAGAATTGTTATTTTCAAAATATACACAAATTATACACATTTTTTATCATAAAATATACATAAATTTGAGGACAATTATAATTTTGTAAGCCTCATTCGATTTTCGATTTTGGACTGAAACCCAAAACTGAATAAGAAAATTTAATATTTCAAAGGTGAAACCAAAGAGATTTTTTTCTCCAAAGCAAACCGAAACCCTTATTTGGTTTGGTTCAGTTCGGTTAGATTCTTGGTACAAAACCGAATAATGCTTTGTTGGGAATGTGGTGTGACGTGAAATGGAGTTGGTCCATGAGGTGCGATATGAGACTGGACCCATATGCCTTAAAAGAGAATTCTCATTTAGGGCCTGAATCAATCTCAATTATCTACATCTCATGATCCCACCTCTTAATTACCCGATGTGAGACTAAATTACCAACTCCATTGTCACCCCTCCTTCCTTTTGAGGCCTCAACCAGAAACGAGATACAATTCAACAATCTCCACCTTAGCTCGTTTCCGCTAGCCGAACAACCTTAGCACTCATGCTACCTTTGCTCGTTCCTGCCAGCCGAACAACAACCATGCTACCTTTGCTCATTCCCGCTAGCTGAACAACATTAGCACTCTTGCTACGTCTTTGCTCGTTCTTGCCAGCCGAGCACTCAGGAGATCCAATATATTGCCATCTCAACTCGTTCGAGCACAGAACTAAACCGACACGTGCATCCACATCACCATTGTGTCAACCACGTCTTGCTCCACCTTGGACGTGTCAAACGCACCTTTGAAGCCAGTTCGTTTATCCACACCACCATTGTATGTCAACCACAACGTATTGTTCCACCTTGGACACGTCAAACCCACCTTTGAAACCAATTCATGTAGTTGCCTCTAATCTTAGGTCTGATATGCCTTCAGACCACCTTATAGAGGATGCTCATACAACACCTTGAGAATAGATCCCGTATAATCCGATTATATGCATGAACGTTCAACACAATCTGTCTCGAACCAATTAGAGCCGTCCAAACCAACTTCCGTAACCATGGGCCCTGATACCACTTGTTGAAAACATGGTGTGATTCGAACCGAAGTTGGCCCATGAGGTACGATAATGGACTGGACCCATATGTCTTAAAAGAAAATTTTCATGTAAAGTATGAATCAATCTCAATTATCTACACCTCATAATCCCACCTACTCAATGAGACTAAATTACTAACTGCATTGTCACCCCCCTTTTGAGGGCTCAACGGAAACACCATATAATCTAACATGTTCACCCTACAACCTACCCCTCTCCCGCCCTTGCAATATTGGGATGCCTCCATTCTTATAATTGTGTAAATTTTGTGGAACAGAATGTTTAATGCTTACACAAGAGACTAGGACCTCGTTTGGTACACTGTAATGTAATCGTAATTGCAATGTAATCAAATAGATTTTTTTTTTTTTTTCATTTGATTACATTGCGATTACGATTACATTACAGTGTACCAAACGAGGCCTTGGTTAGGCCCCTTAAAGTACTTGTCACTATACCAGAATTAATTCTAGAATTTTTGGAACAGCGGCCGGCAAGGACTTTAACACGGTACCATATCAGATGAATCCAGATTTGAATCTTCTAGCAAGTTTGTTAGAATATGATGAATATTCAACCCTCGAATCCAAACTTTGTCCACTATTTACTCTACATCAAAGTGACACAGAAGAATTAACAACTACGCCATGTTGATTGAACGATCTACAAAAGTACATACATTGTAGTCGGCTTTACATGCTCACGTACGTATCAACTCAACATTATTTTGTACACAAAGTTACAACTCTTCGGAAACCTGTACGCACTGTCAACTTATATACGAGGACTTACCAATATTTCTTTCGAGAGCAAATAGCGGAAAGCAAAATTATGAGGTACCCACTCGAGGACCTTGTGAGGTCTTCCCTGTTGACATCTTTGCATGGCGATGCGTAGAGCCTCCGAGGGGAGATGGTGTTCGATCATGTCGACCACTCCCTTGGGGCTCATGCTCGTGTCCTTCGCGTAGGAGTCGATGACCTTAGGGAGAAGGATCTTTTCTTCGTTTCGGATACCAACAGTTGCACGTATGTACTCTTCCTTCGCTGCTTCCAGCTGTTGGAACAGTTTCTTACAAGTGTATACGCGAACCTGAAGAGA
Organism: Iris pallida; assembly: GCA_029216955.1. Classification (NCBI taxonomy): domain Eukaryota; kingdom Viridiplantae; phylum Streptophyta; class Magnoliopsida; order Asparagales; family Iridaceae; genus Iris; species Iris pallida. Next base: position 10,122,284 of record JANAVB010031416.1, on the reverse strand, counting down.
ACAACATACAAGACTGTTAGAATACAACTTAACCAAAGAAAATCGGTATATGAGTCCGATACAGTATGATACTTTGGACACGCCAAGGAATTCTTACATTGTACATGTTGGTACTAAGCTAACATCCGAGATCAACATAAAATGTTCTCAAAACCTACTACAATAGGTCCAAGCCCAAGGGCGATTATAACCGTATGAATTAAGGAGGACAATATAAATAGTCGCTATATGCAGTATGGAGAAGCACAACATAACTTGATGCAAACCATATCAATGTGTAGGCGTCCCTGTATAGTGAGTTTAGGAGTTCTTCATGAGGAAACTCACTCCACTATTCATCCTAATTTTTGTTGGTGCTTTCTTTACATGGAGAGAGCTTGCTCTCAACATGCCTTGTGAATTATAGTCCCACATCGGAAATGCACCATGAGTTATCTCAACATATATACTTGGGTGTATTGTTAAGAGATGCACATGGGGTGGTGACCCTAAGGAGGGAACCATGTGGGTGATTTTACAAGGAGGTAAGTATAAGGCTCCAAGGATTAAGCATTAATGCTTTTGTCATTCTCTTGGATTAAATTCCACTTGGAGCTAAGCCCCAACGGGGCTTAGCGACTCGGACTCGGGCTCATGGGCTCATGGGCTCATGGGGCGTAATGTGGCGTTTTGTTGGCGCACTTTGCACTTTGCACGTCAGCAGTCATGCGGTCTTTATGCGGCCATGCGGTCTTATGCGGCATGCGGCTCATATGCGGCCTCATGCGGTCCATGCGGTCCATGCGGCCAGGCTGCTGCTGCTGCTGCCGCATGGAGAGCTACGCTGACTGTGCAGATTTCAAATCGGTTATGGAAAGGATGCGGCCCAAGCGGTCCATGCGGCCAGGCTGCTGCTGCTGCTGCCGCATGGAGGGCTACGCTGACTGTGCAGATTTCAAATCGGTTATGGAAAGGGTGAATCAATGCGATTAATTCAGATCCTATCTTTGTGGGATTTGAATTAATTTCGTTACTATATTTGTGGGATTTGAATTAATTCAGTTCCAATCTTTGTGGGATTAGAATTAATTCGTTGCTATCTCTTTGTGATTTGATTCAATCTTTCCATAACTGATGAGGCTCCCTCTCTCTATAAATACTCTCTTCTGGCCTCCTTTGTGAGAACTACGAAAATACAAGTCAGAAAAGGAGAAAGAGAGAGAGAGTTGCTGCCGCCATTGCAAGTCCATCCGAGGAGTCAGAACAGAGGTGACATCGAGCGTTCCACAAGTTCTTCAAACTTGCTGGTTCCTGGAAGCAGATCGTGTGGGGCGAATCTTGCTTTGAGCAACGGTGTTTTGACACCCCAGCATTGTTCTTCTTCTCATCTCTCTCTAGTTTTATTGTAACTCGTTCTGTCCCAATTGCAACACGTTTGCAAGGAAGAACGAGAGATCTTCTCTTCTCTTTTTCCCTCCTTCAGATTGTAATTTGGCTATTTGATTTTTTATACCATCGTAGATCTTGAGTTTGCTCTCTGCAAAGTTTTGTGGGACATCTCAGATCTCGATTGCATCTGTTTTTCCATCTTTGATCAAGCCCCGGGACTAACAATCTCAAAGCAAGATCCGTATAGATGGAAAACATTAATGCTTCGCTCCTCCAATCGGACTTCTGCAAGTTGGAAAAGTTCAATAGAGAGCACTATCAAGTCTGGAAGAGAAAGGTGTACCTAACTCTTCAACTGAAAGACGTTGATCATGTTCTGTTGGAAGAAGAACCCTCTGTTCCAGACACTGGATCTACTGCCGCCATCAACGCGGCTACCAAACTCCAGACCAAGTGGAGAAGGGAAAATAGCATCTGCAAGCTTCTCATCCTGAATGCTATGGAGGACTCTCTGGCAGAATCCTACTCAAAGAAGGAACTTGCCAGAGACATATGGGAGTCTGTGGAAAATCTGTATGAAGAAGACAAGAACAGGAGCAAAATGTTTGTGGTTGAAAAATATCACAAATTGCTCTTTGAGGACGAAAAGTCCATGCTGCCACAGGTGAAGGAATTTCTGAAGCTGCGTCAGAAACTGGAAGACGAAGAGATGCCCCTTCCCGACAAGTTTGTCGTCGGAGGGATCGTCTCAAAACTTCCTGCTGAATGGAGTACCTTCTATGCAAGGATGCACAGAAAGAAGCTAGACATTAGCTTGGGAGATCTACTGCAAGAGATCCATGTTGAGGACGAGATACGTTCCCAACAGAAGGTGGACACTCTGTCCAAACAGTTGGCTAAAGCCAATCTTGTGCAGACGAGAGATCCCAAGGGGAAGCAGGCGGCTTCTCATCCCAAGAAGAAGGACTTCACTAATCTAAAAGTGAAGGGTCCTTCTTTCAAGCAACAGAAGACTAAGTCCCACGTGACTTGTTACAATTGTGGCAAGAAAGGCCACTACAAGAGTGAATGCAGATCTAAGCCTAAACAATCAGAGAAAGGTGAGCCTAATAAGGTTTCATTGGTTTCTAACGTTGTTGCTATGATCGGACAGGTCACAACTGTGGGGGTTGACTCTGACTGGTGGATAGACACTGGTGCGACTTGCCATGTCTGTTCAGGCAAGGAATGGTTCGTCACGTACCAGCCGACATCTGAGAAAGTTGTCATGGCGAACCAGGCCCAAGCTGAAGTACTGGAGATTGGGACTGTGGAGCTGAAACTCACTTCTGGGAACACTCTGACGCTTCAAGGAGTGAAGCATGTTCCTGCGATTGCCAAGAACCTAATCTCTGGGAGCCTGCTCTGCAACGCAGGCTTGAGGATGGACATCAACGCTGGTCAGATGGTTATGTCCAAGAAAGGAACATACTTCGGAAAGGCTTATCAAACCGAAGGAATGTTTAAAATTCAGCTTGTCAACCAGTTTGATGACATTAATGCAGTTGCATTTTCTGATTATTCTCTTGAGTTGTGGCATAATAGACTAGGACATGTTCATAGTAAAAGAATCAACAAAATGTCTAGTCTAGGACTTATCTCCAAATGTGGGGGTAAGGTGGAGAAGTGTGAAGTGTGTGCTCAGACGAAGATCACAAGGAAACCCTTTCATCGGGTCAATCGAAGCACAGATCTTCTGGAGTTGGTGCACTCCGATATCTGTGACTTCAAACATTTCTCCACGAAGGCCGGGATGAAGTATTTCATAACCTTCATCGACGACTTCTCAAAATACGCGTTCGTCTACTTGCTCAAGTCTAAAGACGAAGCTTTCGAGAAGTTCAGAGAGTTCAGGGCCGAGGCTGAACGGCAGACTGGACAACAACTCAAGAGGCTGAGAAGTGATCGAGGTGGGGAGTACAGGTCTCATGAATTCGCATCGTTCTGCAAAGAACATGGAATCATATGCGAGACTACTGCTCCATATTCTCCTCAATCCAACGGAGTAGCAGAGAGGAAGAACCGGACATTAACAGAAATGATGAATTCTATGCTGCTCACTGCAGGTCTTCCAAAATGCTACTGGGGAGAAGCTGCATTAACGGCCACTTTCATTCTGAATAGAGTGCCATATGCAACTTCGGACGTAACTCCTCATGAACTCTAGTTCAAAGTCAGACCCAACTTGAATGTCATTCGAGTGTGGGGGTGTCTGGCGTATGTGAAGCTTCCAGATCTGAAGATTCAGAAGCTGGGGACAAGGACTACGAAGGCTATCTTCTTGGGGTATGCCGAGAAGAGTGATGCTCGGAGATTTCTTGATATTGAATCAAATCATATCATCGAATCTCGCGATGCTGAATACTTTGAAGACAAGTTCGCAAAAGACAAAAACATTATTCTTTCGGACATTCCGGAAAATGATGTAGGTACTAATGAGACTGAAATCTCATACGAGCCAGTAATCCAAGAAGAAGCTGTTGTTGATGAAACAACTCTTGTACCAGAACTCGCCGAGCCGTCAGCTAAGCGAGCGAGGAGACCGAAAGATTTCGGAGATGACTTTGTCACCTATCATGTGGAAGCAGATCCGCTTACCTATGATGAGGCGATGAAGACCAGAGATGCTATCTTCTGGAAGGAGGCAGTGAATGACGAGTTTGACTCTATCACCTCCAATAACACATGGGTGTTGGTAGATCTACCTGAAGGAGAAAAGCCCATCGGATGTAAATGGATCTTCAAGAAGAAGATGAAGGCAGATGGAACTATTGACAAGTTCAAGGCCAGGCTGGTAGCCAAGGGATTTTCTCAGAAACAGGGGATAGACTACTTCGACACGTACGCTCCAGTAGCCCGGATGACCACCATCAGGATGTTAATCGCTCTAGCAGCTATACATAAGTTGGTGATACATCAGATGGATGTAAAGACAGCGTTCCTGAATGGGAAGCTGACCGAAGAGATTTACATGCAACAGCCAGATGGATTTGTCGTCAAAGGTCTTGAAGACAAAGTCTGCAAGTTGGTGAAATCATTATATGGTTTGAAGCAAGCTCCCAAGATGTGGCATGAGAAGTTTGACAAAGTTATTAGGTCAAACGGCTACAGAGTCAGCGAGACGGACAAATGTGTTTACACAAAGTTCGCTGATGGAAGAGGAGTCATCGTTTGTCTGTACGTGGACGACATGCTAATCCTAGGTACGGATATAGGCTGTGTCACAGAGACAAAGAAGTTCCTCTCAACCAAGTTCAGTATGAAGGACTTGGGGGATGCAGATGTCATCTTGGGCATAAAGATCATCCGGACAGACACTGGAGTAGCGCTGTCACAATCTCACTATATTGAGAAGATGCTCACACGCTATGGGTATAAGGATCTTCCAGGGATCGATACGCCATACAGGTGTGATCAGAAGCTGAAGCCAAACTCGAGGGAAAGCGTCAGGCAGCTGGAGTATTCTAGCGTTATCGGAAGTTTGATGTACGCAACTACTGCCACAAGGCCTGACATAGCTTTCGCCGTGGGAATGCTGAGTCGGTTCACAAGCAACCCAGGGGTTGAGCACTGGAAAGCTGTGAAGCGAGTAATGAGATATCTCAAGAAGACTCAGACATATGCACTGCACTACAACGGGTATCCGACAGTAGTGGAAGGCTTCAGTGATGCTAGCTGGTGTTCAGAGGTGGAAAGCGAGAGATCCACAGGTGGATATGTCCTTTCCTTGGGTGGAGCTGCTATATCGTGGAAGTCGAAGAAGCAGACTATACTCTCTCGTTCCTCCATGGAATCTGAATTCTATGCACTTGAAACTGCAGCAGATGAAGCAGAATGGCTTCGGGAGCTCATGTATGATCTTCCAGTGGTTGGGGCTCAGATACCGGCGATACCGATATACTGTGACAACCAGGCGACTGCGGCGGTGGCATCAAATGACCTCTTCAACGGGAAGAAGAGGACTGTGCGGTTGAAGCACAGGGCAGTACACGATCTTATCAAAAGAGGTGTAATTGCAGTGGTTGATGTTCGGAGTCAGGAGAACCTGGCAGATCCGTTCACAAAGGGCCTCAAGCGCCAGTTGATCGATGACACAGCTTGTAGAATGGGCTTGAAGGCATTCTGATAGTGTGTCTTTGTAATCCTACCATAAAGTTTTATGCTATTAGTTCAAAGAGAAATCTACTAGGCATCTAACTTTTGGTTCAAAGGAGGATCACTGACTGGAAAACTATCAGGTAACAGTGGGTACTTGTTCTCTGGAACATGGAAGGGATACGGACCCATAACCATTGTTGTCTACTATGTATTTTTCTGCGGAAAAACAGATCCTGTGGAAGGTTGGCTTAAACGCCTTAATGAGTTCTCAGGCAGAGTGAATGTCTGGTGTGCTTTACAGGAAGTACGGTAGAGCAGCACTACAAGGAGTGAAACTCCATGCTACAGTGGGATGACTCCACCATGAGGTTCCCAGGTAGGGGTAATGCCTCGGCTTTGCAAACCAAGTCATAGCGGCGTAGCACCGCAAATAGGCAGGTAGCCTAATGCTGTATGACGTAATTAAAGAGTTGTAGACAGCACTACAAAGGGGAGGATGGCCCCATGTTACAGTGGCACGACACCACGATGAGGTACCCAGGTAGGGGTAAAGCCTCGGCATTGCAAGCCATGTCGTTGCGGCGTAACACCGCAAGGAAGCCTTAGGCTTCATGCTGGGTAGTTTGGCACTACAAAGAGGCTTGTGACCTCATGCTACAGTAGTATGACACTACGATGAGGTTCCCAGGTAGGGGTAATGCCTCGGCTTCAGGCCATGTCATAGCGGCGTAGCACCGCAAGGAAGCGCAAGGCTTCATGCCATATCTCTTTAATAAAGAACTCACCTATAGTGTATGGAAAAAGATATCAGGCCGTCTCTTGAGGGTAAACTTGTAGACGCCCAAAATTATACACTGAAACCAGGCTGGCACAGGGCCTTTAATGTGCAGCCAGAAGCACACGTAACTACACTTTGTGAGTGGGAAGAATTACAATTGTGGTGCAGAATTCAAGGCGTAGTCCATTCTTGTATCACATTGTTATTTAACCCATGCGGGAAGATTCAAGTCGTCAGCGACATCTATCCTAATGCAAAATGGACAGTTACTGTGGGGAACGCTCAACCCTGGACACATATATATGTTGTGATATGTGGGGGATTGTTGGTGCTTTCTTTACATGGAGAGAGCTTGCTCTCAACATGCCTTGTGAATTATAGTCCCACATCGGAAATGCACCATGAGTTATCTCAACATATATACTTGGGTGTATTGTTAAGAGATGCACATGGGGTGGTGACCCTAAGGAGGGAACCATGTGGATAATTTTACAAGGAGGTAAGTATAAGGCTCCAAGGTTTAAGCATTAATGCTTTTGTCATTCTCTTGGATTAAATTCCACTTGGAGCTAAGCCCCAACGGGGCTTAGCGACTCGGACTCGGACTCGGACTCGGGCTCGGGCTCATGGGCTCATGGGACGTAATGTGGCGTTTTGTTGGCGCACTTTGCACTTAGCACGTCAGCAGTCATGCGGTCTTTATGCGGCTCATATGCGGCCTCATGCGGCCATGCGGTTCATGCGGCCATGCGGCTCATGCGGTCCATGCGGTCCATGCGGCTCATGCGGTCTATGCGGTCCATGCGGCTCATGCGGCTTATGCGGTCCATGCGGCTCATGCGGTTCATGCGGTCCATGCGGTCCATGCGGCTCATGCGGCACATGCGGTCCATGCGGCCCAAGCGGTCCATGCGGCCAGGCTGCTGCTGCTGCTGCCGCATGGAGGGCTACGCTGACTGTGCAGATTTCAAATCGGTTATGGAAAGGGTGAATCAATGCGATTAATTCAGATCCTATCTTTGTGGGATTTGAATTAATTTCGTTACTATATTTGTGGGATTTGAATTAATTCAGTTCCTATCTTTGTGGGATTAGAATTAATTCGTTGCTATCTCTTTGTGATTTGATTCAATCTTTCCATAACTGATGAGGCGGCTAGGGTTTCCTCCCTCTCTCTATAAATACTCTCTTCTGGCCTCCTTTGTGAGAACTACGAAAATACAAGTCAGAAAAGGAGAAAGAGAGAGAGAGTTGCTGCCGCCATTGCAAGTCCATCCGAGGAGTCAGAACAGAGGTGACATCGAGCGTTCCACAAGTTCTTCAAACTTGCTGGTTCCTGGAAGCAGATCGTGTGGGGCGAATCTTGCTTTGAGCAACGGTGTTTTGACACCCCAGCATTGTTCTTCTTCTCATCTCTCTCTAGTTTTATTGTAACTCGTTCTGTCCCAATTGCAACACGTTTGCAAGGAAGAACGAGAGATCTTCTCTTCTCTTTTTTCCTCCTTTAGATTGTAATTTGACTATTTGATTTTTTATACCATCGTAGATCTTGAGTTTGCTCTCTGCAAAGTTTTGTGGGACATCTCAGATCTCGATTGCATCTGTTTTTCCATCTTTGATCAAGCCCCGGGACTAACAATTTTGGTACTTAATCTTATGTATTACTTTAATGAATGCACAAATGTCGGGTTTTCCCCAAAAATCAAACTCATGAAACTTCTAAAAAAGCATGATTAGGAGCATGATTGTAGCTTATGTATGCAAATGCAGTAATATATTGATGTATGCAATGTGCGATTTACTAGTGTTGAACAAGTTTTCCTCTATTAGATAAAATTGACATGTCCTTCACTTGACATGCAACTCTTGTATATTAGTACAAAATGTTGCACTGGACTGATAGCAACCATCATGTTTTGACAGTGTGATGTGAACTATCATAAATTAAGAAGCACGGACACTCCAGAATCGGTGTTGTTCCTGTATCTGTCTAAGTCAGACACAAGTCTTAAGACAAACACCAATATACACCAGAGGAACACAAAAAACAGTGTTGCGACTGCTGTTATGTCCATATTGTGTCATGTTTGGTGTCTGCGTCATAGGTCAATCAAGTATTTTGAAGTGTGAGATATACTGAGAAACCTCAAAGTCGAAGTTTCTTGCTATAATATGAGCATTGTTATAAAGAAAGCTTACCGCAGGATCAGAATGGCTTCCTGAACAAAGAGCAAAATGCAGAAGAGGTTCTGGCGTCTCTAAGCCATATGCTCTCCATTCACCCCCAGTCTTTAACTTCATTCTTGGTGAAAGTAAAGACCGAAACCACTATATGCAAAGAAAATAAAAAATGTACATCAATCTAAAAGTGTTTCACAGAACTTGTTACCATGTTATTGCTTGTTCTTCCATTTGGACTAATTTTTTTTTTTTTTACATATATAAGTTAAATATCAAAATCTCTTAGCATAATTCACATTATAATTCAAGCTTCATCTACTTCAGAGTAATTGTATGTTTTGAGATGGTTCCTATTAACCCATCAATATATCAACTATGAAGCATCCAACCAGATTTTACCAATACTACATTTATTAGAGTACATTTTAAGTGACGATTTAATAGGAAAGTGAGGCACACCTGTCCTGGGAAATATGTACGGGATCCAAGGATACAAAACTGTATCGTATATGCACTAACAGAGCGACCACCTATGACACATACTGCCTGCAAATATAGGTTCATGGTTAGGAAAATAATGCACAAATTGAATACACAATTTCTTATAGGATCGTTTGGCCTTTCAAAAATAAGTTTACCTTGACGAGTAACGATTCATTCTTCGTATTTCTAATTGGAACCCCATGGACTAAATATGCCTGAGACGTAATAAAATCAAGTTTTCGCTTCATTTAGGACGACAAATAAATCGATACGAGTGGCATAATTAATATAAGCCATTTCGTAAAAAATAAGAATGATCCATTACATGCATGATTAGAGCATTGTGGACATTGATCCAGAAAGCGAGCTTTTCCTCTTTCCTCATCCTTCTTGGATCAACAGTTTCCAATCTACTAACGAGCGATCTAGAGCAAAAAAAAAAAAAAAGAGAATTCAGTATTAGTGAATGACAAATTCAAGCAAATGAAAAGAAAGGGGAACTTGAACTTTTAAGTTCATTTTAAGGACTGACTTATAATTCTGCAGCAAGCCTTCGACTTCGCTCAACCGCTGAGGATCCCTACAGATTGAAGCCACTTCCACCATTGCATTGTAAGGTCCGCTGAACTCCTTCACTCCCTCGACACGGAAAGGATTTATCAGCCGTGCGTCAAGACTGGATTCTCTCCTACAGTTACCAGGACTCCACGTGTCTCCGAGATACTGTGGGGAGAGTGCGCTCGTTGAAGAGAACGATGACGAAGTAGGAGAAGACGGGATGCAGTGCTGCACCAGCGGGGGGTCTGCAAGCTTGCAGTATATGGCGCCCATGCATCTCACCATACCTTCAGAAATCGTGTTCGGCGTCTCAGGAACGTGATCGACGATACTGGTGCCGAGATATTCCGCCAGGCTAACGAATCCCGAACTAGTACTCCGTCCATCCTATTCGTATAGACACTCATGAAGGTTCGATTCGAATTTTGTCATTTAAACTTGGAATGTCTGAAGTTTGAGATAGGAGTCCATTTACCTCAAAGAAATTCAGAGGTTGGGAATGGCATGTCTGGAGAGCTCTAGCTACGCTGTCTTCTGAAGGCGACATTCTTGACGAGTAAAGTGCACGATGCGACAGGGCAGACTGGCAGCGGTGAACGCCAGGACCGGTTGGCTTTTCTCGAGGAATTTCGCCTACTGGTCTGATATCTGGCGCCGGCCCTTCTTGAAGTAGCCCCCGCTGCAGGGAGCATGCTGGTTGTTCTGTAGACGAGGTGCATACTTGCTGGTCAAATGCCTCTCGATAGAGTGACAGAAGATACTGCTCTAGAGCCATAACCTCGACCTCCAACACCGCAATCTCCCGTATCAGCTCTTTGGTCGGCTAAAACAACATAAAGCTTGAAATTATTACGAAAACCAAGTTCATATCTAAAAGTGTTGCTCAAGGAATTTTGTAGAGAGCTTGCTTGCTGGATTTCTATCAAAATTTTGTAGTTGAGAGACACTTTTGGGTAGGCTACGTTTGCTTTGCTCTTCTTTTTTCTGACACATTTGGCATGGTGCTAGAATCCTGTTCATAGATGTTTTTGCTGGTGTTGATCCAGATTTGGATGCAGGTTTAGGTTCGGCCTCAATGGGAAAATGGAGCACCTAACAACGCGTCTTCACAGACCAAGAACTACGAGATCGCCCCTTTCATTCTGGGGTGACGGAGGGATCGTACCATTCGAGCCCGAGTGGAAGGAGTAGGCATTATTGATGGAGAGGAAGCAACAAATTGGGGTTTATCAGGACCAATGTTACGAGCTTCTGGAATCCAATGGGATCTTCGTAAAGTTGATCCTTAATGAGTGTTACAATAACTTCGATTGGAACAGTGATATGTACATCCTACAATTTCAAGTGATTATTTGGTACTAATAAAGCGAAAATCTGAGTAATCCTTCAAGAGATGATTGCTCCATATATGTATATATATCACTGCAAACTTATAGACATAATTTACAGAACAAATATAGGACTAGAGCTAACCTTGGTCATAGAACTATCATCTGAAGAATCGATGACAGAAGGCCTATATCCCATAGCTCTTTCTAGAGCACATCGCTCGGACAACTGATCTTTTAGGCGGTTCTCGAGCTGCTGAATCTGCATGTTAACAATATAGCACAGCAATCAGAAGGACTCTGACCTGAAGTTTTTCTGACAAAGGCCACTAATGTCATCATCAAATGCTTAATTGAAGGACTATAGTGAGCAATCAGTGGTTTGGTAGCTATCATTTACCAACAGAATCTTCATGGTCATCAACAGGGTTTGGTAGTTAACTCATCGTACAATTATTCAACCCAAAATTATATATAATTCTAGTGAGTATAATTCCCACAATATTACCATCTGAATCAAATGAACTTCACTATGGCACTACTGTTGATAAGGACGTAACAGCTTGCTTACATACTTTTTTTTGTGATAAGTTACCTTTCGCTTAGTATTTAACAGCTTCACTTAGAGTTCCCTTTCTCCAAGATGTAACTGAAAGAGAGAGCAATATATTTACACGTGCCTTCGGAATTTCCTGACAACGCTCAGACACGTTTATATAATAGTCCATACTCTATGTTGCATAAATGCGGACATGGATATGGATAAGGGCACGATACAGATACGGAATACGGACATTTTCAAATGGGTACAAGGTAGTTGCCTATGTTGCATGAATACTATACGGCTATAGACACCACTGGCGGAGGATAGAGTGGGCTGGGGTGGGCTGTAGTCTGGGGTAAAAAAAAATTATCAGGTATTTTTACTAGGTATACCCATTAGTAGCCCGGTGTAAAATTTTTTTTTTACTAGGTATGTCCACTGGAATAGACTTGGCCCGGGGAATTTAAATTCCTGGCTCTGCGCTTGATAGACACCATTTTATTGTGTCCGTCCAACATACACCAAATTTGTTGCGGATCTTAAATTTCTTTCCCATGGTTAGGATCAAATTTGATAACATTTGCAAGTCTGACACATTATATGCAGAGGTATCAAATAATCTTTTTGACAGATGTACATAGAAGACATCCAAGTATAACCTTACAACTCTAGTATTGGTCAGTACATAAGATTAAATTGGAAGCTCCTTGCAATCCTTTCATTATAATTTCAACTCTGCTCAACTCTTATCAGTTTTCTCAACAACCACAGTGTTCATTTTCATCAAAACTGCAAACTATTTACTAAGACTGATACTAGTACTACTACTACTCAAGAATTTCCAATCGTATCAGCTAGGAAGTGCTCGGTACCTCTCGCTTCGAAGGGCTTTTGACCGTAGTGACAGGGGATGGTTTCTTCTTCGTATCAGTGTAACCCTTGGCCTTCCCCAAACCCTGGCATCAAAAATCAAGTTTAGGATCAGTGCTCCTTGTTCCTCAAACAGTGGTTCATTGGTGCACTAATTAATGCAACAATGTAGTGACATGAAAGACTAGGATTCAGAAGGGATATTTAGACTTTGGGTCTCAAATAAGTTTTAAAAATCGTGTTTGGGTCTCCATATTATACATAATTAGTATTTGGGTCTCAAAAGTGTCACTAATGTCTCAAAAGTGTCACTAATTATTTTTTTGACACTTTTGAGACCCAAATACTAATTATGTATAATGTGGAGACCAAAACACAAATTTCAGAACTTATTTGAGACCCAAAGTCTAAATATCCCGATTCACATCCTCATCCCCTGTGATCTTGTATCATAACCTAAGATATTTGAAGAAATCAAAAACAACAAGTATTGCAGTAAACTTAGAACTTCAAGATGATTATTGAAACTTCAAATTGTAAATGCATTATGAATGCAAAAATATAAGTTATAACATACACATTTCCTTGTAATTAGTAGGAACAAAGAAAATATTGGAAGAAAGAGTATGCATACCAACTTAAGATGCTGAATGGCTTTAGAAGAATCCAACCCCTCTTCATTCTTCACTCTTTTCTCAGAATATTCACTGCCAGTTAGTTAGTTAAAACCAGTTACATCAGCAAAGATTGAGAACTATAACTACGCACAAAATAACTCTTAATGATGAACATGTCATGAAGAAATAGCAAACATAATGAAGATGAAAAATGCAAAATAAGGTTGCAAAACCTCTTGGTGCGCCTATGCACGGAAGATGCAACGAACTTCTTCGAGTCCATCTCTTCCACTGCAGCATTCACCAACATTCCCATTACTCAAGTGGCAACCAACCTCATCAAACTTAGGACTCTATATAGTGAACGTACCAGAATGAGTAGGTGGACAGTGGACTGAGTCGACTGACAACACCCCAAAGTCAACAAAAGGAAAAAAAAAAAACAATGGTCCCGAAATGGCCAATACGTCTCCTTCACATGACTCTAGCGCCACCAAAGTCCAACAATGGTTCTCTTTGGTGCCAACCCAACATCACCAACAATCAAGCAGGAGGAGAGGGTCTCATAACAGTGGAAAGAAAGAAGAATACTTCAACTGTTAGGCCATGGACTTGTTATATTCGCTCAGTAGTACTGGATTACCAAGAAGTGGCTACTGAAAATGACAAGTTGGAGCATGCGTCAGCTTTCTTCTTTGTTGTTTAGCAAACAGAAAGAGAGAATTTCTAAAGGCACTCCGTATTTTACTCCATGACAGCTTATTAGGACTGTCAACAAAGTTATCAGTCCAAACATTAAGGATTGATTTCGTTGACAGTCTATCTTAATATTCTATTTTATGTTAGAACTGTCAATAAATTGTCAGTCTAGAACTGGACTATCCTGAAGTAAAATGTGAAATGCCTTTAGAAATTACCTAGAAAAAGCTAGTGAATGACCCATGGTCAAGCCACGAACCTACTTATTATTTGATATGGCTTTTTTATTTTTGGTTAGGCTCCCTGTAACTTCCCAAAAATGTTGGTTAAGTCCCTGTGAGAATTCTCCTTGCCTTTCAAGATTTGTTTGGGCCCCTACAAAATTCTACGCATACTTGTTGTACAATAGATAGTATGGTTGAAATTAGGTATTTGATTTCAACTGAATCGAAATAGTTAAAATTATAGATAAATTAAAATTCTAAAATCGGTTTGTTTGATTTGACTATTTTTATGTTTAATGGACTAGACCCAAAGTCAAAATTGTAGTTAAATTATATTAAAATTATAATTTGTATACATAAGTTTGTTGTATTTTGAAGTTGGACAAAAAAATAGACTAGTTGTTAAATCATCAAAGTTGGACTTTAAAACACATACATACGACTATTGTCTAAAAAATACACAAAAATAAACTCATTTTTAATAAATAAAAAAATCTATAAAATTGAGGATATTTAGTAATTATATAAATTTTATTCGATTTTTGGTTTGGACCAAATCCGAAAGTCAAAACCAAAACCAAAACTGAGTAAAAAAAATAGTATTTCAAAATCGAAACCAGATCAATTTTTTCCAAACTAAACTGAATCTCTTATTCTGTTCGGTTTGGTTCTCGGTCCAAAACTGAATAATACTCGCTCCTAATAAAAATCATATGAAAAAGTATAACACAAGCATGTACATTTTTCTATAGATGTTGTGGCTAAATAGTTTGCCGTGCACAATAACAATACACCGTCATTACAAATTAATATGGTACTTTTTTTGAGATATCGTATGTCATTAATGACGATCCATATTCTAGATTACTAAACATCAAGCCATTTTTTATTTAATTAAATTTTTATTCGAATCCATGTCCACTTCTCCATTTCTTATAAGTTTTTTAAAAAATTACAGGGACTTTGTTGAACAAACTGAAGAGCCATAAGGATCTATACAAATTCTTTGAAAATTACAGTGACCGTGACAAAAACATCTGTATTTGATAATTGACCCATGTGTAATATTAGAGAGATGCATTTCGCATAGTAAGGCTAGAAGCATTTAGCATTAAAGACGAACATAATTTGTCAAGGGAATGTTGATAGAGCTTTTAAAAGTGGAAAAAAGAGAGGAGAAAGTTAGAACCAACCCTCAAAAGAAACAAAAGCAAAGCAAGCATAAGATGAGCCCATTCGGGTTGGCTCAAGGGGGTATGACCTCAATGGAAGTTGGCCTCTGAGTAGGGCTGGCCTTAGGGTAAGTCAGACAAGCCATCGACTTGGACAATCCTTCTGGTTAGGACAAAACCATCAAGGTCCCTAAGTCTCCACCTCGAGTAGGTCAATAAGAGCAACACGGAATCCGAACCCCACGTCATTGTCAGAACTGGAGACTTCGATACCGCTGCGAACTTCGCTCGCCATTAATTTTTTGATATCTTCTTTTGATGTCAAGGACAAAAGGCAACCAAATTTAGTTCCAGCTAGGACAATTCAATTTCTTGAGCCAGCTCTGCCTATGAGATGCGATATTGGACTGAATTCATATGTTTAAAAAAAATCAGCACTATCTGTCTCGAATCAATTAAAGCCGTTCAAACAAGCCTCATAACGTACAATGGACTTTCATACCACTTGTTGGAAACGCATGTGACTCGAATCGGAGTCGAACCATAATGTGCGATATTATACTGGACTCATTTGCTTTAAAAGGAAATTCACATGTAAAGCTTAAACCAATTTCAATAATCTACGTCTCATTCATGATCTCACCTATCCGATGTGGGATTAAATTACCAACTTCAATGTCGTCTCTTTGAGAACTCAACCGAAAATGAGATACAATCCAACAATTTGCTCATGTCCTCTTGAGCTTGGGTTGATAGACTTTGTCATTAGCTAAGCAAATAAATCTCAAAAAGTGAACCATCATAAGAAGGGTTGAAGCTAGTTAGTAATGCTTGTCAAAAGAATCCCATTATTCTGAGTCTGCAGTACCAACGTGAGTGAGAGAGAAGTTGGTCAGCAGTAGCATGATTGTAAATCTAGCTTTTGCCTTTTAAAAAGCAGGAAGAGGCCTCCTATCATGTGGTATTTGTGTGATGTGTGTGTGTGGAAGAGAAACCAAAGCCTCTCTGTCACCAGCATGGCCATGGCATGCCAGTGAAGGAGCATTCTTTGCTTTGTGCAGATTCAGGACCTGACTGAACATGAGCTTATTAGCTGGAACTGTTGCTTATTTTCCCTCTTGGTGATAAGTTTGTGTGCATCGTCATCGCTGCTGCTGCTGCTGCTGCTTCTTTTTGCTGGATTGACGCTAATTTGGAAGTGCGAGCAAGTACTGAAGCTATTGCAATTTTTGTTAACAACAAATTATTTTAGGGATATTTTAGCTTTGAGAGTGATAGAGGGTGAGTATTCCCTTTCTTTCAACATTTCTTGGGCAGAAAATATCCATCCAGAGCTTCTTTTGGAAGAAAAATGTCCAACCATTTGGCATTTTTTTTTAGATGTTTGGTTCGCGTAATCATGGAAAAGTAAAAGGAAAGTGATTACTTTTCTATATTTGAATGTTTAAATGAGTAGAAAAATGATTCTCAATTGGAAGGAAAATTAGGAAGAAAAATGATTTCATCAATCAAAGCAAAGAATCGCTTTCCCACCTTAAAGTATTTACTTTTCTTTCCAAATTAAAAATTCAAAAAAAATGTCAAATAATTGAATTTTTTTTTCATTCCTTTCCGCGAATCAAACCCGCGAATCAAACGAGGCTGTCGATATCCAACTACTAGATCATTAAAAAAATTTAAATGTCAAAGAAACGAGCTACAATTTGACATTTTTTACACATAAAATGTCAGTCTTTGCGTTTTTACAACAAAAAATTGTCAAAACCTTCTTCTTCTTTTTTGGTGTAAAGATCACCCATTTTATTTGATAATTATTTGCAATAAGCTACAATATTCAAATGCCTCAAGAGAAATGTCTATCCCTTAATTTTGATAAATAAGGACAACAAAATGACACTAAGCACATTCTGTTTGTTGACAGATGAGAGCTAAATGTTTATTCTCTTAATAGTAGCAAATTTGAAAGGGTTAATGTACACTATTTTTTACTTCTCTACCAATTTTATAGGATTAATAACCAGAGAAATGGCCATGTGCCATTGCCATTGGAGTCATACAGATACAATGTGGCTGTTGACTTGGCTTTTGTAGTACTGCTCCGCTTCGTTGGAAGGTGGAAAGAGAGCAGAATCTCAAGACCCATTACTTGTGAAGAACACAAGTTCAGTTGTTATTACTTTCTAATTATTTGAAGTTGTAAACACAATATTATTACTCCTCCACAATTATTCACTGTCCAAATAACTTTTATAAGTTCACAAAAAACACATCATGTTGTGGAGATCCAAGAGTTGTTAGTTAGAGGGGTGAACATTCAATTTAGAAAGATTAATGTTAGGGCTAGGTGGCTAATGACATGCTTAGAGCTTGTTCATTATGTTCATGGTTCAAATCCTTGAATAGACTTATTTATTTCCCAATTTTTTTTAATATAACCAACATTTATTTTTCGAAATCCAGGTGGGCTTCATTTTCCTATGCACTCTTAATAGATTCAGCCCTGGTGTTGTACCAATTTATAGATATCGTCGTATCTATAAGTTGTACAAATTTATAGATATCATATATCCAGGGGCGGATCCAGGTATGGACTGGAGTGGGGCTCCAGTCCATCCCAAATTTTTTTTTTTCCTTTTTGTCATATGGATTTTTTATTTTTGAATTTTTTTTGTAGGAGTTAGTCTACATCTAGCCCACCCTATTTTATATCTCTGAATCTGCCCCTGATTGTATGATAAGTATTCAATGTTACAGTAGACTCGTGACATATATATATATATATATATATATATATATATATATATATATATATATATATATATATATATATATATATATATATATATATTTTGGGTGTTCTTTTTACTAGAGCTTAGGCGCGTGCGCCTAAGGAGGGATTCGAACCCGGGCCACCCGCCCGGGGACCCTCGTCGCTACCAACAGGCCACGACCCCGCGGACGTATATATATATATATATATATATATATATATATATATATATATATATATATATATATATATATATATATATAAAATTGTTTTAAGATAAGCAAATCCTGAAAAAGTTATAGTGAAAGATAAATAAAAAGATGAAGCAAAAAGAAAGTGAAGAGACATGCTTAGTATCAAGAGGTTATAGATAACTATCCATCCAGAGGTTATAGATACCATCATATGATAAGTATCCAACGTTAGCGTGAGACTAGTGGCACAAAATGCTTGTTTAAGCAAATCGTGAAAAAGTTATAGGGAAACTGTGAAAGCCAGAAAGAGAGCAAAAAAAATTAATGTGAAGAGACGGAATCAAGAGCAGGAACCAGGTCCTCTTTTATAGGGGAATGTGTGCTAGATTGATGCCAAGAGACCTGAGAAAAAGAAACAAAGTGAAACAAAAAGTTGTCATCTCCATATTTCATCATCTTTATGCAAAATAATAATAATAAGTCGCAATATTTAATTACAAAGCACCCCTATAAAGGAAACCTTTACCAAAGCCTTGTAATATTTAGATTGTGCGTGTCCTCAAAAGCAAAAAAATAGATTTTGTGCATGGCAAAGGGACCAAGGAACTTTCCAAAAGGATTGGGACAAGGGGTCAAATGTTCTTTAAGCTTTTAGTTATAGCTAACAACAAAAGAGAGGCTAAACTTTGGATCCATTTCAAACTTTGACAAAGATGCTTTTTATTTTGCTAATTCCTAAGTTCTACTTCTTAATCTCCAACCAATGCTATATGGATTGTGATGTCAACTTATTTTATTTGAAACACCCCTCAACGATCTTTGAATTGGGAGATGGACCCTTCAAAAAAAAAAAATTATGTAACACAAAGTTTGGAGTCATCAGAATAATGAATTAGTATTTCAGAGGTTGGGCCATGGTTTGTGGACTTGGGATGCAAATAATGGACAATTATTTATAAACAGAGCATATATGTAATTAAAAGGGACATATAGTTTAGAATCATTATTTCTTCAGCAAAATGTTGGTGGCAGAGAATTAGAAAATGAAGTACGGAAACTCAAGAGTCTTGCGACAACAAAAGTCAGCTTGAATTAGGTCAGCTAACTGGCTGCTGTCTGACTGATCAAAGAAACGTAGCCTGATAATTTATACGCTAAAGTCCAAAGTTTGACAATAGATCATATTTTATCATATTTTATATTGGTGAGAAGTGAGAACTCTGGCAGCATCAAAATGCTACTACTTTCACACACCTACTACACTAATCAAATCTTGGAAGTTGCATAGTAAAAACAGTGCAGATTCAATACATTAACTGCGCTACCTCTCCGAGTCTCTCCGGTGTACTGTTGTTAGTTTAGTTACAGGGTGTCGTATAATGAAAATTTACATTTAGATTTCCGTATTGTCCAGAAGAAGATTTGGGTCTCGTCATAACGGTTGATTTGAGCCGACCATAAAATTGGAGAATTAAATGTAAATTTTGAATATTATACGACACCTTAAAACTAAACGAAAATATGTGAATCATGTGGGAGTTGGGTTATTTAATTTTGCATGATGATAGTTGTGTTACTTAGGTTATTTAAGTTTTTTTCATGACCAATTGATTATAAAATTTGTGATACTGTTGTTTATTTTATCATGATCTCAGCAGCCACACAACTCCTCGGAATTCTTGAGTTGCAAGCATTCAACAGTGCCACTGAACGAGAGAAATCTAACGATATACGATGCCCATGAAGTCGTCTCCATCGAAACTGCCGTCAGCCATGAGGGTTGTGTGGTTGCTGAGATAAGGATAAAAAAGAACAACAATATCACACATCCCATTCTCGTCCCATTCTCGATTGGTAATGACAAAACTAAATAATCCAAATCACATAATACTCAAAATTTCCTTCAGTTTTGGGATCTCATATAATATTCAAACTTTGAGTTGGTAAGTCCAAGTCAACCGTTATGACAAGACCTAAACCCTCTTCTGGAGAATAGGGAGACCTAAACTCAACTTTCTAATATTGTACGAGACCCTAAAACTAGATAATCCTAGTATATACCATCAGCTGATTGTTTATCTAGGTATTCACTGCACAAAATGTAGAGAAAACCATCAATCTAACTTGAGCCTTCAAGATAGGAAAAATAATATTTTTGTGAATATTTACTAAAAAATGTAATCAATCAATCACATATATTTCTGATTCATAGGAACTATATTAATAAATGAAACAATTCTTCGGATTGTATCTTAACCTGTATTTTTACATGGGGAACAAATTCAACAATCTCATCTGTACAGGTTTATAGTTTGATAACCTGAAAAGTTACAAATACCTGCAAACTATCATATTACTGGCAAAGAGATGAGCACCGTACAGATGAACTTCACAGTGACAAAAATTGATAGTGATCAATTGATCACGACCTAATGTGCAGTGTTAGTGATTCTAAAATAAGTCTTAATTATAAACTACTTGACCTTACAAGTGGCTTAACCTTGCGCTTGTGGCCCATGCTATTCACCAGATCCTTACGAATACACACGGGGAACATATTGACTCCTGGCATCTGTAACCTTCTGAGAACATAGGGAAAGCTGAGCTGATCTCGTGAAGTGAATCGAACCACTTCATTGAACCAAAGACACATGAAGAGGTTTGTCAAAGGATTGTGCTCCCTCACGATGATAGATGCTTCAGCAAGAGCTGCAAAGAAAACACAGGCTGATGCATCAGTTCTGCTTACACAACAATAAATATTTTGGAATGTTAACAGAATAATGTTTATTTCTCACAAAGGTGCTGCATATACTACTACTATTAATCCATGTTCTGAAGCAGCTTCACCTAGTCATAGAACTGGACTCGAATATCTTATAGGTAATAGTTTCTCAACTGGACACAACTGATCCATGTACAGTTTGGACTAAAAGATACTTTTAGTACTAACAGGCCAATTAGTCAGGACCATTGCATGGACCGGCGGCACCCTCCATCATCAGGTCAGTATCAGGTTTGCTCTTGGATTAAAAACGAACAGCTAGTTTTAGCTTCCCACCTGAATGAAAATATAGAGTATTTTAACTGAAGGCTAAATTATCCTAATGGCACCCCAACAATATCGTTCGGGCATTTTTGGCACCTTAATTTTTCATTGCTCGATTTGGCACCCTAACTTTATAAGTTGCTCTTTTAAAGCAATTTTCATCAATTTTGAACCACATCGAAAGATTCGAAACCACTTCAAAAGCATATCTTGTAGTACAAAAGCATCATTTAAATACTTGTATTGGTAGATATTCTTTTTAAGTGGTTCCGATATGCTTCAAAATTAGCGAAAGGTGTTTCAAAAGAGCAATTTATAAAATTAGGGTGCCAAAATAGATTAGTGAAAAGTTAAGGTGCCAAAAACGTCCGAACGCTATAGTTGGGTGCCGTTAGTGTAATTTAGCCTTAACTGATTTAGAAGCATTTTTTTCTTTCATGAATTGGTAACATAGACTAGTGAAATATTCCTAAATAATAAGCAAATGTATATCGTATAGCAAACAATGCACCCTATGTATTAATAGAGTATTATATGCAAAATGCACATACTATAATTGTACATGGAATACGTGGCTATGTTTTAACTTCCCGTCAGAATGAAGATATAAAGTATTTTACATGAATTGGTAAAGTGCAACACCTAAAACATACCATAAACAAGTTAAACATTCCAAAAAATAATAAGAAAAAAGTATACCGTAGAGCTAAGAAAACTTCAGTGAACCATTATGTTGTTGCTACGGTCATTGATATGGACAAGGACACGATACGGGATACATACATTTTCAAAGAGGTACAAGATAGTTGACTGTCGCAAAATGGTATATACAACATGATTATACATACCAACATTTAGGAAGCTAATTGCTAGCAACCGAGTCCATTGATTCCAAAGAGCGAATGTTAATAGTGATGAGATTGATTGTAGATTTGAGAGAGAGAGAGAGAGAGAGAGAGAGAGAGAGAGAGAGAGACTTACTAGAACCTTATAATCCAAAAGACATCTATATTTTTGGGAAGAGGTAAAGAGGACATAGCTAAAAACAGTGGTCACACATTGAAATTTGGCACATAATGCAAGAGTATTCTTGTGTTATTGGGAAAGTTGGGTTGTTTGGTTGCTACTTCGGTATAACATGCTTAATATTAACTCATGATATCAATTCACAGATATGAAGCCACGTCGACAGGTTGCTACCCGCCTAGACTAAAGCTCATTTCAGGTAGAGAATCGTTGACAGGTTGGGCATGTTGAATCAAGTTCATGGTTTATGCAAGTGGTCTTAACCAACTACGTTCAGGATCAGGTGTGGGTCTCCAACAAGCAATAAGGTTTAACTACACCTGCTTTTGACCTACACCTGCTTTTGACCCAGTAAATAATTGCTACAAAGCGAAGTGATTGGATTGTTTGTAGCTTCAGGATATAGAGAAATGGGCCTAGAAATTATATATGGGAAGAGGTCAAGAAGGAAGTTCAGAATAACACTAGTGAAGAAAGAGAAAATAGAGTTGGAACTATGAAACACACAAACGGGTATGAATATCGTCTACGTTAGGTACCAGGGTATGACAATTTCTAAAAATGCAAAATATTTGTAAGGTGGTCCCTTAAATCAATCTTATTTCGAAATAAATTCCCAAAATATTGTTATTTGCTTAGAAGTCCCTCAAATCGCGAGTTATGAGTCCCTATCCATCTCCTTTCAGTCAAAAACTAACCCAACACCAGGGTTATTAGACAAAAGATTTTCTCCCTCTCGATCTTCTTCCTCCCCTACTTCCACCTCCCTTCACCTTGACACCCGTTCCTTCAATTTTATCTTCTTTTTTAATTCCCTTACTTTAGGCCATCACTACCAATTTCTCCTTTGACCCTCATGGTCACTCCATCTTCACACCCCTTTCATTCATCCCTCTCCCTCACTCCATTTTCCTCCAAAGGACTAATATATCTACGTACCAAAACAAAGAGACCCATCAAACTATTTAGATAAAAATGACAAACCACTTCAATAAAATGAAGGGTCATCTGGATATCCAAGTAGATCTTGGTATGTGATAAAGGTTTCAAAATGAGACTAAAAGCCATTAGAGAATAAGAAAGGGAAAGGGCAAAACTATCAAATAAATTAAATGCCATTTAAGTTAACATAATATTGCCGCTCCCTGGGCCTATCGGTGGATCCGCTCCTGCCACGAATATGTTTAGGTTTTGTTGGGTTCAAGGAAACTTGTGATTGTGTTAAGTATTAATTATCTTAGTCATTGGGCTTTAGTCCCACATCGGGTAGAGGCAATAATGAGATCTAGTACTCTCCTATATATATGTACTTCCTCATGAATGAATGAAATCCAATTATTCTCTCCGACTTGGTATCAGAGCCATACACGTCTCTCTCTCTCTCCCCCTCTCAAACCTTAATCCTACCCCTCCCCATCACCACCGCAGTCTCCCGCTCCATCTCCAGCACCTGCCACCTCTACCTCCACTGCTAAACATCCCCCCCCCCCCCCCACCCCACCCCCCCTGGCCAACGTCCCCCTTTACTGTCATTGCCTACAGCCCCGTCCCCCTAGCCTCTTCGATGCCTACAAACTACCCGACCACATTTGCCCCCCACCAACCCTCCGTCCAGCACCCGGCTTCCGCCTCCAACACACCCCTAGCCACCATGGTTCAAAACCCTAACCCAATCCCCTCACAGCCCACCGACATCCGCCACTACCCTAACCCTCGCCTCTCCAAGCAGCCGCTCACCCCTCAATAAAACCCTAACATAGTTTTAAAAAAAATTGTCGAGTTGAGATCCTCATAGAGTAAACTATGATAGTTTGCATGAATCTCTTAAGCTCGACAACGACATCAGGAGTTAATAGAGAGCAACCTTGATTGTCGGCGTGAATCTTTGTTCCTTACCCGGTATCCACATCGGGATCTAACAAAGAGCAATCTAGGTTTGCATGAATCTGTCCTGGCATGTGTGATCCACATTCGATCTCTGTCAACATTGTGCGAGCCAGATCTAGCAACGTTGATCGTGCATTGGCAAGGTTGATGTGAATATCGGGTCGGAACGATAAGCGATAGCCGAATCAAGAACTTAAAGGTTGTCCAACACTGCGGTGAATAGCAGTACTAGTAGCACTAGTATCGGAAACACAGTGACGGGGACACCGATCACTGGTATAACAATTTCTTCTATTCGACTTATTGATCGGAGGCTAGATGGTTCAGACAACTACTCTACATGGCATAAGAAGGTCGAGAAGACACTTTGAGGGATGCGGTTGTCCAAACATCTCACTGACAACCCTCCAAAGGAGATTGATCCCACATATGAGCAATGGGAGACTAATGATAACATACTGTTTATACAGTTAATGAATTCGATTGAACCATCCGTAGAGGATATGGTTCAGAACACAGATACGGTAAAGGAGTTATGGGAGGTCCTAACGGTTGTGTTTGATAGCAAACACGAATTGTCTCGCATCTATGACTTGGTTGTCGACGTCTGTCGAGCTGATCAAGATGACAAGTCACACCAGGAATGTCACGCCCCGCTCCCGCAGGAGCGATCGTCCTCGCTAAGGCGTGATGCCGCACGGGCCTAGGTTGCGCCCGTGCAAGGCTAAGTCCAGAAACGGCCGATTTGAGCTAGGCCACAGAGTCGCACAGAGTGTCCCCATTTGCAGCGGAAAGTAAACGAACACAAATTTGAAGCGAATTCAATCTCTTTATTGATATTCAAGAAGTTTACAAGCGGCGCTAGGCCGATATTACAAATCGCTCAAGCTCTCTCTCTGAAACATAAAAGGCGTGCCAAGTGGCTTACAACATGGAATGATTCATGGCAATGTTCCGATACATTATGTCCTGTATAGGGTGCTTCAGTTTCTTGCAACGTTCCAAGGCCCCAGAGTTGGCTCCGCGCCTTAGCACGTTCGATGGAAGCTCCGCACCCGCCGACGTCTCCTGCATCCTGCATGCAGACTGTGGGGTTATCAGTACATTGTTATGCACTGGTGGGGAGGCTAGCTCGCCCACAATGCTATCATTACCAAACACATTCTATTTACTTTTTTGTGCATCTCTATCATTCATTGTCTTTCTAATCTTGCCTTAGGATCAATTTCATGGCATATGTCATAACCTATCCCGTGTTGCCAAATTTAAGTGTCGCATGGAAATACATGTACGACTTACCCATACTTACCGTCCGGCCTTCCCTGTCCAAGTAAACCAAGTTAGTCAACAATTCATATGGAACAACATAATGTGATTCTTGGAAACATTCAATATCAAGGGCGTGTCCCTGCCTCAGTTACTAGCGCGTCGTAGGCGTATTCTCTAACTCATTGTATGAAGTATTCATTATCATTTGGTGTGATACATTTCAAGCTTATTCAGAAGGTGCTTTGTTCAGATTAACTTAGACTACTTTGATTTCAATGCAAGGACTTGCACGTGGATAGCCACCAGCAAAGCCCACTTAATCTATATGCACCGGTCGCTGGCATCACAAGCCAATTTGGACATATTCTCTCCTTTGGTAATTTCTCACCTATCACTGTGTGCGGCTGGTTCACATCTGATAGTCTTTTGAAATTACCCCGCACTTACGTCTCCTGGGTGGCCAAGCCCCCCCCCCCCTCCCGTTAGCCCGTAAGCCCCTTCTTGATTCCGCCTAGGCCGGCATATCCCCCCTTTGATCATGCCGCGGAATCCCTTTTTCTTCACGGTCACGGCATCGCCACCCCTCGCCCGTGCCGTTTGTCAACGACCATTTCGTATTAACTTGTCTTTTTAACTTAACGGCTGTCTCTGAGCCGTAGGCTAACCCTTAGCCTTAATGCGTTATCGACCAGGTTGGCGTCCGTGCAGCGCGGGTAGCGAGCCCCGTTGCACGTGTCCGTCATACCTGTCGCTAACCATTTCCATCCTTCTTATCTTTTATTCATTCTTTCTTTCACTTGTTCATTCATTCGTTGATTCATTCATTCACTTATTCGTTTACTCTTTCATTCATACATTACGCAACTCCTTGTACGGGAGTCGCATTGGCGACCCATCGGTCCCATAGCCTTTCAATATTGCTATACTCTACTCGGAACGACTATATTGATAGTCTTCCCATTTCATTGTTGTAACCCATTCATTGTTGAACGCATAAGGGACTTGAACGCAAGCTTGTGCCTTAGCACGAGCGTGGAGCGCGGTGCGAGACTTCTCGTATTTTCCATGTTCTTTTCCATATTCTATACAAGCATACAAGATGGGATTATTCCCTTAGCTAGGTGCGTTGGGTCATTTATTAGCATGCGCGGTGTTATCGCCTAGCGACTTCAGTGATAGTGTCCGTATTGTTATGTGTCTAGGCTAAGCAAAGACGGGTTCATCGGAGCCACCCACCTTAGCGATGTTTGCATCGGCCGAGCGATACTCCGAGCGCGCCTTTGATAGTCTAAGTCTGGATTCATCTTTGACGAGCCATTGTAAGTCTTGCATCGATTCGCATCGATACTTCATCGGGTCGACGCAACTCTTCGAGTCGACGGCTCGTTTGAGTCGTTACACTTGCCGTTTGAATCGGCGTTCCGCTAGGACGGAGCGGGTCATTACAAGGAACACTTTCGAGCCTTTAAGACCATGACTGATGAAGTTGATCCATTCGTAGAGGATATGGTTCAGCACACAAATACGGTAAAGGAGTTATGGGAGGTCCTAACAGTTGTGTTTGATGGCAAACACGAATTGTCTCGCATCTATGACTTGGTTGTCGACGTCTATCGAGCTGATCAAGGTGACAAGTCACACCAGAAACACTTTCGAACCTTTAAGACCAAGACTAATGAAGTTGATCGTGTCTTACCATTGACAACGGATCTTAATGAGGCGATGACTCAATGTCAGCAACTCTATGTAATAGCATACCTCGTATCACTTCGTCCTAATGCTAATTTTGTACGGCCTCAGATTATTGTTGGGGCTGAGATTTCATCTCTGATGGAAGCCTACTTTCGTGTTATACAGGCAGCAGAAATAATGGGGACTGACACGAGTTATGCACCTGCTGATCGATCTGCCTTAGGAGATGCTCGTGGTGGATTCCGTGGGGCCGTGGTGGTAGACGTTGTGGCCGGAATACTGGTCGTGATGATGGACGAGACAATATCGGGCATTATGGAGGACGAGTACGAACATGCTTCAACTGTGATCAACCTAGCCATTTTTAATAACAGTGTCCCAAAGCTCATACTGCCAATGTTGCATCAGATGTTCATGATAATGAAGGACGATCGGTGCAATGACTGCAGAGACATAAGCAGAATTTGTTGATTTCCAAACTCAGCGTCGTGGTGAAGCCTCTACATCTAGATCCACGGCCGGATACTTAGCGGCGTGTGTGGTAAGACCAAAACAATGGGTGATCAATTCGGGTGCGTCTCATCACATGACAAGCGGTGCAGGTATGCTGCATGATTATGTATCTGTGGGTCGTGTGACATATATTACTGTTGCGAATAACAATTCTCTGAAACTTCGTGAAAGATAAAGTACCAATCTTTCTTCCACCATGTCACTCACTTCAGTTTTATATACACCTGGAAACCCATTCAGTCTATTATCCATTAGACGGATAACCCGTGACTTACACAGCTCGGTAACATTCTTTTTAGATGGTTGTGTTTTTTCAGGACCTGAAGACGAAAAAGACTATTATTGGTAGGGGGCATGTGACTGGAGACTTATATCTGGTTGACTAAAAATCGTCTGTTGTTTGTACGGGTGTCCCGGGACATGTTTGAGCTCTCGTGTCGGCTTGGCCATCCGTCTATCCAAGCTCTCCAAAAATTGTGTCAATCACTAGATCTTCAAGTTTCGCTTAATTGTGAATCGTATAGTCTAGCTAAACATCATCGTGCATCTTATCCAGTGAGTTTGGATAAATCTATTTCAGCTTCGTTTGAATTAGTCCACTTTGATTTATGGGGTCCATGTTCTGTTGAATCGGTGATGGGGTTCAAATATTTTGTATCCTTTGTTGATGGTTACTCATGAGTCACCTATGTCTACCTAATAAAGAACCGTTCAAAATTATTTGATATCTGGCGTACTTTCTTTGCGAAAATAAAACCCAATTTGGGGTTTCCATTAAAGTGTCTTCAGAACGATAATGATCGCGAGTATGTGTCTTGGACGTTCTCCTATCATCTTGCTAATATGGAATTATCCATCAAATTTCATGTCCTTATACACCACAACAAAATGGTGTGACAGAACGTAAGAATCATCATCTGTTAGAAACAACTCGAGCACTTATGTTCACGCCAGTACACCCAAAAATATTTGGTCGAATGTTGTACTTACGACATGTTATCTGATTAATCGTAGATTCGTATGTCATCTCGTATGTTAGATGGAGCCACTCCTTTTCTAGGTTATATCTCAATCGAACGCCATTTTCTATACCTCTCAAAAAATTTGGGTGCTTGTGTTATGTTCGGGATACTCGTCCGACCTTTTCTAAATTAGACCCGAAGGCACTCAAGTGTATATTCCTTAGTACCCTAAGGATCAGAGAGAATACCGTAGTTTTTCTCCAACTTTGAAGAGGTATATTATATCTCGGGATGTTTTTGTTGAAACTGAGTTCCCACCACCCCCTCCAACTAAATATTATGTTCCAAAAGTTTACCCAGATGAGAACATATTGTATCCAGTTCAAACTCAACAGTCTCCCGTAAGGGTGCCCTCCCCTACTGAGCCAGTTTTACCATCCAATAGTCACAACCACCAGCTTAGTCAGAATCGGCATCGCCAGTCTCACCGTCCCACAGTCTGCGAACACCAGCTCTGTTAGAACAATCATCATCAATGGTGCCTACAGCTATATTGCCGACGTCGTCATCTGAATCCTCCTCTAGCTCCACCGATTCACCACCGTCTGATATATTGGCTCACCCCACCGTACAAGTCACGACCATCCTTTGTATGTTGACAACTACAAAGGATTCACAAGTCACACTCAGTCCTTGGTGGTTACTATTGATGGGATTGAGATCCCCAATTCTGCAGAGAAGGAACTCAAACATCCTAGTTGACGCACATCTATGGAAGAGGAGATGTGAACGCTTCGAGAGAACCATTTGTTGGCCCAAATAGTTATTGGTCAACTTGATCTTGACATTGATCGAACCATGATGATATGATTTGATACGACAAAGTCAGCACATCAACACAAAGTCAGCACCGCATCTTCTCAACTATTTCCGTGATACAAGGTCGTCTGGAGTTTTATATTTTTTTCAGTATTTTCTTTGTTTATAGGACCAAATGTACATCAGGTTGCAGCTGGCACTAGGAAGCTTAAAAATCAGTCCTATCCACTACATTTCAGTCCACTATATAAACCAGCCCACAAATACATACCTGATCCAAAACCCTAATTATGTTGCCGAACTCGGGCAAGGTAAAACCAGAATCCCTAGTCAGCCTCTTATTCATGAAGATGAGGCTCTAACGTTCGAATTTATGAACGTTAGGGGACCGAACTCCGTTCCCAGTAAACCTATAAATAGGCATTGCATTTCTTATTTTTATTCACTCATTCACATTCAATCTTCTTATCTAATCCTGAGCTTTAAACCTTCCTATCACCAAGAAGACAATTCCCAACCTTCTAGTGTGCCAAAGTTGCGATCTCGGTTAGAAGTTTGTTCGAGTTGTAAAGCTTGGATTTCCAAGTGTTGCTCTTTACACTTGTTGTTTGAACTCAGCAAGCTCTTCGTATCAAAAACTTACGGTTGTTTGAAGTTGGCGAGTCCTTCGTATCAAAGCTCGTGGTTGTTGAAGTTAGCGTGCCCTTCGGATCGAAGCACGTGTCTGTAAGAAGTCGACAAGACTTCGAATCAAAGTTTGTATTTCACTGATAGTGAATTTAACACTGAGCAAGAATTTTCGAGACTGGATTAGTCCTCCACGAGGAAAACCAGTATACATTACGGTGTTTACGTTTGCTCTTCTTAAACTCTATTTACTTTCCATACACTCGCTTTATAGCTTGATATTTTATAGTTGGTAGATAGCCTTACCTTTACTGGGATAACATTGACACATACTCTATTCACCCCGCCCCCCCCCCCCCCCCTCTAGAGTTGTCTTTACCATACATAGGACTTGGTGGATTTGCCTACTGGTAAGAAGACGGTATATTGCAAATGGGTGTTCACAATCAAGGTTAATTCGGATGGCACTCTTGATCGTCTGAAAGCTCTAGTGACAAAGGGATATTCACATACGGTGTGGATTATTTTGAGACCTTCTCCCCAGTTGTTAGGTTGACCTTTGTGCGATTGCTCCTATCATTGGTTGTCCGATATGAATAGCGCTTATTTTAGTTAGACGTGAAGAATGTCATTCTCCATGGGGACCTTGAAGAAGAAGTCTATGTAGTGCAACCTTATGGATTCGTTGCAATGGGGTAAAGTGTGTTATCTACGTAAAGCACTCTATGGCCTTAAACAATCACCTTGTGCTTGGTTTGATCGATTTACCTATGTTGTTACACAGTTTGGAATGGGTCAATCAAAGAAGGATTATTCAGTATTTTACCGACAAACATCAGCCGGATAAATACTACTAGTGTCTATGTTGATGACATCGTGATACGGAGGATGACAGTCGAGGTATTGCAGAACTGAAAAAGTTTCTGAGCGAACAGTTTCAGACTAAAGATATGGGAGCAATTAAAGTGCTTCTTGGGTGTCAAAGTCACACAGGATGAGCGAGATATTGTAGTGTCTCAGAGAAAATATGTTCTTGACATATTAACTAAAGCAGTGATGATGCAAACTAAGGGAGCAACCCCATCTATGGATCCAGAGGTAAAGTTACTCTCAGATGAAGGGATGTTGATGACCAATCCTGATCAATATCGTTATCTAGTTGGAAAACTCAATTACTTGGCGGTTATGACTTGTCCGGACATTTTCTTTGTTGTATGTGTAGTCAGTAAATTTATGGCTTCTCCACGAGTTTCAGATTGGTAGACAGTTCTCAAGATCTTGCGTTATCTAGTTCATAATCATGGAAAATGAATTCGGATGGAAAATCTGGGACGTACTCATCTTCAGTGTTTTACAGATGTTGACTGGAGTACGAGTCTTACAGATTGGCATTCTACATCCGACTATTCAGTATTCATTGGCGAAAACTTTTCATAGAAGAGCAAGAAACAAAGTTTGGTCTCACGATCGAGTTCAGAAGCAGAATATTGAGCCATTGCTCATGGCACGGCAGAGGTATTGTATTTGCAACATCTTCTAAAGGAGTTGGAGAAGCAGCAGAAACGAAAGCAACAGATATGTGGTGTGATAATCAGTCAGCCATTCACATTGCTACCAATTCCGTATTTCATAAAAGGACGAAACACATTGAGATCGACATTCACTTCGTCAGTTACGAATACTAAAAGGGGATGATAAAATTTTACCATGTAAGAACTGGAGATCAGATAGCCGATATCTTCACGAAGTCTCTTTTAGGTCCTCGCATGAGTTGTATGTGTAGCAAGATGGACATGATTGACATTTATGCTCCAGCTTGAGAAAGGAGGTTAAGTATTAATTATATTAGTCATTAGGCTTTAGTCCCACATTAGGTAGAGGTAATAATGAAAGACTAGCTCTCCTATACATATGTACTTCCTCGTGAATGAAATCAATCCAATTATTCTCTCCTACTGATTGTTTAGTTAATTGTGCTGTAGCATGGTTTATGTCAAGCTATAAGAAGTAATTGGCTCCTAGTCATAATGACTAAGACCTTTTTTATGTAATCAACCGTGAAAATGGCTATCTCCCTCTCACTTGTATGAGATTAGGGTTATTTGCATGCCTCAAAGTGTTTTTTTTTGTGTGTGTGTATATATATATATATATATATATATATATATATATATATATATATATATATATATAGGGAGCGGATCAAAAGCCCCCCTTAGAAAACCCCCTAAAAAAAACCCTCACTCTAATTCGTAATATTAATGTTAATATTAATTTTTTTTATATTAATGTTAATGTTAATGTTAATATTAATGTTAATATTAATGTTAATGTTAATATTAATTTTAATGTTAAGTTTAATGTTAATTTTAATATTTAATGTTAATATTAACATTAATATTAACATTAATATTAACATTAATATTAATATTAACATTAAATTACGGATTAGAGGGAGGGGGGTTTTTAGGGAATTTTCTAAGGGGGACTTTTGATCCGCTTCCATATATATATATATATATAAAAGATGCGTCTAGGCGCGTCTTTTCTTGGTTGCGCCTTGCTGAAAGGCGCGCCCTGGGTGCGCCCGGAGAAAAATGCCTCGCCTGGTGACTACCATGCAACAAACAGCCTTGCTTGATAATCAATCAACTATCAAAATGTACTATTATAGAAGGCTTGAACCATGAAACTGACACAATTAACAGGTTATCAATGTAAAACCTAAAAATAGTTGGGAGCATATACCTTTCTTCCCGTTGAACCTTCTATCCTCAGGAATACCATCTTGACGGTACTGGTTCAACTGAACCTCCACTTCCTCAGGAGTTGCTTTGTTCTTGTGAACTACAGCCTTCGCCTCCTCATACAAGTTGCTACGAGCTCCGTGTTCAGAAATTGCAAGGATGGAGTTTGTACGCCATAGAAGGGCTTCTAACACACCCACCGGATCTCTTCGAAATTGAGACTTCGAGTCCACCCAAATTGAATACCTTGCTTGAGGAAAGAGCCGATGGCTCAACATCTGAATTAAATTTAAGTAATATCATGTAAACTGCAAAACTAGAAACTAGGAAAATACCATTCTATTTGTAAAATAGGATGCACTATAAAGGACTCGTACAGATTCAGGATACGGTAATTTTGAAGGGAAAAAAATCAACAATAGAATAGACAAAGAGACACAGTGCCAGAGAGGAAAAGGCATCTCTTTGAGAGCAGCAGAAGCCGGAAGGAACAGCAAAAGGCACAGGACAATGCAAGCAGTAAGAAGGTAATGGTGCGTGCCATTTAGCAAACTAGTTTTAATTTACTTTGTCATTGACTAGTTGATGAAAAGACCTGGCTAAATGTATGTCCAACTTGTTCTTGAACAGCATTGGGCATCCTTTAGGCATGTCCATACAAGAAATTTAGTAAAAGAATAATCAAGCAATCCTATAAAATACAAAATCCTGTTGTTCATGCTAAATTATACAAAATTGAAAACAATTGCAAGATCAATGTGGGCAACAAAGGCATAATATGGAGAAAGAAGACCTACATAGGCTCTATGCTTTAGACACAACATGACACATGACACATGACAAGGACACAGCAATATTAGAATTTGATTTTGGCATGACCTAGTGTTTTTGGACTGCCCATGCCACGTCAAACAGGCATTTGACAAAGACAATCCGCTGAGACAGAAATAATTTTGGCGTGTCCGTGCTTCTGAGCAGCGTCAAAAGGGTGGTTCTTGTTCGACAAGCATGCTAAGCATTGAATTATAAGCCACAAATAGAACTGTTAGACAACTCACTTTCCATCAAAATCAGTGTCGACATATTTGGACACAAAATATGAGGCTTACAGTTATATTGCAGTTATAAATAGATAATGTTTAAAGACAATGACAGATTAGGATATATCCAGATTCTTTCAATATGACAAACAACTATGAGATTAATGAAAGAGTTCCTACAACTTTTTGTTACCTTCGGGATTTTGCCATTCAATCGTTGGTCTGAGAAAGGAAGATCCTTAACAACCACAATTCGCCATTTACCAACCATGTGGTTATGATCAATCTTTATGCCTTCTGCTTCCTGAGAAGATTGAGTGATCTCATCCCAAAACGCCACGTAGCATACCTGCAGTATGATACAAGGTTCCTTTTTTATATATAAAGTAAATAACTTGATGAATCCATCAAATAATGGTAAAAAAGTAACCTTCGCTAGTGATGCTTCTATCACCCCGATCGGTTGGTAAAGATCATCCCCACCACCAAATGTGCAAGTAGATACAACAGCTCTGCAAGTCTGCATGTAACTTTGGTCCTCATCAGAAATTTTGTAACCTCCATGTTGACTGTAGAATCCACAGTGCACCACAGCAGTTTCATTCGCCTGGAAATAATCATGTATGCTAGGTGACGTAAAAGAAAGAAAAAAAAAATCAGCCACAGAGGAGAATGATAATAAGCAATTAGAAACAAGAGTGAACTTCTAGAAGTTGTAGTGTTGCATAAATATGGAAAACTAAGTTCCTACAAAGAAGTCAATTTGCTTGCTTGCAAGAAAAGGATTGCAGGAGGGTTTTCATTATCTCAACAAAATCTTTAGATAACATTGTGTATTTTCTGGTCAAACCTCCAGAGAACAAACAAGATTAAGGGACAGACTTTTGTCATTTCCCAATGTGGGATAATATCACCTTTCTCCTATAACATCAAGGACAATGAAGAGCCGCATGTTTATTCTTCCTTATCCAACACTCCGAGTCCCAAGGAAAGAAAAGGAAACAAAAACTTTAAGTATCCTTTTTGTTAGAACAGGTTTTATTTTCCTTTTAGTCCGCATTTTTACTTGCAAGCAAACAGACCCTGTGGTCAAATATAATGCAAAATATTAATACTTAGAAGTAGGTAATAACCTTGAAACTCTCTTCTCTTTCTTGTAGTGTTTGATTCCCGGTGAATAAATTAAATCTTGCATATTCTGTTTGCTGTGATATCAATGTAGCATTGTCTCCTATATGATAATTACCCAAATCTGATTTATACACCACTCTTCTGATAGAAAAATTGGTATTTTCTCTCTCTGGGAACTCCAGGTTCAGTATCTCCTCAGGGGGGAGAGTCTTGAAGCAAGCTGGCCAAATGCACAAAATCAACTGAGAAGT
Organism: Iris pallida; assembly: GCA_029216955.1. NCBI lineage: Eukaryota > Viridiplantae > Streptophyta > Magnoliopsida > Asparagales > Iridaceae > Iris > Iris pallida. The sequence goes on along the minus strand of JANAVB010031416.1, from coordinate 10,087,348 downwards.
GCTCTAAATTTAATGGATTTCAAAATTTATGGTATAGAGAACCACCAGAATGATAAGGTGTTTAGCATGCTAGAGAACACAACGGTGGCTACAATAGTTATAGGAATTTTTGTAACAGAAAGCAAACAATAAGAAAACAGTTCAAGTGAAACAAAATGAATTACATAGACATAGCTACCACCATATATATCTGTGTATACCTCTCACTCAATAATGGACCTCTGCTTTCCACCCTCAAACTCTCCTTTCTGAGCAACTCCTTCCCACGACAATCACCTTGTAAAACATGTGAATGGAATACGCCTTATTGTTGCTTTTTATATTTACTCTCTTTCAACTTGAAGTACGTAGTATAGAACAGAAGTTAAGCTCTACACAGTGCATATTAATTCTAGCAGTTTATCAGTAACAGCAGTTATAACACAACTATGTTGCATAAACACCTACAATGTTCGACAGAAATGCGACATGACATGATACAGGCAAGATGACTGGCGCCTATTTTGGTATGTCCTAGTACATTTGGGAGTATCCATGTCCAGTAGCGGATGCACAACTTTCTGGTGGGTGGGTGGGTTGGTGGGGGTGGGGTGGGGTGGGGTGTGTGTGTGTGTGTGTGTGTGTGTTGCTCTAGGATGTGTTTAGTTTGGTGGAAACTGACGGAAAGGAAGGTGTTTCATTAGAAACTTTTCCCATTTCCATAGTATCAAGTTTTATTTTCCTTTCTTTTCCCTCACTTTCTAGCAACCAAAAACAGCCTAAAATTTTGTTAAAATGTAGTGTCAAATCCTAAGTAATATTTAAATATCCAAAATTATATTAAAACAGCTTGCCAAGATGAAAAAACATGGTTTTGATATTAGTCTGGACCCTTCCTATGAGTATCACTTTCAACAGTTTTGGATCAGTCGGTCTTCAAATGTTTTGAATGTATGTCCTTTCTAGATCACTCTCTATCAAATTTCTTATGTCAATCTATGATTCTGCAACTAATTGGAATCTATTCGTTGTTTTCCATAGTTAATCTTATCTCCCCAATTTTAATTTAGGGGGACGAGGCATAATATAGAATTTACAAAAGAATTACAAAGAAAATTAAAAAAAAATGATAGGCACAACATAGATTATAAAGAAGAAAAATGATTATAAACCACATGTAATGTGGTTTGAACTTAAGACCTGCTTATATGCTGCTCACAACTTTACCATTTGAACCATCCTTTGGACGAAGACTATATAAGAGGAAACTGAAAACTCAGGAGGAGCGGTCGTCCACCCTCGTTCATTGATGGATCCGCCCCTGTCCATGTCCATGTCGTGTCTGATATGATGCGACACAGACACATAAAGTTTTGGAGTTTCCCTTCTTAAATGGACATGAATATGTCACGACACGGACATAACAATGATTTTGGCATGTCCTAGTATATTTGGAGTGTTGTCATGTCCGACAAAACACGACACGGCACCAATGGAGTACCCGTGCTTCCGAGAGTACAACTATTATACAAAAATGAAGCAAGAAACAATAGGTGAAAGGGAACTTACTCTTGTTTCTGAAAGTCCTATTACACATGCCAGTAGGTTTTAATATATGCATTCTTGTTCATGTGAAGCATCTCTCTTATGGATATTACTAGCTAACATGGATACACTTTGCAAATTGAATGCACTGTCATTCTTGGGATTTTCTCATATCAATAATCAATTTTACTTCGGGGAAATAACAAATTATTTTCACAATACCTCCTTTTGACATAGAATCGTCAGGCCTAACTTCGGCCAAAAAACCCATTAAATGCCTAATAAGTTAGTAACTGTATTCCCATTTGACCGACCACGGGCCTACTTTATTTATAAAGTACAGCTTCAGCCAGGGATGATAGAAACTTAATCTAGAATTTTGTTTACTAAATTATCAAACAATTAGGCAAAGATGTATAGTTTGCTTGCTGGTTCTAGTTAAGGTATGGAAGAGGGGAGTTGTGGCTTCATTCACGACTGTCATTAGATCATGAGTCGCCAAATCTAATTAGTATTGTACCAGTAGAAAATAATAAAATCATTGCCTCGGAGTTATCTCATTGATAGTACACAAGTCATCATCAGTTTGTCCGCGCTATCTATTACTTGTACTGTTGTAAATTTAATATACACTTGAAATAGTGGACTTTTAGTTTATTTCTTTCCTGAAAAAAAAGATGGAAGTTAATGGCACTACTAAGAAGTTTTACCTGGACACTTCAAAATCTCAAAGTTCTATAGTTTCTGGGCAAACAAATACTTGCACATATCATGCCCAAGTAATGGCAATATAGGACACTACACTTTCTTCGATGTAAAGAGTGCCAAAATGTTTAGATTGTGTGAAACAAATGTATAAATCATTTTGGAGTCGTTCCTTCTCACTCTAGCTTAACCTGTCATACTAGCTTAACCTGTCATAGAGATGAATGCAATTTTCTCTTGCAAATTGTATCATCTTACTTCTTTGTGCAGACTGTTTCTAGTCTACAGGAACTTGGGGGGTTCTCCTTGGCTGTATGAACTAAAAACTGTATAACCAAAAGGTAGGTCCTATCAGCCAATTGGCCTACTAGGCTTTAACATGATCCTCTCCTGCTCATAGCCCTTCGCTAGGAATGCACAAACATAGAGGCTTGATATCATGTTGGAAGATAGTCATAAAAATGTTGTCAATTCTTTTATTGCTGACGGGAGAAGGCCTGGATGAAGATGATGATGATGTACGCACATACACATTGGAATATGTCTTGGTCTCCAAGTGTCAGTATTTGAGAAGGTTCCCACGTTGGTGCCAATCATTTTGGATACCTGGATATGTGACACCTATGTGGAGCATCCAAGTAAACTTCTCACAAGAGGAATTAAGTTGCATATTTAGACCAACATCTAGGATTAACTACGGGTTTTTGATCCAACAATAACCCAATTACAACACTGACAAGCAAAATTTCAACAAGCAAAACTTTTATCTTATATTAAAGGATACTTATTAGTTCCACTTCCTACAAGTTTTAATGACCAATTGATACTAGTTGAAGCAAGGTTGCAAGCCAAAAGTACTTCTCTCTTTGTATATATACTATATGGCCCCCTAATGGTTGTCACTTTGATTCTTAAATACCGAGTACTACCTTCACTACATGTGAAAGGAGTTTATCATAATTCAAAGGGTTTTTTGCATATATGTCCCTTAAATCCACTATCGTTTCGTAAGTCTCATAAATATTATTATTTTCTTAAAACTCCTTCAAATTCTACATAATAAATTCTTCTGGTTAACTCACGTGTCATAAGTATATTTCGTTAACTTTAACAGATTTATTATTTTTTGACTGATGTGCCCTCCTCTTCCCAAACCAATTTGTGGTTGTCTCCTAATGGTTGTCACTTGATTCTTAAATACCGAATACTACCTTCACTACTAGAAAAGAGATGTGAAAGGAGTTTATCATAATTCAAAGGGTTTTTTGCATATATGCCCTGAAATCTACCATCTTTTAGCAAGTCTCATAAATCTTATTATTTGCTTAAAACTCCTTCAAATTCTAGATAATTAAGTTCTTCTGGTTAACTCACGTGTCATAAGTATATTTCGTTAACTTTAACAGATCTATTATTTTTTGACTGATGTGCCCTCCTCTTCCCAAACCAATTTGTGGTTGTCCGTGTCAGACACCACCATACTCTCTTCTCCTACCTCCCCCTCCCCACCCGACCGAAGCCCAAATCTCCTAGCCAACGCCACCTCCTTTCTTCTAACTACCACTTCCTCACTTGGTCGATGTTCGCGTGTATGCGCTTAGAGCTCGAGCATCACCATGCTAGATCTCTCATATTCTCATGCACTGCCTTCTTCATATGTACAAAAGAGAAAAAATGAATTCACTTCATGTATGAACCTTTTCTTTGTATATACCAATCTTGAACTTGCTCGTAAGATGAATGGCAAAATCTCAGTAGTTATTTTGTTGGAATAGTATCATACTATTAGGAGTATTAGACAAGATCTCAAAATCAGCTCTTATCACAAATGGATTATTCCCAGAATCCCATGGTTGAATTAACCATGCTAGAATAAAGCAAATTAGCAATAGCTTATGTTTAACGATTCTATATACCGAGAGAGCTGGGGATGTGGACAATGGAATTGAGCAGTAAATTTGCATGTGAGAGAGAGATTAGATCTCGTAGGAAAGAAGGAAAAAATTTAATGACGAGAAGTTGCCAACTCTGCTCTGAAATGAATATGTATTTGCTCCATGTCTGATTACCACAAGAGTGAGGCACATATCTGATGTTGGGTTAGCAGGTCACCCATGGCCATTAAGCTAGATGTTGTCATGTGGATACATAACTGAATCTCTAAGTTGGATGAAGGCTGTGGATTACTCCATGGAGGAGGCTATAGGAGGAGAGCATGGGATGAGAGAAGGAGGCGGCAAAGGTGGAGGAGGGGGGACATGGAGGGGATGGCACGTCCGAAGTTTTTGTGAGATGCGATTTTGATACTAGTTGAGAAGCAAGGTTGCAAGCCAAAAATACTTCTGTGTATATATATTATATGGCCCCTAATGGTTGTCACTTGCTTCTTAAATACCGAGTACTACCTTCACTACTAGAAAAGAGATGTGAAAGGACAAAAGGAGTTGATCATAATTCAAAGGGTTTTTTGCATATAGGTCCCTTAAATCTACTATATTTTTAGTAAGTCTCATAAATCTTATTATTTGCTTAAAACTCTCTCAAATTCTAGATAATAAATCCTTCTAGTTAACTCACGTGCTATAAGTATATTCCTTTATCTTTAACAGATCTATTATTTTTTGACTGATGTACACTCCTCTTCCCAAACCAATTTGTGACTGGCCGTGTCAGACACCACAATACTCTCTTCTCCTACCTCTCCCTCCCCACCCAGCCGAAGCCCAAATCTCCTAACCGATGCCACCTCATTTCTTCTAACTTACCTCCTCCTCCTCACTTGGTCGATGCTCGCGTCATGGTAGTCAAAGGCATGCCTCGGACGCACCTAGCAGTAAGGCGCAGCACTTGTGCCTCGCACCTCACTAGGCGAGGCGCATTTCTCCGAGCACACAAAAGGTGCATCTAAGGTGAGTCTTTCAGCAAAGAGCAACCAAAAAATGCACGTCTTATGGTTTTGTTTATATATATATATATATATATATATACACACACACACAAAAGAGAAAGGCTCGGTAGCCCTTTCTTTGGTTGCCAAAGTTGGTTACAGTTGAACTAGAAAAACTAAAATATACTAAAAGCATGGTAGGGAGAATACAAATTCTTGTTAGTTATGTTAACTATTGCTTTGCTAGTTCCCTTGGTTATGTTTTAACATAATTTTGTTGGTTTTAATAAGTTATTTGGTTTTATTTTTTACATTACTAATTTATTTATTTATTTATCTTTTTTTTTTGTCTCATTTTGCTCGGGCGCACGTCTTGAGTGCGCCTTACGCCTCGAGCGATATGGACTATTTGCGCCTCGGATGCACCTTGCACCTTTGACTACCTTGGCTTGCGTGCATGCAAGCTTAGAGCTCGAGCATCACCATGCTAGATCTCTTATATTCTCATACACTCCCTTCTCCATATGTACCAAAGGAAAAAAGGAATTCACTTCATGTAAGAACTATGGAACCTTCTCTTTGTACATTCCAATCTTGAACTTGCTCTTAAGATGAATGGCAAAATCTCAGTAGTTATTTTGTTGAAATAGTATCATCCTATTAGGAGGATCTCAAAAATCAGCTCTTATCACAAATGGATTATTCCAAGTATCCCATGGTTGAATTAACCATGCTAGAATAAAGCAATAGCTTGTGTTTAACGATTCTATATACCGAGATAGTTGGGGATGTGGACAATGGAATTGAGCAGTATATTTGCATGTGAGAGAGATTAGATCTCATAGGAAAGAAGAGTAAAATTAATGACGAGAAGTTGCCAACTTTGCTCTGAAATGAATATGTATATGCTCCATTCTGATTACTACACGAGTAAGGCACATATTTGATGTTGGGTTAGCGGGTCACCACTGGCCATTAAGCTAGATGTTGTCATGTGGATACATGACCAGATCTCTATGTTGGGTGAAGGCTGTGGGTTACTCCATGGAGGAGGCTACAAGAGGGGACCATAGGATGAAAGAAGGCAGCGGCAAAGGTGGAGGAGGGGGAACGTGGAGGGGATGGCACGTCCGCATCTTCTATGAGATTGTGCTTTTGAGTTAAAAAAATGAAATAAAGAAGACACGGGTGAAATAGACTTTTTGTTTTGTGAACTTAGACGGGGAGGGAGGACTCATAACTATATTTTGTGATGATTCAGAGGACTTTCAAGCAATTAACAAGACTTAAAGAACTTATGTAAAAAAAAAGGTAGATTTTGGGGGCTTATATGCAACAACCCTAATTCAAAAGGAGCCTTTTTGCACAGCAAGACCAAAATTTGACTGATTTTCAGCCGTTCTTATGAACATGGCCTATATATTCATCCATAAAACCCCAAATGTTACTCATACACATTCCTTTCTTCAGATTGAAATTATTACAAGATCAACATCTTTGACCATGATTGATTGATCTCGTTTCCTTCAAGCATCCAATTGTAGCTATTATCAGCACATGGAATGAAAGAAAATATACTATAAGTTATACTGTAAGTCTGTAACTAATCAGACCTCCTCGACAATTTCATGTATATTCTTAATACTAACCTCCGATAGCAATTGAATAAAAATACTCAATATGAAGTTGTTAGCTGAATCTAGTTCGGAAATATCAACATTCAAATTGAGTTCACGGAATAAATCACGCAGCTAGTGTATTCTAGAGAAATGCCTAACTATGAATGGTGACTTCTTATAAAAGATAATGTCTGGCTTAGTTGGATTGTAATTTTGGGGATGCGTGTTTGCTCAAACGTCTATTTCCACAATGCTCATTTCCTAGCATTCTCGGAACGCCATTTGAGCCCTCAAATGAATGGTATGTTTGAGCCAATGTCCATCCAAAGACAAGCAGTTTAGCTTCCCCATTGCCTTTGGCACGAAATGGAGTTCGGATGAAATGTGATTGCAATCCAAACTAGCAGTCAGTCTCACTAGTGCCTGTCAAGTGTCAATAGCAGCACTTGACAGCAGGGGCGGACGCAGAAATTTAAGAGAGGGGGGTCAACCTTAAACATAAAAAGTCCAAAAATAAAATCACATACTAATAAAAAATAGCATACATATATTTAATTTCACATTTCTTCAACAGGATAGCTGCCACGCGTTCATGATTGCGGGCCATGTACGCATATAAATTCTTAATCTGAACTACAAGCGTCTGCAGAAAGAAATAAAAATTAACTTGAGTTCCTATTCTGAAACCGGACCTCCACCTACCTTGGCCTTAGTTTAAGCTGCGTAGCAAGTGCTAGCTTCTACTTCTGTAGAAAAATTCACCAAACAAACATTCACCCCCAAAAATAACTTCAATATACCACTACATCAACAAAATAATAATCTCGTCGTTAATTATTATAGGTTGCAAATAATATGTACCGGGTTAAGAGTGTAGTGTTCTTTTAAGCTTTCTTCAAGAAAAGTATACTGCTCCTTTGACAACATGAGCTTCTTCCTGGCCATATCGTTCTCCTCATTGCTCGCCCTCGACGAGGCCCTCGACGAGGCCCTCTCCACCACCCACTCGCTCGGCGCTGAGCATGCGGCGTACTGTGCCGTCGTCGACCCTCCGCCGGCGATGCCGATCACGGAGAAGTCCATCCGGAAAGAGAAGACGATACTGGGGGACTCTTCCTCGGTATCCTCGACGGACGGGACCAGGTATAATGCTATATTCGCAAGAGGTTGTGCTTGGCACAATGTATAATGCAGCAGGGAGCAGCTGTGAGCAGTGCGCACAGTGCTGTAGTTATGGAGGGGGTCAATTCAGCTGTGAGCACAGTGCTGCAGTATTTTTTTTTTCGAAAGTCAGTGGGGTCAACTGACCCCACATGCCCCAGTGTGGGTCCGCCCCTGCTTGACAGTACATGGGGGTTGTTTGTTGTCGGCTATACTTTACTCAATCTATAGTCCCAATTACTTCCAATCGGTTGAGTTAGCAGCAATAAATGAGTTGATATTTCTATTTAATGCATTCTTTTTTCTTTCATCACATTTATTTGTTACCAACTAAGCCGATTGGAAACGATTGAGGCTATTGGCTAGTGAGTATATATTTCTTACCTTTCAAAGTATTGCACAACACTCCGATCCATAAAGCATACCTAGTCTTATAGGCTATAGCTATCTTATAGAATCTTCCTTCCAACTTCAACAGTATCTTGCGATTAGGAAATAGTCCAGAAGCACTTCCAACTCTACAACAACAAGAATAGCAACAAGAACAACCAAGATTTTATTCCAAAAAATTTCGGGTCGGTTGTTTGTAACCTTTTCTTCCATTCAACGTTGTTAAGGGTCATGTCTCATGTAACATTAACAAAGAGTATATCCTTCTTTAGAACTTCAATCCATATTCGTTTAGGCCTATCCCTACTCCTAGCGACTTCTTTAACTAATATCTTATCACTCTTTACTGAGACATTTATTGGTCTACATTGTACATATGTCCAGACCACTTAAGACGATTTCATCTCATCTTGTATATTGTTCACAATTGATGCCACCTATAATTTTTCTATCTTTCAATGTATTGTCACTCATCCAACTACACTAGTTTTCTGGACATGTTTCTTAATTTTCCAACACTCTAATTCATAAAGCATGGCTGGTCTTATAGACATCTTACAAAATTCTCCTTTCAACTTCAAAGGTATCTCACGATCACAAAGTACTCTCCAGAAGCACTCCTCCATTTTCATCATCATCTTCTAATTCTATGCACGACCTCCTTTTAAATCTCTCCGTTCCTCCGTTTTAATCATCCTGTTCTAATTCTATGCACGACCTTCTTTTTAATATCTTTGTCACGATGAATGATTAATCCTAAATAACTAAAAGTCTAAAACTATTACCTCTAGGTATCTCTTATCCATCTGTATGTACTCCCCCCTCATTGCTCTTAGCATTTTGCTTTCGGTTTAAGTTACATTTCACATACTTTGTTTCTCACATAATAATTTAAAACCCTTAGATTCCAGAATCATTGTCGTTAGCATTTTGACTAAGATGAACTCAATTTAATAATTTTTGAAACTTATACAAATGTTATGCTATATTGTCACAGGCGACGCCTAGACGGCCTAAGCGTACAGGTCGGTGAGGAGCCCGCCTCAACCTGGAGAAGAAAACCTCGCGTCAGGCGGTGGGCGCCTAGGGTCGCCCAGAGGAACTAGATGCGGACGCCTAGTGGAGAAAAAAAATCAGGTATGGGCCTGCCATTGTCTTTTTATCAATAAATATTTTTTTGGGACTTTAGGTTATAGTTGCTGCTTAGGGAAGGGTCGTCCAGAGGAACATATTGCTGCTGCTGCTGCATTTCATACAAAGAATGGTGGCTATTCATATAAGAATTGTATGCACAAAACTGTTATTTGCATGTTTTATTTTATATGTAGAAATAACAGTAGAACATTTGTTGCATTTCATATAAAGAAGTGTATGCACGAAACTGTAAATGCATGCAATCTTTTTCTGCAAAAAAAGTCTGGGCGAACGTCTAGACAAGGCGGGCAGCATGTCGCCTCGCCTCGCCTAGCGCCCAGTACAACATAGATTTTATGATACTTGGTCAGAGTGCTCTAATAACTTTTTTATACTGGTATTGAATAGAAAAGAAGAAAAATTCTCTACTTAGGGTCTGCTTGGCAATTGCAAGGGTAGCGATTATGAGGTATTTTTAGAGTATCGGTTATTGAGCGATTACGAATCCGATTTTTTGTGGTTTTTAAGTAGCGGCTTTTGAACCAGTCTTTAAAGCAGTCCAATCCATGCTTGGTAATTCACTAACAAGCAGTTCTGAAAGTTTTTTACGAGAATAAAATTAAATAGGGAAGGGCATTAATAATTATAATAATATATTTTTGGTGAGAATATAAATGGTGTAGGAGGAAATAATAGGATGATTATTATTGAGGGAGACTCTGTGGGCGATGTTGGCAATGGCTGAATCGGTGTATGTGGGCCATCTGACTGGGAGACTGGCTCGGTAAGGGAGGGCACCCGTACGGGGGGCTGTTGTGCTTGAGGAGGAAATAACAAAAAATCATCTTCGGGATAGACCAGAGGAGCCGGACCCTTTGATTGTGGAAGTAATGGAAATTCAGTTTCTACAAAGACCGCTGAGGAGGGTCTTCGACATCCTGGTTGGCGTGCTGCTATGAACGAGGAGATAAAAGCTCTCCAGGAGAATCATACCTGGGACTTAGTCGACTTACCTACTGGTAAACAGGCAGTCGGCTGCAAATGGGTGTTCACGATTAAGGTCAAACCGGATGGCACCCTTGATCGACTGAAGGCTCGGCTGGTGGCCAAAGGATACTCTCAAACCTATGGTGAGGATTACTTCGAGACATTCTCTCCTGTGGCCAAAATGACATCCGTTCGTGTCCTCATGACCTTGGCCATCCGATATGATTGGCCGTTACTCCAGCTTGATATAAAGAATGCTTTCCTCCACGGGGATCTTGATGAAGAAGTATATGTGATGCAACCTCCCGGGTTCGTTGCAAGGGAGGGTAAAGTGTGTCATCTGAGGAAGGCTCTCTATGGTCTGAAACAATCGCCTTGTGCATGGTTTGGTCGATTTACGCATGTTGTTACTCAATTTGGCATGTGTCAATCGAAAAAGGACCATTCAATCTTCTATCGACACACATATGCTGGAAGAATACTCCTTGGAGTCTACGTTGATGATTATGTAATCACGGGAGATGACAGCCAGGGTATTGCAAGCCTCAAGAAGTTTCTTGGAGAACAATTTCAAACCAAGGATATGGGATCCTTGAGTTATTTCTTGGACATTGAGGTCACACGGGGTAAGCGGGACATTGTAATGTCTCAAAGAAAGTATGTGTTGAACATACTAAATGATGCAGGCATGATGCAAGCAAAGAGAGCAACCTCACCTATGGATCCAGGGGGGAAGTTACTTCCAGACGAAGGGGTCCTGATGACCAATCCAGATCAGTATCGTCGAGTAGTTGAAAAACTCAACTACTTGGCGGTTATGACGCGTCCGGATATTTTTTTTGCAGTGTGTTGCAAGTAGATTTATGGCTTCTCCAAGAATTCCACACTGGCAGGCAGTTCTCAGAATTCTGTGTTATCTAGTAAAGAATCCAGGAAAATGAATTCGAATGGAGAATAATAGACACACTCGCATTGAGTGTTTTACTGATGCTGACTGGGGAGCAAGCCTGACAGATAGACGGTCTACATCTGGCTACTCAGTATTTATTGGTAGAAATCTAGTGTCATGGAAGAGCAAGAAACAAAGTGTGATAGCACGCTCGAGCTCAGAAGCAGAATATCGAGCTATTGCTCATGGCACGTCAGAAATATTATATATGAAGCATCTCCTACAAGAACTAGGAGAAGATGTAGGATCTCAAGTGGCAGATCTATGGTGTGATAACCAGTCTGCTATTCACATTGCCACCAACCCAGTATTTCATGAACGGACAAAGCATATTGAAATTGACATTCATTTTGTTCGTGATGAATATAAGAAAGGAGTGATAAAATTTCAACATGTGAGGACCGGCAACCAGATAGCTGATATATTCACAAAGCCTCTTATGGGTCCTCGGGTTCAATTTTTATGTAACAAGCTGCATGATTGACATCTATGCTCCAGCTTGAGGGAGGGTGTTAAGTGTTATATTAGAGTTATGAGTTAATGGGCTTTAGTCCCACATTGCTTAGAATAATAGGAGAGGAGGCTAGACTCTCCTATTATTCTAAGCAATGTGGGACTAAAGCCCATTAACTCATAACTCTAATATAAACTTAACAAATGGAATAAAATAATAAAACCCATCAAAACCCACCGATTTGGGGTGTTTATAAAGGGCTAATTATATGGGCACAGCCAAAAGTGATCGGGACTAGCCCATTTTTTCAATTTTTCTGACTGTCCAGTTTCTAACAAGGACTGTCAGGATCTAACAAGGACTGCCCACTTTTCTGGCAGTCCAGTCTGTAGACTGGACTGTCAGAAAAGTGGGCAGTCCTAGGACTGCCACAATAGGATAGTCCCGATCACTTTTGGCTGTGCCCATATAATTAGCCTTATAAAGTCACCCAAAATTAGATTAGACCGGTTTTGGGAGATTTTTGAGCTGACCAAAACCAGTGACTCAAAAAATTTAGCAAGCAAGGGTTTTCATAACCCAGAACCGGTGAAAACACCTTTACCAGCTTGGCAATTGTAGGGATAGCGGTTATGAGGTGTTTTTAGAGTACCGGTTATGAGCGGTTATGAGGGGTCCGGTTTTGGATGGTTTTTAAGTAGCGGCTTTTAAACCAGTCCAATTCATGCTTGGTAATTCACTAACGAGCGGTTCTGAAATTTTTTTACACGAATAAATTAAATAGGGAAGGGTATCAGTAGTTATAATTATATATATTTTTGTGAGGATATAAATGGAATAAAAAAATAGAGCCGCTCAAAATCCACCGATTTGGGGTGTTTATAAAGCCACCCAAAAATACATTACACCGGTTTTGAGGGATTTTTGAGCCGACCAAAACCGGTGCCTCAAAAAAAATTAACAAGCAGAGGTTTTCATAAACGATCGGTTCAAAAACACCCCAAAACCGGTGAAAACACCGTTACCAAGCAGAGGGTTAGTCTTTGGCCTCGACAATGTTTAGATGGCTGGTTCCGCCATTGCGTCATATACATAAAATTATAAAATGGTGATTGCACTAGACCTAGCAGCGACAGCAGTTTTACACATACCACACTATACTGCATCGATCTATTGACAAAAGGTTGGCAACTTTGCGATCAAAACCCTAATTTACAAAAGAAATTGCACAAAAGTCGACAGTAACGATGATATCAAGAAACCTAAGGCAATTGATCTTACGCTGCCTAACCCCTCCAATGATCCTGGTGATCGGATCGAGCCGGTCGAGGTTCCCCTGCGGCGGCTCCCTAGCGGGTTCCGTGTCCGCCGCGAGCTTGGAGCTCTCGAAGAGGAGCAGGCCGATGGCCGGGAGGAAGAGGAGCACCGGCCACCATTTCCTCAGGAACCGGAGAGTTCGGCGGAGAAGCTGGTTCTTTCTGCTGGAGCGGTGCCCGTGCATCTTGCGCTTTCCGGCGGACACGGTGTCTCAATTTTTCGGCGATATCGTCGGAGTCTTCGTCGGATATTGGGATCGGGGTGCTGCTGTTGAGCATTAGGGTTAGGGTTGGTGTTTCTCTCTATTTCTCCCTCCACTGTGCAGAGGCAGAACGAGAAGATGGGAGGATCCGAACTGCGCACCCGACCCGAATTTTCTAATGCTCGAGTAAGGATTTAATTCGCATATGATATTTGGACCCACAACACTATGGGGTTCTTTGGCCCAATAACATCACTCACAAGCAAAATTTGAAAAAGCAATACTCCGTAGATGTAAAAGGCTTTTTATATGGGCACAACCAAACCTTATCAAGACTAGTCCGGATTGTGGCTAGTCCAAATTTTTTTTCTTTTGAAAAAGACTAGCCCAATATTTTGATTGGGGCTGTCCCAAATTTCCCTCCTCCCCCCAAACCCATCTGAACTTCTGAACTTCTCTCTCTTCCATCTTAACTTCTCTCTTCCAAAACCCTCACCCCCCTCACCCGTCTCTCTCTTCCACTCCATCTCCTCCGACTCACTCGAATCAAGGTCGTCGACTTCTCGTCCGCCCTCATTCTCTTTCGAACAAGAGCAATGGCACCGAAAACTTCCTCGCAAACAAGGTACCCATTATTTCTTAAATTTTTCATATCCGAAATCCTAGAATTAATCTCGTGTGCAGTACGTTTCATTCATTGTTTTAATTGCAAGTATTTCGATAGAGATTAAAGTCTTTTAAATCAAAATAGCACTCACGAACGTAGGAGAATGTCTGTATCGACGTGGACTGCCCGTTCTTCTAGCAGTCCAATCCTTAACGTGGACTGTCAGAAGAATGGGCAGTCCGAAGTTAACCAGGCTATCACTTGGACTGCCCAACTCTCTGGCAGTCCAACATACAGACTGGACTGCCAGAAGAATGGGCAGTCCAAGTCACAGCATGTGTAACTTTGGACTGCCCATTCTTCTGGCAGTCCAACATAAAAATTGGACTGCCAGAAGAATGGGCAGTCCAAAATTACACATGCTGTGACTTGGACTGCCCATTCTTCTGGCAGTCCAACATTCAGTCTGGACTGCCAGATGGTTGGGCAGTCCAAAACTAAACATGCTCTGACCTGGACGATTGTTGGGCAATCCATAGTTATACATTTTAATATCTAATTAAGATTAAATATTAGTCATGAGAAGAAGAGAAAGGAGAAGGACGTTGAGGTCGGACCTGAAAGAAAACGTCCTACAGCATCAGATCGTAAGGCACGTGCAGCTGGTAGAGTTCTTGATAAAGCGCTAATAATCCGAGAACCATAACCAGTCTCACAGATAAGGACCCGTGGAACGAAACATGTTGCAAGTCGTTTGAAGAAGCCAATGATTCGTCGTGATGATTCATCTTCTGATGATGATGTACCCGTTGCTCGAAAGAGAGGTGATGATGGATCCGGTCAATCCGGTCCTTCTCCTGCAGTCGAGGAAATGGAAGATACTGGCCCAATTGGTTGCTCGATATTGACGTCAATCGAGAACCACATTTCTTATCAGATCTGGAAGGATCCGGTTAGTTGATTACCTTAAATATAGAATAACTATTCAAAAAAATAGTTGTACTTAATATCGGAAGTTTGTTTTTAATTTTTTTTTTATTTACAGAAAAGCTCGCGCCTTTTGAGGGTAATAAACCATGCGAAGATGTGCAGTACGTAGGGATTTGACAAGTTGAAAGAGAGTGTGAAGGCAAAAATCACCCCCACCGGATTGTAAAATTTGGCAAAATACTCGTATCAGATATTGGACCACGCAATGATATCTGCGTTTGTGGAGCGTTGGCATCCAGAAACCAATAGTTTCCATTTCGTAGACGGAGAGTTGACAATCACCCTTGATGATGTGCACCACATTTTGGGGCTTAGAGTTGACGGTCGTCAAATGGCGATGGATTATTCTGAGGGTGACTTCGAGATGTATGATGAGCTGGTGGGACTGGTCGCCAATTCTCTTGGGGTTGAGACAGAGACTTTTGTCACCCTTCCCGAATTTAAGAAGTTGTATGGAGTTTCGTTAAGTTTTTTGAGGAATACATTCTGTTCCGACGACGACGACGACGACGACGACGATGCTAGTGACGACTCCGTGGCCCAGGCATACATACAGTTTATCCTAGGGGCCGTCGGCGTTACCGACAAGTCCGGGACCGCGATACATGCCAAATATCTAAACAATCTTACGGACTTGAATACTGTGGATCAAGTATCATTCGGAAGTGGTATCCTAGCACATCTCTACCGCGAGCTTGGTGCTGCATCTCGAGTCGAGTCGAAGACAATAGCTGGTTGCCAGACTCTGCTCCTTGTAAGCAAATAATACCGTATAGTGTTTATAGGTAATATAAAATTCTTTCGATAACGATGACATTATTAAATTTTACATTTACAGGCGTAGATATACGAGCATTTTTCGACGCTCAAGAGGGCGACTCTTAATAGAGATTATGATGAGCAGATGCCTAGGATGTGTAAATGGAAGCCGTCTAAGATAGATACCAGACATCCACATACGTTGGCAACCCTACGTGTCGCTCTAGAAGATATGAAGGCGAAGGAGGTAAAACAATTTGCACTATTTAGAGACATTAAGTTAAAGTAGCATTTACGTACTACTATAGTTTTTCACATTGATTAATAATTCCTTAAGTAATGATTACATATTGTAGATTATTTGGGATCCATATCGGGATATGCGAAATACTACTCGTGCAGTGCAACCGGTTGCACTATTTAGAGGCCCGATATTTTGTCATGAAACTGAGGAGCCTCACATCCCAGACCGAGTGCTTCGTCAGTTTGGTTACGTACAGACTATCCCTAGCTCTTTAAAATTGAGGACTGCTGCCAAAGGGAAGAATGCAAGGACTTATGTCCCGCCGTACTACCCTTGGGGTTCTATGTTTTTCACTGAGTGGCAACGTCATGTTGTCGGTGAAACCATACGAACTCCGACCGTGGAGATGTGGGATTGTAGTGAGGATTATATGGAGTATTACGTGGATGCCGGACATGGTATGATGTTGGATCCGGATAAGCGAAGTGCTAAAGTGCCGGTAGCAGCTCCTCTACCATCCAAGTCAGTACTATATGATGTACTGCAGAAGATGGTAAGTGTCGGTAACCCAGTCTTGTATTGATGAGTATCAGTACCTAAAGTTATAATTTTTATTCGTGCATGCAGGCTTTGAAAGTTAAGAAGTTAGGAAAAAGTTTGATCATGTGCAAGGGCGAGAATTACAAAGATGTTGGCCTGCAGATGCAAAACATCACAGATGATTATCCATTTTTCGAAGAGGAGCGACGCACAAAGATGCGTCATGACCAAGAATGACTATGTGATTTATAACACTTGCTGACTATGTGATTTGTGTCTTAATACTCTGTAATCACTTTAATGACTTTGTGACTTATTGAGCCTCAGGTGGCCTGCGTATCTGAATACTCTGACTATGTGACTTATTGACTATGCTACTCTGTGACTCTTGTGACTATGTGACTAGTATTATTCGTGACTTATTGAGCTCAATAGAGAAAAGTTTTATTCGTGACTCTTGTGACTATGTGACTAGTATTTATGAGTATCATTCTGAAATATGGATCACTTATTGAGTCTGGGCAGTCCAGCACACAGCAAGTATTGAGTTGGACTGCCCAATTTTTTGGCAGTCCACATGTACATATGGACTGCCAGAAAACTGGGCAGTCCAACTCAATACTTGCTGTGAGTTGGACTGCCCAGTTTCCTGGCAGTCCACATGTTAATATGGACTGCCAGAAAACTGGGCAGTCCAAGTCAGAACTTGCTGTGTGTTGGACTGCCCAGGAAACTGGGCAGTCCAACTCACAACAAGTATTGAGTTGGACTGCCCAGTTTCCTGGCAGTCCACATTAACATGTGGACTGCCCAGTTTCTGGGCAGTCCAACTCACATCAAGTATTGAGTTGGACTGCCCAGTTTTCTGGCAGTCCACATGTACATGTAGACTGCCAGGAAACTGGGCAGTCCAACTCAATACTTACTGTGAGCTGGACTGCCCAAGAACTGGACAGTCCATATTGCAATATTCAGTCAATAATGATACTAACGATACAAAATGATACTCATGAATACTTGTTGCATTAATCAATACTTGATAGAAAATGATACAAAATGATACTTTACATTCATCAATACTTGATAGAAAATGATACAAAATAATACTCATCCATATTGCAACATTCATATACATCATGATACTCATCCATATTGCAACATTCATATACAAAATGGTCATCGTCTATACTTGTTACATTCTTCTATGCAAAATGATACAAACTGTTACAAAATATGATATATTGCAACGGTCTTCTATACAAAATATGATATATTGCAACATTCTTCTATACATCGGTTAATTAATACATCGTAGTGTCCCTCCGGCCTTGGTATAGGTTCTACGTAATTTGTGATCTTCTTCTAAGCATTTATAGCATCGGTGTATGATGCTACCCAGGCGATCGATTCTTCCGGAGCATGTTACCAAACTGACGCAGGGGGAAGAATAGGAGAGTGAACGATCAACCGCAGGATAACGAAGTAATTTTTGTCGAGTCTAATGGTATGTAGATTGGATATACTGTACTCCGCGGAAGGAGCGCACATTGGAAAAAATGTATTGTTGATGTTCTGGAAAAGAACGATAATTGGTATCTTGTACTTGTTAGCGAATAGATATATAGCAGATGGTACGTCCAAGTAATGTTATGGTCCAGTGGTCTGGGTATCGCACGGAATGCTTGTCAACAATTCTCCAACATCTTCTTGGCCAAGTATTTTGCTGTAGAGTGGAAGACGAGACACCAACTCAGAATATAGCTCTGCTCTGACTTGTCTCCATCCGTCTTTGGGGGGGTAGCCTAGATGTCGTGCAAGCACATGAAATCCACAATAGCCGTCTTTCGGTACATCATCTATAGACCAAATATATTCCCGTATGGCGGGCAAAAAAGCACCAATGTACACATCAAGCGCTGTAAAAATACTATTTTTCTGTATCTTTCTGTGAGTAGGGAGCTTGTTCATCCTCTTCGGAATGACTACACCTTCCACGCTTCTTTCAATATGCTCAAAGAGTGAGGGTTCTCGTTTAGTATCCTGGAGCTTCTTCTTATGTGTTTTTTTTTGGCGGTCTACCCTTCGGAGCAATGACAATAGATGGCTCCTGTATACGACTACTTGCCGGATTGGCAAGTTCTTAGATTTTGAGCTCAATAGACCTCCTCTCAGGTTCTAGTGCGGCACACCATCTTGCATGAAGAAGTTTCATCTGTGGCATGGAAAAGAAATCATCATGAATGTCCACTATAGGCATAATCTACAGCTGTCTCCAACATTGATCAACAACCACTACTGGAATAGGTCTACATTGACGTCGATATTCGTTGATCTCGTGTGCATAAGGGAGGCCAAGACAAGTACGATATGTACAACCACATACTTCGATATCGAACCCGACTAAATTCGCACGACCAGTCTCATGAAGTAGTAAATTCAATGCAGAGTGGGACACTACATGGATTAAATCAGACAAGAGATGTTCTTTCTTATGTTGGTGTATCACAATATTGAGGCTCATCTCAAATAAAGCCTTTATCTCGTTCACGGTCGAATTGGTCATTTGATTGATTGCTTCCCAAACTGACACAAAACCCCCGACCGATGAACGAAGATGTCTTTTCAGTCTTGAATGTGATCCTTCGGCACGGTTGGTAGTGGTCGTGCCGTAATGTTTCACCGTATTCGTCCATGCCAAGACAAAATGTTCTTTATGTGGATCAAGCCATGTGTCTTTGATATAAGATATACATGTCGGGTTGCTCTTTTCCTACTGCTCTTTGAAGATGTACCATGCTGCGTCGAAAGTTTCCTTAGTATTTGCTCGCCATACAAGGGTCCAATCTCTGTAGAATTCTTCGAAGCGTTCCATGTTGACTTTGCCATCTACTTTCTCGAACTTTATCTTGCATTGTGCTTGAATATTTCGATTTACATGCCAAGTGCATAATAATCTACGAGCATGAAGAAATACGATATCAATAGCATTCATCAATGCATATTCCCGGTCGGTGATAAAAACAGACGGCTCTCTCTGTCCAGTGTAAAGTGACTTCAACTTTTCCAAAGCCCATGCATAGTCTTCTACTGTTTTGTTCTTCATGAAACAAAAGGCAACTAAAAATGTTTTACCGGTAGAAGTGAACCCGACAATGTGAAAAAGAGGTATCTTGAATTTATTAGTCTTGTACGTGCAATCAATAACCAAGACATCAGCGAAGGACCGTGCCAATTGTGTGCAATCCGGATGGGACCAAAACATAGAAATGACTTCATTGCTCTGCGGAAGTCTTCTATGGTATTCCACGTAATAATTTTTGGCAAGTACCTTCAACACTTGCTGCATCGCCATTCTTTCTTTTAGAGTATTTGTTCTTGACCTAGCTAGTGCATTGTATATTATCCTCAAACTGGACTTGTTCTTATCATTCTTCTCATGCAGCACGGAATAAATTTCTTTAGGACCAACTCCGGAAGTTGACAATTCTTTAACTAACTTTTTCTCATCGTCATTCAATCTTCCAGCGTAGGGATGACCAACAAGCGTGTCCGACACAGGATGATTGTGTATCCCATTCCTCACCATAACTGTCCACTTCTCGTCATTTTTGTACCCCAATACTAACTTGAATGGACAACCACATTTCCTTGTCCCTGCCTCTTTCTTCAGAGTTTTTATTACGAGAAGTTCATCTTTTTTACGATGATCCCTATACTGCCCACCTCTTTCACAACCAAGATCTACAGTTTTTCGATTCGGCCGGTGCCGTAACGACCTTGAAATGACAAGGATTGTGTTCGATCGCCTTCCAACTTCTCTGCACCATTCTAATGCTTCGTCGTAAGATTCAAAAATCATATCCGTCGAGAATATAGTCCTCAAATCAATGCACATAGGAGATGGGGTGCCCTACAATAAATTTTCAATTTTTTTATAACTAAATCAACGACAAGTGCAAAGACAATATCCAATTCAGGACTCACATTGCAGTTAAACTAGACTGCCACAAATTCTGACAGTCCTAAGTGGTTGATGGACTGCCAGAAAGTGTGGCAGTCCAGTTGAATAGGGTATGAACACCTGGACTGCCACACTTCCTGGCAGTCCATACACTTCCTGGCAGTCCATATGGACTGCCAGAAAGTGTGGCAATCCAGGTGTTCATACCCTATTCAACTGGACTGCCACACTTTCTGTCACGCTCCGCTCCCATAGGAGCGATCGTCCTCGCTAAGGCGTGATGCCGCACGGGCCTAGGTTGCGCCCGTGCAAGGCTATGTCCGAAAACGGTCGATTTGAGCTAGGCCACAGAGTCGCACAGAGTGTCCCCATTTGCAGCGAAAAGTAAATGAATACAAATTGAAGCAAATTCAAACTCTTTATTGACATTCAAGAAGTTTACAAGCGGCGCTAGGCCGAGATTACAAATCGCTCAAGCTCTCTCTCTCTCTCTGAAACATAAAAGGCGTGCCAAGTGGCTTACATGATGGAATGATTCATGGCGATGTTCCAATACATTATGTCCTGTATAGGGTGCTTCAGCTCCTTACAACGCTCTAAGGCTCCAGAGTTGGCTCCGCACCTTAGCACGTTCGAGGGAAGCTCCGCACCCGACGACGTCTTCTGCTTCCTGCAAGCAAACTGTGGGATTATCAGTACATTATTATGCACTGGTGGGGAGGCTAGCTCGTCCACAATGCTATCATTACCAAACACGTTCTATTTACTTTTGTGCACCGTCTATCATTCATTGTCTTTCTAATCTTGCCTTAGGATCAGTTTCATGGCATATTTCATAACCTATCACGTGTTGCCGAATTCAAGTGTTTGTATGGAAATACATGCATGACTTACCCATACTTACCGTCCGGCCTTTCCTGTCCAAAGTAAACCAAGTTAGTCAACAATTCACATAAACTTTCAATGCCAAGGGCGTGTCCCTGCCTCAGGTCCTAGCGCGACGTAGGCGTGTTTTCTAACTCAATTTCACGAAGTACCCTTTATCCTTTGGTGTGTTACATTTCAAGCCTGTTCAGAAGGCACTTCATTTAGTTAACTTAGACTACTTTGTTTCAATGCAAGGACTTACACGTGGATTGCCACCAGCCAAGTCCACTTAATCTATATGCACCGGTCGCTGGCACCACAAGCCATTTTGGACATACTCTCCTTTGGTATTCTCACCTATTATAGCGTACGGGTGCACTTTGATAGTCTTTTGAAGTACCTGGTATTCTTACCTATCATAGCGTGCTGGTGTACCTTGATAGTCTTTTGAAATACCCCTTTTGGGATTCTCACCTATCATAGCGTGATGGCTGGTACATCTTGATAGTCTTTTGAAATACCCGGCCTTACGTCTCCTTAAGTGTCCGAGCCCCCACCCAAACAGCCCGTAAGCCATGATTCCGCCTAGGCTGGCCACGATCCTCCCTTTGATTGTGCCGCAGAATCCCTTATCCTTCCTACCTCCCGTATATGTTGAGATTGTCCACGACCATTTCGTATTGACTTGTCATTTTAACTTAACGGTTGTCTCTGAGCCATAGGCTAACCCTTAGCCATAATGCGTTATCGACCAGGTTGGCGGCGACATCCGTGCAGTGCGGGTAGCGAGCCCCGATGCACGTTCCCGTTATACCTGTCGCTAACCATTCCTTTCTTTCTTATCCTTTATTCATTCTTTCTTTTACTTGTTCGTTCATTCATTGATTCATTCACATATTTGCTCATTCTCTTATTCATTCATTCATTCGTTGATTCATTCATTCACTTATTCGTTCATTCATTCATTCATACATTATGCAACTCCCCGTACGGGAGTTGCCTTGGCGACCCATCGGTTCCAAAGTCTTCCAATGTTGCTATACTCTACTCGGAACGACTATGTCGATAGTCTTCCGTTTCATTATTGTAAACCATTCATTGTTTCATTGTTGAACGCATAAGGGACTTGAACGTAAGCTTGTGCCTTAGCACGAGCGTGGAGCACGGTGCGAGAGTTCGTATATTTTTTAAGTTATTTTCCATATTCTAAAGAAGCATACAAGATGAGATTATTCCCTTAGCTAGGTGCGTTGAGTCATTTATTAGCATGCGCGGTGTTATCGCCTAGCGATTCTAGCAATAGTGTCTGTATTGTTAAGTGTCTAGGCTAAGCAAAGACGGGTTCATCGGAGCCACCCACCTTAGCGATGTTCGCATTGGTCGAGCGATACTCCGAGCGCGCCTTTGAAAATCTAAGTCTGGATTCATCTTCGATGGGCCAATGTAAGTCTTGCATCGATTCTTCATCAGGTCGATGCCAACTCTTCGGGTCGACGGCTCGTTTAAGTCATTGCACTTGCCGTTTGAATCGACGTTCCGCTAGGGCGGAGCGGGTCATTACATAATACACCACTCAAAACAAGTCTCGTCCTCGAGACTTCCTGAGTGCAGGTCATCCTACCATTCCTTAACTCGTGTCGTCGTGTTTCTTCGACTTGGTTGCTATTTCGACGTGTCATGGGACTGAAATGGTCGTACGAGGTGCATTGTAATTTATCAAACTCGAGAGTCATAGGCTGAGGCAAACTCACTCATTTGTTTATGCGCATCGCAACACCCACTTGCTGTATTCGAGTTCATCATATCGCTGAGTTTGGATCGTGCACATATTCAAGGCGTCCCCTGAATACGTACATTTCAACCAAGCTTAGCGATTAGCGAAGTCGGACAAGCTACTCGTGATAGTTTTAATTTGCCGATCGTTTTTACTAACTTCGATTAACACCGAGCTCATGTGCGTCTCACATATCGTTTATCTCGGTCCTCGAGATGATTCGATTCGCTTGTCAAGCGCTCTTGTCAACAAAATTAATACGATTTCTTCTCAGCAGAGTCGACCAAGTCTAAGTACTTCCCGTCCGATTCGAGATCAAGTATTGCACTATCATCGAGTATATCTTCCAATCAATGATTCAATTCGTTATACCAACTTTACTCGCACAATATCGATTTCATATCATTCACTTGTTTAGGGCCAATCTCGTTGTCGTTCACGCACACTCCCAGTTCTCCGTCCTACTCTAAGTCTTGTTGCCCCAAGTCTATCGTCCGTCCAGACGATACCGTAAACCACACAGGTTCAATCACTCGGCATAGGGTCGTCCGCCTATCCTCTAGGTCATCTCACCAGGTCATAGTTACAAGTCAAGTCCGTGGCTCATCGTGCAATGTCGTTGCACGACGCTCGCCCCAAATCCTATGGTCAAACCATTTTGTTCGTTCGTACGGGAGTTTCTACCCAAGTTCGCTTTACTCAAATTTCTAAACATCAAGCAGCGTTCACCCTATTCGCATCGACACATTTTCCGTTCCAAGTCCGAGCTCGTTTTAGGAAAGTCATCCTACGATAGGTTGTCCTCAACCAAATCCTTGATATATCAATATCGTGTGTCCGCACTAGCAATTATCGTAGTCTATCTCTTCAAGTGTGTTTGATACAATTCACCTATCCATCCTATCCAATCCACGTAGTCGATCACAAGGTCGTCTAGCCTTACAATATGTCGTGCCCCGATCTCACGCAAGTCTGATTATCCACGGCGGACATGAATCACCATGTCAACGTTCCCACGGAGTAATCGTTCTAATCGGGACGTAACTCTTGCGTTGCGTCTAGACTTACTCATTTTGATACGCAGATTGGGCCTACTCAATCCTCAACTTTACTTCGTCGTCCATCATAAGTCCGATCAATCCTCTAATTCGCCTTCGCTTCAAACCATAAGTCGTAGCAATCAAAATTGCCATGTCAAGATATTTCGAGTTCGATCATTTCCGCTGGACATGAATCACCATGCCAGCGCTCACGCGAAATGATCGGCCCAAATCCGACATGACGCATGTGCGAGGCTGGAGTTGCGCTCGCGTAAGACAAGATCGTTGTCGTTGTGGTTATCACCGAACAATCAAGTCACTTCCCTTCCTCATCCAAACATTCATTCTATCTAATCCCCAACATAGCATCCTTCAAAATAATAACTTCTAATACGATCATCATTCATCGAATCGGAGTACCCCCGAGTTATCGTACATCGATCTTTGATACGCCTCAATACCATCGATGATGTACATAACCTGACGATCTTCCTTTTGCAACGAATTCCGAGTCGTGCAACTTAATTTTCTTAATTCACATTGTCTCGTGCTAACTCTTCGTTGAGCAATATCTATTCCAATTCCTTAGTCATTCTCGTATCTCCACTTAACGTTTCCCATGCACGCTATCTTCCGATCGTGCTATCTTCGGTTTCATCCGAGTATTTCGTCTTAACTCAAGTTCCAATCCATTCGACTAAATTCAAAATTGTATGCACGTTCTTCTATGTTTCCTCGACCAAGACCTCCATTCGTTTCATAATTCGTACTACGTATTCTTAATTCGTACGAACGATATCTCGTTTGAGACTATCGAAGTCACAACCAACTAAGCGTTACTCGTTCTAAGGCATTGTGCGATATCATCGCTTGCCGACATACTCGTTCTATCCGTAAATCCTTTAGTCTCGCTCGAACAATTTCTATGACATCCATACACTACTCAGGATTCAAGCCACTCGACTAGTCGCCGATACTCATTCTTATTCTTCCTCGAAGCTATCACATACACCACTCGGGGTCAAGTCACTCTATAAATCCTCAAAAGGTCATTCGACTCAAAATCGACATGTTCGAAGGTGCATTCCTTCGTTTCCTAAACTCTAAGAATCATTCTCCGTGTTCGCTTTAGCGTTGGTCAAATAGCATCTCTATCGACATACATTCTAAGTCTCACTTATTCTCGTCCGAGCGATAGTCGATCTCGCTCGCAACTCGTTTGCACCAAAAGGTCTAGGTGCGCGACACTCGGCACAACTTAGCCAAAAAGCTGCATGCATAATCATCCCGTTCGAACTATACTCCGGTCTCGTGTACTCGTTGGCTATTGTCAGCGTAAGCTTATTCAAGTACGCACTGCGTTTGCTAGCTTTTAGCATTTGTTCCTTCCAACTCAAGTCCGTTACGGTTTAGCACAAAGGCCTTCGCCTATCGATCCCGTTCAACCGAGTGCTCGTACGAGCTTTTGAAAGTATTAGATTTATTGTATGGAACATTCCAAGGCACAACGAGAGAGAGCGTATACTTCTTTTGTTTCCAAACGAGCTTTCAAAACTGAAAGAATCGAAATGAAGTCCAAGGACGTAAAGCCGTGCTCTGATACCAATCTGTCACGTCCAGCTCTCGTAGGAGCGATCGTCCTCGCTAAGGCGTGATGCCGTACGGGCCTAGGTTGCGCCCGTATAAGGCTATGTCCGAAAATGGCCGATTTGAGCTAGGCCACAGAGTCGCACAGAGTGTCCCCATTTGCAGCGGAATGTAAATGAATACAAATTAAAGCAAATTCAAATTCTTTATTGACATTCAAGAAGTTTACAAGCGGCGCTAGGCCAAGATTACAAATCGCTCAAGCTCTCTCTCTCTCTGAAACATAAAAGGCGTGCCAAGTGGCTTACATGATGGAATGATTCATGGAGATGTTCCGATACATTATGTCCTGTATAGGGTGCTTCAGCTCCTTGTAATGCTCCAAGGCTCCAGAGTTGGCTCCTCGCCTTAGCACGTTCGAGGGAAGCTCCGCATCCGACGACGCCTCATGCTTCCTGCAAGCAAACTGTGGGGTTATCAGTACATTGTTATGCACTGGTGGGGAGGCTAGCTCGCCCACAATGCTATCATTACCAAACACGTTCTATTTACTTTTGTGCACCGTCTATCATTCATTGTCTTTCTAATCTTGCCTTAGGATCGGTTTCATGGCATATTTCATAACCTATCTCGTGTTGCCGAATTCAAGTGTTTGCATGGAAATACATGCATGACTTACCCATACTTACCGTCCGGCCTTCCCTGTCCAAAGTAAACCAAGTTAGTCAACAATTCATATAAACTTTCAATGCCAAGGGCGTATCCCTGCCTCAGGTCCTAGCGCGACGTAGGCGTGTTTTCTAACTCAATTTCATGAAGTACTCTTTATCCTTTGGTGTGTTACATTTCAAGCCTGTTCAGAAGGTACTTCATTTAGTTAACTTAGACTACTTTGTTTCAATGCAAGGACTTGCACGTGGATTGCCACCAGCCAAGCCCACTTAATCTATATGCACTGGTCGCTGGCACCATAAGCCATTTTGGACATACTCTCCTTTGGTATTCTCACCTATCATAGCGTACGGGTGCACCTTGATAGTCTTTTGAAGTACCTGGTATTCTCACCTATCATAGCGTGCTGGTGCACCTTGATAGTCTTTTGAAATACCCCTTTTGGGATTCTCACCTATCATAGCATGATGGCTGGTACACCTTGATAGTCTTTTGAAATACCCGGCCTTACGTCTCCTTGAGTGTCCGAGCCCCCACCCAAACAGCCCGTAAGCCATGATTCCGCCTAGGCCGGCCACGATTCTTCCTTTGATCGTGTCGCGGAATCCCTTATCCTTCCTACCTCCCGTATACGTTGGGATTGTCCACGACCATTTCGTATTGACTTGTCATTTTAACTTAACGGCTGTCTCTGAGCCATAGGCTAACCCTTAGCCATAATGCGTTATCGACCAGGTTGGCGGCGGCATCCGTGCAGCGCAGGTAGCGAGCCTCGATGCACGTTTCCGTTATACCTGTCGCTAACCATTCCTTTCTTTCTTTTTTATCCTTTATTCATTCTTTCTTTCACTTGTTCGTTCATTCATTGATTCATTCACATATTCGCTCATTCTCTTATTCATTCATTCATTCGTTGATTCATTCATTCACTTATTCGTTCATTCATTCATTCATACATTATGCAACTTCCCGTACGGGAGTCGCCTTGGCGACCCATCGGTCCCGAAGTCTTCCAATGTTGCTATACTCTACTCGGAACGACTATGTCGATAGTCTTTTGTTTCATTGTTGTAAACCATTCATTGTTTCATTGTTGAACGCATAAGGGACTTGAACGTAAGCTTGTGCCTTAGCACGAGCGTGGAGCACGGTACGAGAGTTCGCATATTTTCTAAGTTATTTTCCATGTTCTAAACAAGCATACAAGATGGGATTATTCCCTTAGCTAGGTGCGTTGAGTCATTTATTAGCATGCACGGTGTTATCGTTTAGCGATTCTAGCAATAGTGTCCGTATTGTTAAGTGTCTAGGCTAAGCAAAGACGGGTTCATCGGAGCCACCCACCTTAGCGATGTTCGCATCGGTCGAGCGATACTCCGAGCGCGCCTTTGAAAGTCTAAGTCTGGATTCATCTTCGATGGGCCAATGTAAGTCTTGTATTGATTCTTTATCAGGTCGATGCCAACTCTTCGGATCGACGGCTCGTTTGAGTCGTTGCACTTGCCGTTTGAATCGGCGTTCCTCTAGGGCGGAGCGGGTCATTACACTTTCTGGCAGTCCATAGTACTTTATGGACTGCCAGAAAGTGTGGCAGTCCAGTGGAGCAGAAGATTAACTTCTGGACTGCCTCACTCTCTGGCAGTCCACCAAGTACATGGGACTGCCTGAATGTGTGGCAGTCCAAATATTGACTACGAATTGGTTCAACGTAAGTAGGTCGGGGACCTACCGAGACTTCTTCGAAGAGAATGTTGTGTTCTTCGGAAGGACCAGACTGATCGATTGCTACATTTGACGTTCCTATTTCTTCCATATTTCCTATATTATGATAAAACCTTCAATAATTGGGAATGAACAAATTTTAAAACAAATAGTGCCATCTAGTAGTCGAAAGCATACCGAGTACTAGGAATATTCGTTGATAATTATTCTACGTTTGAAGACAAGTAGATTGAGTGGGGGACAAGAAGAATATTCTAGGGTTCTTGGAAAAGTGGGAATGAAACTTTGGACAAAAAGAAGACAAAAGGAAAAAAAATTTCTTTTTCACTTTTATACTACAAAGTGGGATAGCCATGATAACTTTTTCCAATAGCAAACTTGTAGATAAACCAAAAAAAAATGGGCTAGCCTTGATAACAATTGGATGTGCCCATATAAAAAGCCATGTAAAAGTAGTTGATAATTTAAAAAGTGTGGAAAGTAATTCCAAGTCCTCTGAAAATATTTTTACTGTCCTACAAATATTAGTTGGATGCATTAACTATAATTTATTTTACCGAACTCAATTGGCTTTTATGGTTAGTGAGGAGACGTATAACCTCCGTGTGTGTGAAAATTACGGACAGTGGGCCCAAAACATGCAACGCAGTGTGCACAAAGTCTCGAACGTTACGCCGGACATCGCAAATATATATATATATATATATATATATATATATATATATATATATATATATATTTTATATATATATATATATATATATATATATATATATATATATAAAATTTATTTTGACAGTAATATCCTCAATGACATCAATTGAATTTAGGTAATAATAACATAATAAAATTAATGAAAAAATATATATGAAAAATTAAACAAATTAATATTCATATTCATGTCTAATCCAAACAAGAGAATGAAAAAATTGAATTTTTTTGACTAAATATTCTCACGCTAACCAAACATAGGAATAGAAATGTTGAATTTCTTACCCATGGAAAGGAATAGAAAGTTGATCCCTAAAAATACAAAACATTCATCCAAATGCCTCTAGATGTAAAGAGAGATGCATGCGACCCAAGTGGTTCGAGTTCCAGCCCTAGTGGAGGCGAGTTCGCCACAATTACCCATTGCTTCAAACTATATATATATATATATATATATATATATATATATATATATATATATATATATATATATATATATAGCTCAAGTGATTATAGTGAGGCACATCCTCCCAAGAGGTTGGAGCAAGGAGAGAAGCACATTTTATTCCATGTGGATGAATAAATATGAGTACGGACCGGATGCGGTGAGATACAAGTGCTGATACAGGCCTTCGGGCCTAGCCTGATGTGGTGAGATACAAATATGGGTGCGAATTTTTGGGACGAGTTTGTAGGCCTTCGGCCAAGGAGTCTGTAACACAATTACATGTTCCAAATATATATATATATATATATATATATATATATATATATATATATATATATATATATATATATATATATATATATATATATTGAAGCAATGGGTAATTGTGACGAACTCGCCTCCACTGAGGCTCGAACTCCGACCACTTGGGCCGCATGCAAATGATCTCTAGCCTAATGGTTAAGAGAGATGCATGCGGCCCAAGTGGTCGGAGTTCGAGCCTTAGTGGAGGCGAGTTCGTCACAATTACCCATTGCTTCAAATATATATATATATATATATATATATATATATATATATATATATATATATATATATATATATATATATATATATATAGAGAGAGAGAGAGAGAGAGAGAGAGAGAGAGAGTGCTATAAAACCAACCGGGTGGTTTTGTATTATAAAACCAACATATGTTATACACGTTGGATTGTAATTGCATGATTGAGATTAATGACTTTAAAATGTGGTGGGGTCTACACCTTTTTATCTCAACCACTATATTTCAATCTAATCCATAAAACGTAGGGTGGTTCTATAATACGAAACCAGACAGTTGGTTTTGGAACATTTCTGTGTGTGTGTGTGTGTGTGTGTGTGTGTGTGTATATATATATATATATATATATATATATATATATATATATATATATATATATATATATATATATATAAAATATATATATATATATATGAGCCATATGTGGATGAGTCATGCTATATGGCTCCCACATGGACCAATAGAAATTAAGTGCTTTTAAAAAAATATAGATATTAATTTTAATATTAGGTTTAGTATTTTAATATTAATTATAGTTTTAATATTAGTGCTAATTTTAATATAATTTTAAAGTTAAACTCAATTTTAGTGTTAGTTTAATTTTAGTTTAATTTTAATATTAAATTCTGTATTAAATTTTATTTTAAAATTAAAATTAAAATTAAAATTAAAATTAAAACTAATACTAATACTACATTTAAAATTAAAATTAAACTAAAGCTAAAATTGAAATTGAAATTGAGATTAAAAAAATAAAATTAATATATATATATATATATATATATATATATATATATATATATATATATATATATATATATATATATATATATATATATATATATATATATATATATATATACCTTTGTACCCTTACTATTAAGTATTCTAAAATAAAATCTGTTGCTAATGCTGTGTAAAAAAAAAAATCCGTAACAAATTTAAATTATTTATATCAAAATATTTTGTTGAAAATTAAGTGAAATGTCACACTTGTGTACTATATCATACAAGTCAAAAGAATTGCAAAACATATCATAAACGACGTTAAACATAATACTTAATCTACAATACAACAAAATAAATCAAATGCTTAATAAACAACATTGAAAAAACACCCAGAAAACTTAAATTCATGTAATTAAATCCTTACCTGGTTGAGGAATTAGAAAATTGAAGTGAAGGGTATAAGAAAAAATTAAATTAAATTTTGTATGGGCGACACCATTTTTATTTACCTCCAATAGAGTTTTGGTTGCAAAAAAATAACATGCTAAAACTTTTTTTTTGAGCCTTTAATTAGTCGTCAAGCTCTAATTGAACCTAATTAGATGGAAAAAAGGCATTTTTTGTGAGCCCACTTCTATTTAAACCAAATTATTGATTGACATTTAATTAGATGTAAAAACACACACCTCATAATTGGATCTAATTAAAGGTGGCCCTACAAAAAAATGGCCACCTTTTTGCATATAATTTGGTGCACTTATAGTTTGAGGGCTAATTAAGGCTCCGGAAAAAGCCTACAACTTTTTTTTTTTGCTATCCCAACCTCTCATTTGAGATAAAAAGACCATCATAACCTCTAGAAAATTTAGTATTTTCCCCTTATATGAAAAAGAGAGAAACACAAATAAGAAGAATAAAACGAAGGAAGAACAAAGAAAGAGAAATTACATGCAAAAAATTAAGATTAATATAGTTTTCTTGCTTTTGATGTTATCGTTGCCGTGAGTGATAAGACACATATGTTTTCTAATTGTATTGTTATTCTCGAGGCATAATTTTTGATAGAAAACAGAAAATCGAAACAGTTGTCAAAATAACAACAACGTTTCGTAGCAACACTTCAAAGAAGGTACACTACAGAGATCCTTGGAGGATTCTGGGTAACGAAAATCTAAAGAGATTTT
Organism: Iris pallida; assembly: GCA_029216955.1. Lineage (NCBI taxonomy): Eukaryota > Viridiplantae > Streptophyta > Magnoliopsida > Asparagales > Iridaceae > Iris > Iris pallida. The sequence goes on along the minus strand of JANAVB010031416.1, from coordinate 10,055,622 downwards.
GTTACAACAACAAACAAATATAGAGCTTCTTTTAGGAAGGTAAAAATCGAGTTGCTAGCAGCAGCAGCGACGAAAGCCCACAAGAAGTTTCTGATTAGATCAGAGAAGAAGAGAAGGAAAGAAGAAAGAGAAAGACAGCTTTGCTGGGGTGATCAAATCACCGTTGCTCAAAGCAAGATTCGCATATATACGATCCGCTTCCAGGAACCAACAAGTTCTATAGAACTTCTGGAACGCTCGTCAGTCAATATTTGAGACATGAACGAACTTCCTGGACTTTACGGACTCCTTTAACTCTCTTCTTGGTGCATCTTTCAAAGGAGGCCAAGGGGCTCTATTTATATAGTGGAGTGAGACTTCACCTCTTCTCCTATCCGATGTGGGACTAAAATACTAATACTCAAAAATAGAGTTTGATATTTTAGATCATCCCACAATCAGCATAGAAGTGTGCCAGTCCACGCCTACTCCCCGAACACTCCCGTGCATGTACGAGACATCCTGGAGTCCGTGTCCGAGTCCGAATCCGTACAACAAAAATTAACTTACATCTTTGTTGGAATTAATCATTTTTTCTTCTAGAAAAATACTCCCACATGACACACACTTATGCCCCACCACACCTCATGTGCACACCTCAACACAAGTAATGCATTATATTGAGATACTCACCATTTGATGTAGCCGATGTGGGACTATCTTTCCTAGTCTAAAGGCAAAAATACCAACAATCTCCCACAATATATGGGTTGAGCATTCCCCACAGTGACTATCAATCATGCATTAGGAGAGATGTCGCTACGACTTGAATCTTCCCGCATGGGTTAACAGCATGATATAAGAATGGACTAAGCCTTGAATTATGCACCATAACTACAATTCTTTCCACTCATATAATAACATCAACTGTACTTTTGGCTGCACATTAAAGGCCTTGTGCCAGCCTGGTTTCAGTGTATAATTTTGGGCGTCTACAAGTTTACCCTCAAGAGACGGCCTGATATCTCTGTCCATACACTATATATGAGTTCTTTATCAAAGAGACATGACATGAAGCCATGAGCTTTCCTTGCGGTGCTACACCGTTATGACATGGCCTAAAGCTGAGGTATTACCCCTATCGGGAACATCATCGTAGTGTCATACTACTGTAGCATGAGGTCACATCCTCTTTGTAGTGCCATACCACCCATCATGAAGCCTTAGGCTCCTTTGCGGTGTTACGTCGCAACGACATGGCTTGCAAGGCCGAGGCTTTACCGCTATCCGGGTACCACATCGTGGTGTCGTGCCACTGTAACATGAGGAATACCTCCCCTTTTTAGTGTTGGCTACCTCTCTTTAATTTTATCATACAGCATTAGGCTACCTGCCTATTTGCGGTGCTACTCCGCTGTGACTTGGCTCACAAAGCCGAGGCATTACCCCTAACCGGGAACCTCATAGTGGGGTCACCCCACTATAGCATGGAGTTACACTCCTTGTAGTGCTGTGCTATCATGCTTCCTGTAAAGCACACCAGACATTCACTCTGCCTGAGAACTCATTAATGCATTTAAGCCAACCTTCCCACATGATCCGTTTTCTACAGAAAACAACAGTAGACAACAGTAGTTGTAGGTCCGTAACCTCTCCAAGCCACAAAGGACAAGTACCCACCGTTCCTGATATTCTTCCGGTTAATAGTCCTCCCTTGAACCAAAAGCTAGATGCCTAGTAGATTTCTTTTTGAACTAATAGCATAAAACTTTATGGTAGGAATGTAATAACACAATATCAGAATGCCTTCAAGCCAATTTTATAAGCTGTGTCATCGACCAGCTGGCGCTTGAGGGCCTTGGTGAACGGATCTGCCAGGTTCTCCTGACTCCGAACATCAATCACTGTAATAACACCCCTCTTGATGAGATCGTGTACTGCCCTGTGCTTCAACCACACAGTCCTCTTCTTCTCGTTGAAGAGGTCATTTGATGCCACTGTCACACCCCACAACCAGAATACTGGAGAGCGGGGGCAGACACAGCCAGCTACATATATAGAAGTGTAAACCACCTCGATATACGGTCACGGCTGTCTAGATATATGAGGGTTTATCTACAAGCCATCAGTCTATTATGGTCAAGAACAAGCCTAGTGTCTCAATCTTAAGCAAACAATAATAGTTACAAGATGTTAGACCATCAGATATTCAATAGTAAGGCATCCCATACTTTTCATATACAGATGATCATGAAGCTAGTCGTACAAAATGTAAGGACTAGCAAGAGTTTCAGTCATACATGATCAACCCTAGAATTTGTCAATCATGTTACAGCCCTTAGGCAGACAAGAATCGTAAGTATTCAACACGAGCTAACACTTGTTCGACGGGTAAACGCCTCAAAATAATAATTTACAATAGAGTGGGAGAGCAAAATAAAATCCACTCGTTGCCAGGGTTATGCCTAGTGTTCACCATCTGGCTGGAAGGTTGGGAGATCCTCGGGTGCTACTCCAAAATTTGGCCATACAAAACCAGCTGGGTCAGACCCCAGAAAGAGCAAGTGCCACAAGGGAGGCTTCATTTAAGAACTAAAACCAGCATATTAGCACATAAGGACATAAAAAAATAAAAAAAAGACATGGGTTAGAGAAAATAGGGTGATAAACGATAAGATAACTAAAGGACTATTCCGGTAACCAAGTTACAACCCGTAAACCAAACAATGACCGGGGTTGTAACCCTTCACCTGAACAGAACTTAGTCTCTAACTAATTATCGATAAAGTAAAGCATACACAAGCATGTCCTGAGATAGCCATGTACTGGATCTAGGCAAGACTAGACAAGATAGGACTCCATCCAACATTCACGGCCAAGCAAAGAGTACGACTTGATACTTTAACTAACTAGGGTTATCACAAGCCTAGTTACTAGTAAGATGCAATAAGATGTTCCGGCAGTCACAAGCCCTGCAGCTATCCAGGTTATCCAGACGAGATTCATGTAAGAGTTATCAAGAATTATTAGGTGACTTAGAGTGCAACACATGACAGTGTGCATATTACTTGTTTCAAGAAGTGCCCTACATGATAGTGGACTGGAAATGTGCCCTACTCGACGGCAGGCTACAAGTCCATTCAAGGCGTCCAGATAACGGGATCGCCTGTAACTGAAAACATCTCTCTATATGAGCTACTTTGATCAATCTAGTAATTAACCTAGTCAGATTCAGTATGAATCCGTGACCGTGGTAACCAGGAATTCATGTCTTAGACATGATGCAGACGAGACATATAGCTTGTTCAGTCATACACAATACATTCAACTACGGTATCCATAAGAGTTGTATTAGCAAGAAGAATAGCCGTCGCAACAGCATCTTGATTAAGCATGTCATGTTAGGTTTACTTGTCATGTAAAGAGTACTTGTCAAGAGTGCGCCTCGACGGGCCACTATCATATAAGCAAAGAAAAGACATACATCATGAGTGCACTACAACGGGTCACTATAAAGAAATTCTAAACATGGCATAAATTGTAAAGTACAATAAATCCGGAAAAGCATGGAAACACATATCATATCACATAAGAAATATTCGAAAGGAAAGACATATCCTGACATGTGAGAAGGGATAAGTAAGTAACTAATTGGCATAAAAACAATAATTGAATCTGTGCTAGTGTTAGGTGTACAAAGGGTGTACGATCACTTTCTAACTGTACAAGATCATCAAATCATGTTAAGAAATTTATTGCAGTCGAAGAAACCTCAAAATGTCAAGTACAAAAATCATGCCAAAAGATCAAAACTATGATTGAAGTTATCAATCGCATATGAACTCCAGTTAAAGTAAAACAAGAAGATTATTGAAGCCAAGATAAAGATCTACAACTTTCATGTTGGGAGCTGGAAGAAATTCTGGCCACAATCCAGCCAAATAGGACATAAAATAGCCAAAAATAGCCAAAATAGGCACTATACGGCCAATGATGAATGGGTGCCCATCTTTCCATGCGGCCAGAGTGGATAGGTACCCATCTTCTCATACGGCCAGAGTCGATGGGTGCCCATGCGACAAGAGTCGATGGGGTGCCATGCGACAAGAGTTGATGGGGTGCCATGCGATAAGAGTCGATAGGGTGCCATGCGGCTAGAATCGATGGGTGCCCATGCGGCAAGAATCGATGGGGTGCCATGCGGCAAGAGTCGATGGGGTGCCATGTGGCAAGAGTCGATGGGTTCCCATCTTCTCATGTGGCCAGAGTCGATGGGTGCCCATGCGGCAAGAATCGATATGTGCCCATCTTCTCAAAAAAATTCGAGAAAGATGACCATGGAACCCATAGTTTCCAAGCTCCATAAAACCTTCACTGTAAGTCCAAATTTGGACTTTCATAGGTCAAAATGGGGTAGAACGAAATTCTCTACAACATGGAACAACTAGATTTTAAAAACAAAGAAGTTTGATAGATCAAAATTCAAGAAAACCAAAAATGGCACAAACTTAGATCTACAAGAATCCATCCACCAAAATAAAAAATGTTAAGTCCTAAAGATGCTTAGAATCATGTAGAGAAGAAGATAGAACAATAAAATGGAAGATCCATCATGAAGCAAGTTGCACTTGCCTAAGCTCTCTAGGTTGGTGGAAGAGTAATGGAGAAGGAAGAAGAAGTTATGAGAAATAATGAAGGAGAGAGAGTGGAGTTGACTTATATAGTAAGCCTCACCATCTCAAACCAACCCAAAACCAAAATAAACCAAGCAAGCTAAACCAAGTCAAATTGAACCAAATCAAATCAAATAAACCAAGTCAAGATTAAACCAAGACTAGGCTAAGCAAGACAAGTCTAACTACGGTCCACCTGATAAATGTCAGAAATTCGTATACGTATACTGAAGATACGTATAACGGGAAACGGGAGTGACAACTCTACCCACCTTAAAAGAATTTTGTCCTCGAAATTTAATCAAGAGACTAGAGATGTCGGAGCAAGCTATACTAAAGCACATCCATCTATGACTAGCAACCAATCAAGCAATCATTCATGCAAGCAAGGAATTAAAAAGCATAAGACATAAGGAAGACATTATACCTTATGAGTCAAACAGGTGTGGATATCGCGAGCGGATATCATCCTCATGCTCCCACGTTGACTCACCTAAAGAGTGGTGACCCCAAGCAACACGGACTAAACTAATAGTCTTATTCTTGAGTACCTTCTCTCTTCGGTCCAATATGGATACGGGCCTCTCCTCATACGAAATGTTGGTACCAACAACCAATTCTGAATGATCAAGGATATGGCTCGGATCCAGGATATACCATCACAATTGGGATGCATGGAAGACATCATGCACCTCACGTAACGACGGCGGAAGAGCGAGACGATAGAAAATATCACATACTCGCTCTAGAATGTCGAACGGCCCTATATACCTAGGACTAAGCTTTCCCCGCACGCCAAAACGAATGACGCTACGGGTATGCAAGATCCTAAGGAATACGTGGCCGTCGATAGAAAGCTCAAGCAGACGCCGATGAGAATCAACCCAATGGCGCTGACGGTCTTGTGATGCAAGCAATTCACGGATGAGTCCCACCAGGGTTCCATTATCAGGCTTTGCAGGCTGGACGGGTTGAACTGGGGGGCTCTAGATCCCCGGAAGGCATGACTCGGGAGGATGCTTCTGAGTGCTGGACTTGTTCCCCAAGTTGCTGTTGATTCACTGGAGGTTCTCCTCCCGGCTGATCGGTAGGACCAGGAACAATGCTACTGAAAAACAATAACATAGGGGACAATAAAGAAGGACCAAAATAGATCAGGGATACAAGCATGTGATCAAGTCAAGATTCTAGGAAGATTAGAAGGCACGAGTAGAGATCAAGGATGAATGCTGATTGAGACATCTATTTGGTAAAACCCTCACACATCTTGATTTACAAGACCTTACATGGGCAACCACTTAAACCGTGTCACACCCCACAATTAGAATACTGGAGAGCGGGGGCAGACACAGCCAGCTACGTATATAGAAGTGTAAACTACCTCGATATACGGTCACGGCTGTCTAGATGTATGATGGTTTATCTACAAGTTATCAGTCTATTATGGTCAAGAACAAGCCTAGTGTCTCAATCTTAAGCAAACAATAATAGTTACAAGATGTTAGACTATCAGATATTCAATAGTAAGGCATCCCATACTTTTCATATACAGACGATCATGAAGCTAGTCGTACAAAATGCAAGGACTAGCAAGAGTTTCAGTCATACATGATCAACCCTAGGATTTGTCAATCATGTTACAGCCCTTAGGCAGACAAGAATCGTAAGTATTCAACACGAGCTAACACTTGCTCGGCGGCTAAATGCCTCAAAAGAATAATTCACAATAGAGTGGGAGAGCAAAATAAAACCCACTTGTTGCCAGGGTTACGCCTAGTGTCTACCATCTGGCTGGAAGGCTGGAAGATCCTCAGGTGCTACTCCGAAATCTGGCCATACAAAACCAGCTGGATCAGACCCCAGAAAGAGCAAGTGCCATAATGGAGGCTTCACTTATGAACTAAAATCAGCATATTAGCAAATAAGGACATAAATGAAATAACAAAAGACATGAGTTAGAGAAAACAGGGTGATAAACCATAAGATAACTAAAGGACTATTCCGGTAACCAAGTTACAACCCGTAAATCAAACAAGGACCGGGGTTGTAACCCTTCACCTGAACAGAACTTAGTCTCTAACCAATTATCGATAAAGTAAAGCATACACAAACATGTCCTGAGATAGCCATGTACTGGATCTAGATAAGACTAGACAAGATAGGACTCCATCCAATATTTATGGCCAAGCAAAGAGTACGGCTTGATACTTGTAGGGTTATCACAAGCCTAGTTACTAGCAAGATGCAATAAGATGTTTCGACAGTCACAAGCCCTGCAGCTATCCAGATTATCTAAGCGAGATTTATGTAAGAGTTATCAAGAATTATTAGGTGACTTAGAGTACAACACATGACAGTATACATATTACTTGTTTCAAGAAGTGCCCTACATGATAGTGGGCTAGAAATGTGCCCTACTCGACGGCAGGCTACAAGTCCATTCAAGGTGTCCAGATAACGGGATCGCCTGTAACTGGAAACATCTCTCTATATGAGCTACTTTAATCAATCTAGTAATTAACCTAGTCAGATTCAACATGAATTCCTGACCGTGGTAACCAGGAATTCATGTCCTAGACATGATGCAGACAAGACATGTAGCTTGTTCAGTCATATACAATATATTCAACCACAGTATCCAAAAGAGTTGTATTAGCAAGGAGAATAGCCGTCGCAACAGCATCTTGATTAAGCATGTCATGTTAGGTTTACTTGTCGTGTAAAGAGTACTTGTCAAGAATGCACCTCGACGGGCCACTATCATGTAAGCAAAGAAAAAGTATACATCATGAGTGCACCACAACGGGTCACTATAAAAAAAATTCTAAACATGGCATAAATTGTAAAGTACAATAAATCTGAAAAAGCATGGAAACACATATCATATCACATAAGAAATATTCGAAAGGAAAAATATATCCTGACATGTGAGAAGGGATAAGTAAGAGTAAATAATTGGCATAAAAACAATAATTGAATCTGTGCTAGTGTTAGGTGTACAAAGGGTGGACGATCACTTTCTAACTGTACAAGATCATCAAATCATGTTAAGAAATTTATTGCAGCCGAAGAAACCTCAAAACGTCAAGTACAAAAATCATGCCAAAAGATCAAAACTATGATTGAAGTTATCAATCGCATATGAGCTCCAGTTAAAGTAAAACAAGAAGATTCTTGAAGCCAAGACAAAGATCTACAACTTTCATGTTGGGAGCTGGGAGAAATTCTGGCCACAATACAACCAAATAGGACATAAGACAGCCAAAAACAACTAAAATAGGCACTATGCGGCCAAGGGTGGATGGGTGCCCATCTTCCCATGTGGCCAGAGTGGATAGGTACCCATCTTCTTATACGGCCAGAGTCGATGGGTGCCCATACGGCAAGAGTCAATGGGGTGCCATGCGACAAGAATCGATGGGGTGCCATGCGACAAGAGTCGATAGGGTGCCATGCGGCCAGAGTCGATGGGTGCCCATGCGGCAAGAATCGATGGGGTACCATGTGGCAAGAGTCGATAGGGTATCATGCGGCAAGAGTCCCATACGGCCAGAGTCGATGTGGTGCCATGCGGTAATAGTCGATGTCACGCCCCGATTTCGTGGAATCGATAGTCGTCCCCTGGACGTGATGCCGTACGAACCTAAGTTACGATCACACAAGACATAGTCATAAGGTTATCCGAAACACAACATTAAGTTAGAGTACGCAGAGATAATTAATTGACACATTTGAAATAGAAGTAAACTTTTCATTGATAATAAAATTTCATTTACATAGACTCCATTACATTCATTGCCGTGCAGGCTACAACATGACTCGACTTACAAAACGAACGCTAATGAGATAGTCGTTCCATACATTACATCACTTTTTACAAGCAAAACAATTACACTTTCCACCTGCTATCGAGGGAAGTCGAGTCGTCATCTTTTCTTCTTTGTACTGAGTGCGGAGTCTTCAAAAGTATTTAGAAACAAGCCTTCAACACACGGACGAGGCTTTAAAAGGGTTCACGCCACCTTGAGCTTTATGTGGCACGCCCTTCGTGGTTCGGGGTACCTGCGTAGAGAGCGAGGATCAGTACATTATACTTTGTACTGGTGCGTAGCTATTTAAGTTCCAAACTCTCATTTGGTTGAAGAGTTTATATGACTTAATTTATGAATATTTCTAACCATCCTAATGAATTTCAAACAAGCATATGACAAGCATAATGTAGAATACGTTGGAACTTACCCACGACGGACCGCGTCGCGCCTTATAAAAATTACCATGTTCTTTCCTGTCAATTGTTATCATTTTCATACCAAGTGCAATATTACGTGTGATTGGTCACTGTCACGCCCCGATTCCGTAGAATCGATAGTCGTCCTCCGGACGTGATGCCGTACGAACCTAAGTTGCGATCGCACAAGGCGTAGTCATAAGGTCATCCGAAACACAACATCAAGTTAGAGTACGCAGAGAAATTGATCGACACATTTGAAATAGAAGTAGACTTTTTTATTAATAATAAAACATCATTTACATTGACTTCATTACATTTATTGTCGCGCGGGCTACAACATGACTCGACTTACAAAACGAACGCCGATGAGATAGTCGTTCCATACATTACATCCCCTTTTTACAAGCAAAATAGTTACACTTTCCACCTGCGATCGAGGGAAGCCGAGCCGCCATTGGTTTTCTTTTGTACTAAATGCAGAGTCTTCAAAAAGAATTCAGAAACAAGCCTTTACACGGACGAGGCTTCAAAAGTGTCCACGCCGCCTTGAGATTTAAGTGGCACGCCCTTCGGGATTCGGGGTACCTGCGTGGAGAGCGAGGATCAGTACACTACACTTTGTACTGGTGCATGACAAATTTAAGTTCCAAGCTCTCATTTGGTTGAAGAGTTTATATTACTTAATGTATGAATGTTTCTAACCATCCTAATGGATTTCAACAAGCATATGACAAGCAATGAAATTTACGTCGAAACTTACCCGCGGCGGACCGTACCGCGCCTTATGAAACTTACCATGTTCTTTCCTGTCAATTGTTAACATTTTTCATATCAAGTGCAAAATGTACGTGTGATTGGTCACTGGCATCACAAGCCACCTGGACGTATAGCTTTGTTAATCGAGATCCTTTCAACGCAAGTAGCTAGCTTCGTTGCAAGCCCTCGCTTAACCTGTGCTAAAACCTTATGCATGACTCTACCCTATTTTTTCCTAGGCCGAAACGGTCCCGTGGCCTTGGGTTACCGCTCGAGGAAACTATCACCTTGTCAATAAGTTGTCCATAACCGTGTGAAGACATATTTTCCTTTTTAGTTATTAAGACATAGCCTACATTCTCTTTTAAAACTCAATCCTTTTTCCCGTGTTCGTGCCCTTGCATTTATCCTTTCATTCGCACAACATTCTCGATTTACCTAGGAAGGAGGTCGAGAAGAGAAGGGTCAGCCACTCACCTTGAGTTTACTTCGACGAGAGAACTTATTGGCCGCGCTAGACGTCGCCTACGCGATTACCTGAAATCGCACAAGCAACTGATTAGAACACTGCATTATTCAAGGAGTTCGATAGAAAATACGAGTTCGAAATGCAAGCCATGAAAACCATCGAAAACATTCACGAAAATGCATTCAGAAAACAAAGCCAAAACCAACGCAAGCGGCGTGAAAAATAGAGCAACGGAAGGTCTCTTCTGACTCAGCCGCAGAGTAAATCCTCGAGGCACAGCCCGCTGAATATGGGACTTGGTTCCGAAGAAGACATTCCATAACGAGGAATGGATCTTAATTCAACCGTTCCCGTTCGATCGACTCGGTCGATCTCGACCTATCGGTCCCGACCGAATCGATAGCGACAGAGTTCCTTTCTCACGCACCCCGTGGACAGAGTACGGGGCATGATGTAGGGACGGGGAACTACACCATAACCAACTAAGAAAAAGTTTCATCCTCGAAACTTAAAATAGAACCTACCTCTACGAGAACAATAAAGGAAACTTTTCCTTCATTTCTGACTCAAGATCCCACGTCGACTCTTCGACCGAATGGTTCCTCCAGAGGACGCGGACGAGGATAATAGCACGGTTGCGGAGAAGTTTATCCTTGCGCTCCAAGATTTGCACCGGCTTTTCGACATATGATAAGTCCGCCTTCAGGTCCAGCTTACCCAAATCCACAACATGGCTCGGATCATGCACGTACTTCCTCAGTTGCGATACGTGGAAGACGTCATGTACCTCTGACAACGCAGGCGGCAAGGCGATTTGGTAAGCTACCGGGGCGACTCGCTTCAATATTTCGAACGGGCCAACAATTCTTGGGCTCAATTTCCCTTTCGCACCGAACCTGGAAACTTCCCGCATGGGCATAACTTTCAAGAATACATGGTCGCCTTTCGAGAACTCGAGGGGCGTCGGTGCGTGTCGGCATAGCTTTTCTGTCGGCTTTGTGCTATCTTCAATCTCTTCCGTATTAACTTGACCTTCAGCACGGTCTGCTCCACCAGTTCCGGACCAAGTATCTGCCGTTCCCCGACTTCATCCCAGCAAATGGGCGATCTGCACTTCCGGCCGTACAAAGCTTCATACGGCGCCATTTGGATGCTGGACTGATAGCTGTTGTTGTATGCAAACTCGGCCAGCGGTAGATGGACGTCCCAACTTGACTTCAAGTCGATCGTACAGAGTCGTAACATGTCTTCGAGGATTTGGTTCACCCGCTCTGTTTGGCCGTCAGTCTGAGGATGTTTAGCTGAGCTAAACTTCAACTTAGTCTCCAACGCTGAATGTAGACTACTCAGAAGCGCGCTACGAACCGTCCATCCCGATCAGAGACGATAGAAACTGGGACCCCGTGCAGCCGAACTATTTTATCAAGGTATATCTGAGCAAGGCGGTCGACGCTCCAAGTAACTTTGATGGCGATAAAGTGCGCTGACTTGGTTAGTCGATCGACGATGACCCAGACGGCGTCGTTTCCCCGCGGTGTCCTCGACAAGCCAAGAACGAAGTCCATAGTGATGTGATCCCATTTCCATTCTGGAATGGCGAGGTTCTGCATCTCTCCGCCCGGTCGCTGGTGTTCGGCTTTGACTTGCTGACAGGCCATACATTTTGACACAAAGAGCGCTACGTCCTTCTTCATGCCGTGCCACCAAAAGACAACGCGGAGGTCCTTATACATCTTGGTGCTGCCAGGATGTAAGGAATATTTTGTATAGTGCACCTCCGTCATTTTCTCCTTTCTAAGTTCTGCGTCATCCGGTATGCATAGCCGTCCCTTCACGCGCAACACTCCCGACTCGTCCTCTGCAAAGTCGGACGCTTTCCCTGTCGATATCAGCTTCCGCATCTTCTCCAGGTATGGGTCATCCTTCTGTGCAGACTTGATCCTCTCCAGTAGGCTTGGTTCCACCCGCAGTTGCGCTAGTTTCACGTCTCTGAAACGAACTCGGAGTTCAATGCCCATTCCTTCCAAGTCACGCAGCAGTCGATCGTTGATGCATAATGAAGCTAAGTACTTCCGGCTTAGCGCATCCGCTACCACATTTCCTTTGCCCGGCGTGTAGTCGATTGATAAGTCATAGTCTTTGATTAGTTCGAGCCATCGCCTCTGCCGCAAATTCAGTTCTTTCTGGGTGAAGAGATACTTGAGGCTTTTGTGGTCCGTATAAATCCTGCACGCTACGCCATAGAGATAGTGACGCCACAACTTCAACGCGAACACAATTGCCGCTAGTTCTAGGTCGTGCGTGGGGTAGTTCTTCTCGTGCGGCTTCAACTGCCGGGAAGCAAAAGATATCACCTTATCCCGCTGCATGAGCACACACCCCAAGCCCTGGCCAGAAGCATCGCTGAAGATTTGAAATCCCTCCGTTCCTTCAGGAAGAGCAAGTATCGGGGCCGAAACGAGCCGTTGTTTGAGCTCCTGGAAGGAAGCTTCACAGTCGTCTGACCACTTGAATGCGACTCCTTTCTGGGTGAGGCGAGTCAACGGCGATGCAATCTTCACGAACTCCTTCACGAAGCGTCGGTAGTATCCCGCCAAGCCTAGGAAGCTTCGAATTTCGCTAACTGATACGGGCCGTTTCCAATCAGCAACTGCTTCGACTTTCTTCGGATCGACTGCGATGCCCGCGGCGGAGATGATGTGCCCAAGGAATGAGACGCTGTTCAGCTAAAACTCGTACTTGCTCATCTTCGCGTACAATTGATTCTCTCGAAGGGTTTGGAGTACCGTCCGCAGATGCTCTGCATGTTGCGCTCGATCCTTCGAGTAGACGAGGATGTCGTCGATGAAGACTACTACGAACTTGTCAACGAACGGACGGAACACCCGATTTATTAGATCCATGAAGACGGCAGGGGCGTTCGTCAGACTGAACGGCATTACCAAAAACTCGTAGTGGCCATAACGAGTGCGGAAGGCAGACTTCGGCACGTCATCTGGCTTGACTTTGAGTTGGTGATAACCCGATCGTAGATCAATCTTCAAAAACACCGTTGCACCTTGGAGCTGGTCGAACAAGTCGTCGATGCGGGGCAGGGGGGTATTTGTTTAGGACGGTGGCTTTATTCAGTTCCCGATAGTCGATGCAGAGCCGTATCGATCCATTCTTTTTCTTCACAAATAGCACAGGCGTACCCCACGGCGAGACACTCGGACGGATAAACCCTCTGTCGAGTAATTCCTGAAGTTGTGCCTTTAATTCTTTCAATTCTGCAGGGGCCATTCTGTACGGAGCCTTCGAGATCGGTCGGGTGTCGGGGAATGTGTCGATGGTGAACTCTATTTTTTGATCGGGCGGCATGTCGGATAGCTCGTCCGGGAACACGTCTGGGAATTCTGTCACAACGTCGGTCTCTCCCGCGTTTGCACCATCATGTCGCATGTCTCGAACGGAAGCTAGATAGCCTTCGTACCCGGAATGTAGCATCCGTCGAGCAGATATTGCGGAGATCACCATACAGGTCGGCGATGCCTCACCACACGAGTAGCAGAATTCAGGCACTCCAGGTATGCGGAATGTGACCTTCTTTTCAGTACAGTCTATGGTTGCGTTGCACAGACCGAGCCAATCTATTCCCAGTATAATGTCGAAGTCCTTCATATCTAGAACTATCGCATCAAGATCGATCTTTTGACCCCCAATACATATGGTTCCTCCCCCGCAGGCTAAGTTTGTGAGTAGTGGCACGCCCGAAGGCATACTTACGCTAAGGTCAAGGTCTAACAACATTACAGGGAATTTGTGCTCGGCGGCAAAATCTGCCGATATGAAAGTATGCGAGGCACCTGAATCAAATAACACACGAGCAGGTACATTATTGAAATTCAATATACATGTCACAACAGTGTCGGAAGCAAACGCCTCATCTCGAGTCATGGCAAAGACACGCCCCTGTGCATTAGGGCGTCGGTCTTGGTTGTTGGGTTGAGTGGGCTGAGGAGGTCGGGAGGCCAGTCCTCGATTCTTTTGACGGTGTTGTTGTGGCAGGGCATTACGATTCCCTCTCCCGGGGCAATCTTGTTTATAGTGGCCTTTCTGTCCGCAAAAGAAGCATCCCCCCTCGACGATAAAGCACTTGCTCGCCTCATGCCCAAGAGAACCGCACTTGGCACATCGCGATGATGAGTTATGTCCCTGGTAACCGCCATGGTTCGGACGCTTTGATGCATGATTGTTGCCTCCCGTATAGCTAGGACGTTTGTGATTGGAGTGGCGCACAACTTCGTCAGCACCGGAAGGATGCAGTTTCTCAAGGCGGAGAGCGTGATTCAGAGCCTCGTCCACGGTCTTATACTCCGGGACCCCGACATGTGCACCGATAGACTGTCGCAGACCCACTTCGAACCGTCGCACGCGGCACTCCTCTGTAGGCAGAAACGCACTAGCAAACTTTGACAACTTGTTGAATTCTGCGGCGTACTGTTCTACTGTCTAATTTCCCTGCCTCAACTGCATGAATTCTTTCTCCTTCGCTTGACAAACGGCTGACGGAATGTACTCGACTTCAAAGGCTTTGTGGAACGTGGCCCAAGAGATCGGCGCTGAGTTGTTGTCGCGTCGGATCGCTCGCTTATGCACGGCCCACCAGTCGTGCGCGTTCAACCGTAGCTGAAGTTGTACGCAGGCGACTTGCTTGGATTCTTCAATGCCGAGCAGCTCGAAGTGATCTTCCAGCTCTTCCAACCAGTCGATTGCCATGGAGGGACCCTCGGTGCCGCTGAAGGAAGTGTGGCACGCCTTCTTGAATTCTGACACTTCAAAGTTGTACTTTTTCAGTGTCGCTGGTTGACGCTCGGGCTCCGCCGTGTCGACTTCAATGGGTTGGATCGTCGGCCCGGTGGCAGTAGGTGCGGTGACGGTAGGCGCAGTCGCAGAATTTTTGTTGGTCGCCATTGTTTGGACAATCTGCTGCAGGGTATCCAGCTGCTTTTATTGAAGTTTTGCGTGTGCGTTGAAGCGAGCTTCGAAGCGTGCTTCGAACTGGGCCTGTCGTTCCTCCGTCTGTTGATGTCGGTTCTTGGACTGGTTTCGCTGTGCCTCCATCATACACAGCATCCTTTCGATGGTATCGTTAGAAGGTCTGCCCCGCGATCGATGCGAACTACTAGAGCCGCTAGAAGCGCTCTGTTCTTGCTCGGCCGTGGGTTCCGTCACTTCTGCGATACGAAGGAAAACGCATCAGTCATAAATTATTACGGACTCATTGTATGGAACAACTTATCTCATCGATGCGAGGTCAAAGGATGTAAAGCCGCGCTCTGATACCATTATGTCGTGCCCCAATTTCGTAGAATCGATAGTCGTCCCCCGGGCGTGATGTCGTGCGAACCTAAGTTGCGATCGTACAAGGCGTAGTCATAAGGTCATTCGAAACACAACATCAAGTTAGAGTACGCAGAGAAATTGATCGACGCATTTAAAATAGAAGTAGACTTTTTCATTGATAATAAAACATCATTTACATTGACTTCATTACATTCATTGCCGCGCGGGCTACAACATGACTCGACTTACAAAACGAACGCCGATGAGATAGTCGTTCCATACATTATATCCCCTTTTTACAAGCAAAATAGTTACACTTTCCACCTGCGATCGAGGGAAGCCGAGCCGCCATTTGTTTTCTTTTGTACTGAATGCGGAGTCTTCAAAAGGAATTCAGAAACAAGCCTTTACACGGACGAGGCTTCAAAAGTGTCTACGCCGCCTTGAGATTTAAGTGGCACGCCCTTCGGGATTCGGGGTACCTGCGTGGAGAGCGAGGATCAGTACATTACACTTTGTACTGGTGCGTGACAAATTTAAGTTCCAAGCTCTCATTTGGTTGAAGAGTTTATAAGACTTAATGTATGAATGTTTCTAACCATCCTAATGGATTTCAACAAGCATATGACAAGCAATGAAATTTACGTTGAAACTTACCCGCGGCGGACCGTGCCGCGCCTTATGAAACTTACCATGTTCTTCCCTGTCAATTGTTAACATTTTTCATATCAAGTGCAAAATGTACGTGTGATTGGTCACTGGCATCACAAGCCATCCTGGACGTATAGCTTTGTTAATCGAGATCCTTTCAACGCAAGTAGCTAGCTCAAATTAAAAATATTTTTCTAAAAATATGTACGCTCGCACATATTCGCACTTGACGAGCAATTACGAAAATCGAAATTTCGTGCACGACGTACAATACGACTACACGACGTACAATACAAAACTTTTAAATTTGTACAAATTTTTTAAAAAAAATAGTAGAAATTTAGGGGTTTTACATAAGCCATGGCTGGTGCCCCAAATAGCGTGATAAAGACCAATCTCACGCAGAAAAGTCTCATACTTTCGCGAGATCCACATAGACAGATTGATCAATGAGGGGATGGGGGTGTATCCAACTTGGGAGCGCCAACCGGCCAATTGGATTGGAGCCTTTCCGAGCGAGTTGGTTCAGGAAAGTATCGGCTGCAGAAAACGTAAAGTTGGGACCCGGCACATTCAAGAAAGTACCCGGGGCCAATCCCATTACATAGCGGCTGGCATGCACCTTGCCCGCACACAATGACTTCATGCTGTTGTTGAAATGGATGTCGCCCACAAACATCCCATTCCGGGTAGGGGTCAAAGACTCTTCCATCTTCCTGTCCTGCGGGAGCATATTAAACCAAGATAGTGGAAAGTGACGCTCCATTTGAGGGATACGGATCGCCATCCCGTTAGAAATAAAGCTCCAATTCTCCGACACGTCCAGAACTTGACTGTTCTTCACAGTCAAAGCGTCTCCGAAGAAGAACGCAGGCTTCAGGTACTCTCCTTCCAATTTTCCCGAATTCATCTTGGCACATAGGAAGTAGAAGGGTTGGTTCTTGAGGGCATTCAACCTCGTCAAAGGCTCGTCACTAGAAAACTGGTTCGCCACATACCGAACTATCTGGTCGTACCTGTAGCCCATAGCGGCTTGGGCACGACCCACCAGAGGTTCCTCCGCAGCATTAACTGGGAAATTCACTGAAAAGAGGACAAAAGAAATAAGTTAAAAAGATGGACAAGTAGAACTGATTGGTGTTTTCGAGCTTATGCGGCTCCAATTTAGTGGAGCCTCATACGGCCCAACTCAGAAAACACTTATGTGGCTCCGTCCAACGAAGGTTCATACGGCAGTGTTTTCATATGGCTCTGTTCAAACGAAGTCTCATGCGACAGAGTTTGGATAAGTTTATGCGGCCACAGTAACAATTCTCATGCGGCTCGGACATGGAGTATACCCCATGCGGCTCGGACATGAGACATACATGCGACAAACATGAAGATGAAGGCTCGCGCATAGAACATGCGACATAGCCACAACAGTTAGGGTTTCAAGCTCACACAGCGTCCTTACCAGCAATAGGGGGTGGACGTCGGGGTGAACTGCGGGCACGTCGGCTAGCGGAAGAGCTGCCACATTATTATTCGTCGCCACAGTCGAAGTAGAGGCAGCTTTCTTGCCCTTCGCCGTCGCAGCCGACGAAGACGCCGCCTTTTTACCCTTCGCCGCAACAGTCTTCTTAGGAGCCATTGGTGATCGAAGAAGAGGATGACAGTTAGGGCAGGAAAGGCTTGAGTTGAAGGAGAGAGTAAAGAGATTTCTTCTCTTAATTACTCTTATTTATAGGAGGACAAAAGGGGAGGAGGAAGCACGTGGACCGATGGAGCGCTTCGGGTCGTGTGCTACAGGCAAAACCGACTCCTAGGATTTCGCCCCCTCTCATGAAGGAAATTCATCCAAAGAAAATCCAAAATTTAATGAGCCGACTCTTGGGACTCCCCCCAAAAGACGGCTTAAATCAAAGACAATCAATGCAAAGATTTGCACACGTGGCATGAAGACGTGGCAAGGAGCCCATACGGCCAAGCAGCCCATGCGGCTGGAAAGCCAATGCGGCTCAGATGGCCATGCGGCTGAGGAGGCCATGCGGCTGAGACATCCATGCGGCCAGAACATCCTATGCGGCCCGAAGAATTTTTACATGGCCATGCTTCTTATTCAAAGTATTTCAATTTTGCAAATTGAAAACTTTGAAGAGGGTCTTGTAGAAGCATGGAAAAGAATAAAGAAAGACCTATGCGGCTCCAACAGAATGATCCCCAAGCGGCTCAGGATCCCCATGCGGCTCAGAAGTCCATGCGGCTCAGAAATCCATGCGGCTCAGGGGACCATGCGGCTCGGATAGATCCATACGGCTCAGAAAGAAGCCACATGGCCTTCAACAGTCATTCTCTACATTCGGCTGTATTTAATGTCCTGACGACTGCTCTGACAAATAAACAGCCATGACAGCTCTGACATAAAGATGCAATAATGACCGACAGGATGGCGTATTCATGGAAAAGAGAAGAAAATCTCCTTACAGCTAGCAAAATCCAACAAGTCCCGAGGCCACTCCATGCGGCCGCTCATTTTATGTGGCTGCCCATCTGCATGCGGCTGCCTATCCCCATGCGGCTGCCCATCAACATGCGGCTGCCTATCCCCATGCGGCTGCCCATCTGCATGCGGCTGCCTATCCCCATGCGGCTGCCTATTTGCATGCGGCTGCCTATCCTTATGCGACTGCCTCTCTGCATACGGCTGCCTGTCCTCATGCGGCTGCCCATCCACGTGCGGCTGCAGGTTTCATGCGGTTGAGAGAACCCCCCCATATGCGGCTCGGCCAGGACGGTCCAGTTGAGACACGTGGCACTCTTCGCTATAATTGAGACACATGGCAGTCTTATCTTCCCTGGAATCATGGATGCTAACAAATCCTAACAAAATTAGATTTGTCGCAATCGTCATAATTGTCCTGATCAAATCAAATCAAGCAAATTGGACACGTGGTAGGCTATCACAAATCACGAAGATTCATGGCATTCAACATTTATTGCCAACAGAGATTTGATGCAATCCACATTAATTACCTAGATTTGCTACAATCAAAATTAATAGCCCAGATTCCTTTGATCCTTAACTGCCGACTTATCAAGGAGGCAATCATTGCAAACCCTAATGATCACACCCCCACTTCTATAAATAGCAAGGTGCCATTCCCTTGCAGAGGAGAGGATTTCTGGAGACCTGGAGAGCGAAAGAATTCAGAAGAGGAGAACAGAGAAAAGAGAGAGAGAGAGAGAGAGAGCACTACAGAGACATCCAGAGATGCAGCAACTGAAGGAGAAAAGGAGTCTTCCCACACGTCCAAGAGCATTTCTTCACCAGAGCCAAGGCTATATCCGATCGTTCAAGGAGTAAGGCAGAGCTGCCGTCGCTTTCCCGAGCCTCTATCGTCACCCCCCAGAATCTAAAATAAACAATTATACTTAGATTGTTGTACCTAGATTTTTGTCCCTAGGCTTTCTTTGTACAAGTGAGTTTGTATTGTGAAGTAAAAGTCCAGTCCTCCGATATAATTGTTCTGTTCTTTTATAATTCATGGCAAACACATCTCTGCTAGATGATCCGTCGACTGACCAATCCTGAAAGAGAGAAAATGAGCTACCTTCGTGAGTCGGTCAACTATAACCCATATAGCATCTCTCTTCGCTGGGGATTTAGGTAACCCAATTATAAAATCTATGGTAATATGCTCCCACTTCCATTCTGGAATTGGTAAAGGTTAAAGAAGTCCAGCTGGTCTCTGATGTTCAGCTTTAACTTGTTGGTAAACTAAACAACGAGAGACAAATCAAACTATTTCCCTCTTCATGCCATTCTACCAGAAATGCTGACGGATATCACGATACATCTTCGTACCACCGGAATGAATTGAATACTGTGAACTATGAGCCTCTGCCATGATCTCCTGCCTGATGTCACCACTGGGTACACAAAGATGCCTTTCATGTCGGAGCGTGCCATCTTCGTGAATACATAACTCTGTTCTTCGTCCTGCTTCATATTTTGTCCTAATCTGCTGAAGCTTAGAATTCGATGATTGTGCTATCTTGATCCTCTCAAATATACTGGACTGAACTTGTATACTGGCCATCAATACCACATTAGTAGGAAGAACTATCTCTATACCCATCTTCTCAAGATCTACTAATGACTATTGCTGTGCTGTTAGAAAATAAGCTCACGCTTGTAGAAGCATAGAAAATGACAAGAAAAGGCTCATGCGGCTCAGACAGAAGGAGCCTTATGCGGCTCAGAAATCCATTAGAAAACGCATGCGGCTCAAAGTCCTTTAGAGCCTCATGCGGCTCGGATAGCTCCATGCGGCTCAGAAAAGAGCCACGTGGCCCTAAGTAGTTCTCCTCTACAGCTGGCCACAAAGCAATTGCCGTATTAAATGCCCTGACGGCAGCTCTGACAATAACAGTCGTGACAAGTGACAACTCTGACATAAAGTTGAAATAATGACTCTGACATGATGGCGTGTTCCTAGGGAAACGAAAAAAATCTTTGTTACAGCTGGCACGATCAACCGACCCCGAAGCTCCCTATGCGGCTGCCACGTTCATGCGGCTGCCATGCTCATGCGGCTGCCATCTTCATGCGCCTGCCACTCCTGTGCGGCGGCCACTCCTATATGGCTGCCACTCCTATGCCGCTGCCACCTTCATGCGGCTGCCATCTTCATGCGACCGCCTCCCTCATGTGGCTGCCATCTTCATGCGGTTACCCACCCTCATACGGCCACCACCTTCATGCGGCTGCTACCTTCATACGGCTAGGATTGTGAAGGGGCCACCTGTATGCGGCTCACTTAGAGGCCGCACTCATACGACTCTGTCAGACGAGACACGTGGCGATCCTTATGACAGTTAAGACACGTGGCTGTCTTATCCCCTCGGAATTATGGCTGCTCGCAAATCATAACAACCAAATTTAGTACAATCACCATAATTACACGGATCAAATCAGATTTGTTGTAATTAAGAAAATTGAATACGTGGTGGGAGATCCGAGCTTGTCATGACAGATTATGAAGATTCATTGCAATCAGCATTAATTGCCTATACGGATTTGGCACAATCAAGAATTAACTGCCCAGATGTAATGCAATCAAGATTAATGGTCCAGATGATTGGCCACCGACTTTTCAAGGGGGGAATCATCGCAAATCCTAATGATCACATCCCCACCTCTATAAATAGCAAGGTGCCATTCCCTTACAAACGACCTGGAGACCCCGAAGGCTGGACACACAGAGAGAAAAAGGCACGTACAGAAGAGTCTCCCTACACGTTCCGAGAGCATTTCTTCATCAGAGCCAAGGCTACGTCCGATCGTCCAAGGCGTAAGGCATAGCTGCCGTCGCTTTCTCGAGCCTCTACCGTCACCCCCCAGAATCAAAAATAAACAATCGTACTTAGATTGTTGTACCTAGGTTTTTGTCCCTAGGCTTTCTTTGTATGAGCGAGTTTGTATTATGAGTCTAAGTTCAGTCCTCCTATATAATTGTTCTGTACTTTTACAATCAATGGCAAACACGATGGCGACTCTGCTGGGGACTAACTTCTCCACGGCTGAGGAGTTGGTGACGCAATCGGACGCAGCCAAACTTGGCTCCACTCAATAAATACTGGTCACCCGGTTCGTCCAGCAGGCGTTTGAAGAAATGCTCTCCGACGGGAGCGCTGTTCCGGTCCAGCGGCGAGCCCGTACGAAGAAGGCCCGCAGGGAGTGGAGACCCAAATCATTCGCTCATTCCCAAGCTCTCGAAGAAGGACTCTCTGTTGCTCAAGATGGTGTAGAAGCCTCGTAGACAACCCTACTTCAGACCATAGAGCACTCTGCTGTCCCCAAGTCCGGTAGAAGAAAACACTATGATACTGGACTTGCAGGGGCAAAGTGGAACTCTATACGGTCTGAGCCGCATAAAGGTGCCAGCCGTATGAAGAAGGCTCATGCGGCCGCAACTGCCAACCGCATGGAGAAAACTCATGCGGCCACAAAAGTCAGCCGCATGCAGAAAGCCTATGCGGCCAGAACTACCAGCCGCATGCAGGCAGCCTGCACGGCCACAACTTCCAGCCGCATCCCGGAGGTTCATGCGACCACCGCTCCTAGCCGCCTACAGAAGGGTCATGCGGCCACACATGCTAGCCGCATGCAGACAGTCTGCACGGCCACCAATCCCAGCCGCATACCATCTGCTCCATGCGGCTCACGGTCAGTCTTTGATCGCCTCTCATGCGGTTTTGATTCGAGATGCTCCCAAGAGAATGCGCCAGACTCTGTGCGGCACCATTTGGACTCCTCTTACTATGCACCCTCGGGTGTTAGAGCGAGGGAGTCTAGGACAGCGCGGGCTCGGTGAGCTCAGTCAGCTGTCCCAACCTCTGACCATCCGAGCGCTCCGTTCACTGTTATGCGGGCCTCCGATGGAAAGTTGTATCGAACCACTCGAGTCCAGCCCCCGGCGGCAAACGGACAGAGTGGTTCCCAAAAGTCTCCCACCAATCAGGGAGCAAACATGGTGCCAATACACTCGGATGCTCGGGTTTCCCGGGCCTACAAATCGGGTGTAAATGTTGCTCAAGATGCACCTGACTTGCGTGACGTGATCATTCACAAGCGCAAAGAAAGAGAAGAAGCTTCGGTGTGCAGAGAGTCCTTTCCTGGACATCACTGCACTCAAGTCATTGTCAACTGCTGCTGTAGCAAGGTGGCCACATAAGAGGAGCGACGATCCGTCTTCCAACGACTGCAACACCCAAGCTCGGAAGACGAGGCGCTTCTTGTCGTCTCCTGCAATTCTGCTCACAAGATCCCTGGCTGCGGGAGAGGGAAGAAAACAAATGTCTCTAGCCCAAAAATCTCAACCAAGAAACTCTCTTCTAAGCAGTTGTCTACGACTGCCACAGGAGGAGTTTTCCAAGGTACTCGCTCAAAGACAAAATCTACCATGCTTGGAAAATCATCGTCCACATCTCTGGGAGGCACTGGAACTGGGGGTAGCACTCCTCCAAACATCCGCGACAACCCGGTGTTCCAAGAAGATAATCTAGGGGAAACGGTTTCCCCAATAGATGCAGCAGGTTTCGACGTCCCCGAGGACGTCCGCGACTCTCAAGACGAGGCAAGCTCTGAAGCTGGGGGGTACCACTCCTTTTGAGTCCGAACCAGAGGAGAACATTCCTACATACCCTGACGACTTCTCTGTACAAGGGTATGACTCAGAGAGCGCGTCCTCCACCGTCCCTTCCATCTTTCCTCATGTGAGGACGGTATTCATGACAGACAGCAATCAAGATGGTTCCAGTGATCGCCAACGCATCGACACTCTGGAGGCCATACTGCACGCCTTGGTCAAATCTGTGGACGAGATCAAAGCGGCCCTTCCAACTCTGCAAGTGAGGATGCCTGGCCAAACAAGCTTGGGTCCTGCGGTCAATACAGACTCAAACTCCGTGGCACCAAACCCGGGCGACAATCCTCCGACAACATCGGCTCCCACTGCTGTAGACGAGGCCATAGAGGCAAGAAGAGAGGTCCAGGAACTTCGGGCCATGTTCCACGCCCGAGAAAACTGCTAGAACCTCAGGATACGATAACCGTATCCTATTGTATGGAGAGATGTGCCCTTTCCACCAAGATATAAACCCTTCAACATCAATTCGTATGATGGAAAGACATCTGCAAGCAGGTACATCACCTACTTCGAAGTCACAACCGACCATCTGCCTCATGACGATGCCATTCTTACGCGGCTGTTCATTGGAGCGTTGGAAGGGGTCGTCTTTGACTGGTACTGCAACTTGCCAGATAACTGCATCCATTCCTTCGCCGGCTTCAAACGTATATTCCTAGAGAGGTTCTACGAAGTAGGACAAGACGTGACGATGTCCACCATCATGGACGTTGTCCAGGGAGAAAAGGAGCTGACAAGAAACTATATCGAACGGTTTCGTCAAGCCGCGATGAAGCTGCCTTCCGGTAACCCTGATTCCTCCTTAATTGAAATTTGCCAAAAGAGGTTGCTCCCCACAATCTACCTCTGGATGGGAGAAAGTCAGTTTAAGGATTGGAAGACTTTTATTATCAGCGCCACTAGCACAGAAGACAAATTGAAGAAAGCTCGCCAACTGGGATTGCACGTCTCGGAAGGAGAGGACAAGGGCAAACGCCCTAACACCAACAGCAATAATGGTGGTAACCCCTCCAACAATCGAGACAACAGGGGGAAACCAGCTATGGTGGCCGACACAGCTCCGAATCCTGAACCGAAGCCGGCAGAGAAGCAGTGGCCTCAGATGACCTATTCCTTCGAAGACGGCCATGTTAAGCCTATCTTGGACATGCTCATACAAGGGGGTCGAATCCAGCTCCCTCCTCCAAGACGTGAACCTCGTCCTGCAGAGATGGAAGGCCCCAAGTACTGCCACTATCATCGCTATGTCCATCATGCTACACAAGACTGCTACCAACTGAAGTGATACATCCAGCATCTCATCGATTCTAAGGCCTTGGCCATTGATTTCGAAGAGGTAACCGTAGTAGCCAACATGGTGTCAGTACAATTTGGCAGCTTTCCTCCGACAAAGACTCAAGATGGAGTGGTGCCCGTCCCTAGGGCAAGAATGGAAGTCGCTAATCTTCTACCTCCTCGAGACCAGGCTGCTGGTCTAGTGCCCCTTACCACATCACGATGGAAGGTCATATGGGTCCACCCGGACCTGGTACCGGAAGTAACTCAGTCTGCACCACCCGCTTCCAACAAAAAGAAGAGTGGAAAAGTCAAATCATGCCGCATAATCTCAGCAAAGGTCAAAGAAGCTACTGCCGTTGTTACCCGATTCGACGCACAAACCCAACCTCCACCTGGTAACTCAACTGAAGATCATCAGCCGATAGCTGCTGATGTTCTAGGACCTTCTCAGCCTTCGATGATCGACAAGCCTAGGTCGAAGGAGACTCGCTTTGACAAGCCACTCCAAAAAGAGGTGCCTCAGGGGCTGGAGAGGCCCTACAACTTCGACATCTTGGCATAATTGGCTAATACACCGGCCAAATGGTCGCTATACGAGCTTCTAAGACTCTCTAAAGATGTTCGCATCGCACTGAGCCAGGCACTCCAGAATGCCGACGTATATCTGGGTCAGTCCAATCTCACTGGGGAGAATTCGCCTGCAGATCTTCAAGACAGCGCTTGCACGGGTGCAATGTCCAACATTATCTTCACTCTGCAGGATATGCTTATCAAGACGAACCTGTATGATCGCCCTCTATATTATACTGGGTACATTGGCGATATCAAGGTGGATCGGATGCACATTGACCTCGGTTCTTCCATAAGTATTATCCCAAAGAGCCTGCTGCACCACTTGCGTATTCCAATGCATCGCCTGACGCCAACAAGTACCGCCATCAGCGGTTTTAATTCAGGCAGAAGCTATCCAATCGGAAAGATTCGCCTGAAGTGCCAAATCGGCGACCTTCAGTCAGAAGTGACCTGTTATGTCATAGATGCGGACACTTTCTACAATATTCTCCTGGGGCGTCCTTGGATACATGACTACATGATCGTGCCTTCCATACTGCACCAATGCTTCAAGTACGTCGATAAGCATGGCTTCGTGAAGACAGAATTTGCCGACATCGACCCCTTTAAAGGGGTTAAATCTTAATACTCCGACTCATGCTTGTACGAGAAGTCGAAAAGGCACCTCGTCGAAGAAGTTACTCAAGCTCCAACTGAGATGGCAACTGGATCGGAAGAACCTCTGACGATCCACCTCCAAGCCCGTAAACCTGGCAGAACTGTACCACTTACAGCCACTCTGCGTAAGGATGCAATCAGTCTCTCTGCACAGGAGGAGCCGATGATAATCCGACTGCCAAGGTCTGGCCAAGCGCCAAGACCCACGACAGAGCCACTGACAATTAGGTTGCCTAGAGTGAGTCAGCAACAAATAGAGGAGCGTAATCCCTCTGTCAAGCCGATGATGATCCGTCTTCCCAGAATGAATCAGCAGCCGAGTGCTAAGTCGAGGACTGCTAGCCAGCCAACAGTCCTCCGTCCAGCACCAAGCACCAAACTGGGGGTGGCTAGTATGCCAACGACTCTACGTTCTGCTCCACCAATAGAGCCCCTTATGATTAAGATGCCCAAGTCATCCTCCCAATCTACACAGGGGGTGGTTGAAGCAGAGCCAGAGCTGGCCAAGTATGTGGCTGCTCACACTGATGTTCCATCTACAGATGATGTAATCCCACTAGAAAAGATACCTTATTTCATCAATAAAGGACTATCTTTGAATTACCTCGAGCTTGATAAGCTTTGTACAATGTATGCCATGGAACACGGTATAGGCACCCACCTGCACACACAGGTGACAAATGTCTACATCGCAAACCAACTTACTCCAGTGGAAGACGCTTACCGCATAATCGAGGGAGAGGATCATCCAATCATCTTCGGCCGAAAGAATGACCCACAACCCTTCAGGGTAGAAGAAGTTGATCTCGAATCCGACACCGGAAGATTGCCCCTTTATCTATATAGTTCCCGATCCAAGTACCTCATGCAAAAATAGGGGTATGATCTGGAAACTACACCAGGCTTAAACTATGGCACTGGACGACGGCTACTCTTACAGTTGCCGGTCCCGGCTGGGAAATCACAGGATTACTACAACAAGACCAGATGTGGGCTAGGTTATGTTACACCTGCAACGACCCCTGAAAGCTCAGATGAGGAATGCGACTGGTATTCACACTCAACTGGATCACCAACTTCTGATTCAGACATCAGTATTGGGGACATGCTCAGGTAAGTCTGGTCCGTCAATTTGGTATTTGCCGACGCCTACGAAGAAGATGAAGACATTCCTGAACTTCTTGAGTTAGAGCCGTGGGCACAACAACTAGATGCACAATGGGAGAAGCGGTTCGAACAAAGAGAGCCTCCCACCAAAGATGAGGTTGTGCAAGTTGATCTCGGTGATGAGTCCTCTCCTAACCCTATCTTCGTTAGCAAGAATATGACAAACGGAGAGCGAAAATCGCTCCTCGCTTAACCTGTGCTGAAACCTTATGCACGACTATACCCTGTTTCCTCCTAGGCCAAAATGGTCCCGTGGCCTCGGGTTGCCGCTCAAGGAAACTATCGCCTTGTCGACAAGTTGTCCATAACCGTGTGAAGACATATTTTCCTTTTTAGTTATTAAGACATAGCCTACATTCTCTTTAAAAACTCAATCCTTTTTCCTGTGTTCGTGCCCTTGCATTTATCCTTTCATTCGCACAATATTCTCGATTTACCTAGGAAGGGGGTCGAGAAGAGAAGGGTCAGCCACTCACCTTGAGTTTACTTCGGTGAGAGAACTTGTTGGCCGCACTAGACGTCGCCTACGCGATTACCTGAAATCGTACAAGCAATCGATTAGAACACTACATTATTCAAGGAGTTCGATAGAAAATACGAGTTCGAAATGCAAGCCATGAAAACCATCGAAAACATTCACGAAAACGCATTCAGAAAATAAAGCCAAAACTAACGCAAGCGGCGTGAAAAGCAGAGCAACGGGAGGTCTCTCCCGACTCAGCCGCAGAGTCAATCCTCGAGGCGCAGCCCGCTGAATATGGGACTTGGTTCTGAAGAAGACATTCCATAACGAGGAATGGATCTTAATTCAATCGTTCCCGTTCGATCGACTCGATCGATCCCGACCGAATCGATAGCGACAGTGTTCCTTTCTCGCGCACCCCGTGGACAGAGTACGGGGCACGATGTAGGGATGGGGCACTACAGTCACTGGCTCCCAAAGCCATCGTAGACTCCTCTAGCTTTTGTTAGACGGGATCCTTTCAGCGCGAGTAGCGAGCCCCGCTGCAAGTCCTCGCCTAACCCGTGCCCAGCACAGCTAATTACTTGTTTCCTTTTTCGATCGTAATGGTCCCGTAGCCTCGGGTTGTCGTACGGAGAAACGTTCACCTTATCGACAAGTTGTCCGTGACCGTACAAAGACATGTTTTTAGTTATTAAGACATAACTTAGATTTTCTTTGAAAACTTGCTCATTCATTCGTGTTCGTGCCCTTGTATTTATCTTTCCATTCACAACAAATATTATTGATTGACCAAAGAAGGGGTCGAGAAGAGAAAAGTCAGCCACTCACCTTGAGTTTACTTGAGGCGAAAGAACTTGTTGGTTGCACTAGACGTCGCCTACGCGATTACCTGCTATCGCATAAGCAACCGATTAGAACACTGTATTATGCAAGAAGTTCGATAGGAAATGCGAGTTCGAAATACAAGCCATGAAATCCATCGAAAACATTCACGAAAACGCATTCAGAAAACAAAGCCAAAATCAACGCAAGCGGCATAAAAAATAGAGCAACGGAAGGTCTCTCCCGACTCAGCCGTAGAGTCAATCCTTGAGGCGCAACCCGCTGAATATGGGACTTGGTTTCGAAGAAGCCATTCCATAACGAAGAATGGATCTTAATTAAACCATTCGATCGATTCGATTGAACCCGACCTATCGGTCCCGACCGAATCGATAGCGACAGTATTCCTTTCTCGCGTACCCCGTGGACGGAGAACGGGAAACGATATAGGGACGGGACACTACACCATAACTAACTAAGAAAAAATTTTATCCTCGAAACTTAAGAATAGAACCTACCTCTACGAGAACAACGAAAGAAATTTTTCTTTCATTTCTGACTCAAGCTTCCACGTCGACTCCTCGACCGAATAGTTTTTCCAGAGGACGCGGACGAGGGGAATAGCACGGTTCCAAAGAAGTTTATCTTTACGCTCCAAGATTTGTATAGGCTCTTCAACATATGATAAGTCCGCCTTCAGATCCAGCTGACCCAAATCTACTACATAGCTCGAATCGTACACATACTTCTGCAATTGTGAGACGTGGAAGACGTCGTGTACCTCTGACAATACAGGCGGCAAGGCGATTTAGTAAGCTACCGGGGCGACTTGTTTCAATATTTTGAACGGGCCAACAAATCTTGGGCTTAACTTCCCTTTCGTACCGAACCTGGAAACTCCACGCATGGGCATGACTTTCAAGAATACATGATCGCCTTCCGAGAACTCGAGGGAGCGTCAGTACGTGTCGGCATAGCTCTTCTGCCGACTTTGTGCTATCTTCAATCTCTCCTGTATTAACTTGACCTTCTGTACGGTCTGCTCTACCAGCTCCGAATCGAGTATCTGCCGTTCCCCGACTTCATTCCAACAAATAGGCGATCTGCACTTCTGGCCGTACAAAGCTTCATACGGTGCCATTTGGATGCTGGACTGATAGCTATTATTGTATGCAAACTCGGCCAACGGTAGATGAACATTCCAACTTGACTTCAAGTCGATCGTACAGAGTCGTAACATGTCTTTGAGAATCTGGTTCACCCGTTCTGTTTGGCCGTCAGTCTGAGGATGGTAAGCTGAGCTAAACTTCAACTTGGTCCCCAATGTTGAATGAAGACTACTCCAGAAGCGTGCCACGAACTGTCCATCCCGACCGAGACGATAGATACTGGGACCCTGTGCAGCCGAACTATTTCATCAAGGTATATCTGAGCAAGGCGGTCGACGCTCCAAGTAACTTTGATGGCGATGAAGTGCGCTGACTTGGTTAGTCGATCGACGATGACCCAGACGATGTCGTTTCTCCACGGCATCCTCGACAAGCCAACAACGAAGTCCATAGTGACATGATCCCATTTCTACTCTGGAATGGCAAGGTTCTGCATCTCCCCGCCCGGTCGCTGGTGCTCGGCTTTGACTTGCTGACAGGCCATACACTTTGACACAAAGAGCGCTACGTCCCTCTTCATGCCGTGCTACCAAAAGACAACGCGGAGGTCCTTATACATCTTGGTGCTACCAGGATGTAAAGAATATTTTGCATAATGTGCCTCCGACATTATCTTCTTTCTAAGTTCTGCATCATCCGGAACGCATAGCCGACCCTTCACTCGCAACACTCCCTACTCGTCCTTTGCAAAGTCGGACGCTTTCTCTGTCGATATAAGCTTCTGCATCTTTTCCAGGTATGGGTCATCCTTCTGAGCAGACTTGATTTTCTCCAGTAGGCTCGGTTCCAGCCGTAGTTGCGACAGTTTCACGTCTCTGAAACGAACTCGGAGTTCAATGCCCATTCCTTCCAAATCTCACAGCAGTCGATCGTTGATTCATAACGAAGCTAAGTACTTCCGTCTCAGTGCATCCGCTACAATATTTCCTTTACCCGGCGTGTAGTCGATTGATAAGTCGTAGTCTTTGATCAGTTCGAGCCATCGTCTCTGCCGCAAATTTAGTTCTTTCTGGGTGAAGAGATACTTGAGGCTTTTGTGGTCCGTATAAATCCTGCACGCCACACCATAGAGATAGTGACGCCACAGCTTCAACGCAAACACAATCGCCGCTATTTCTAGGTCGTACGTGGGGTAGTTCTTCTCGTACGGCTTCAACTGCCGGGAAGCAAAAGATATCACCTTATCCCGCTGCATGGGCATACACCCCAAGCCCTGGCCAGTAGCATCGCTGAAGATTTGAAATCCCTCCGTCCCTTCAGGAAGAGCAAGTATCGGGGCTGAAATGAGCCGTTGTTTGAGCTCCTGGAAGGAAGCTTCACAGTCGTCTGACCACTTAAATACGACTCCTTTCTGGGTGAGGCGAGTCAACGGCGATGCAATCTTCGCGAAGTCCTTCACGAAGCGTAGGTAGTATTCCGCCAAGCCCAGGAAGCTTTGAATTTTGCTAACTGATGTGGGCCATTTTCAATCAGCAACTACCTCAACTTTCTTCGGATTGACTGCGATGCCCGCGACAGAGATGATGTGCCCAAGGAATGAGATGTTGTTCAGCCAAAATTCGTACTTGCTCTTCTTCGTATATAACTGATTCTCTCGAAGGGTTTAGAGTACCGTCCGCAGGTGTTCTGCATGTTGTGCTCGATCCTTCGAGTAGACGAGGATGTCGTCGATGAAGACTACTACGAATTTGTCAACGAACGGACGGAACACCCGATTCATTAGATCTATGAAGACGGTAGGGGCGTTTGTCAGACCGAACGACATTACCAAGAACTTGTAGTGGCCGTAACGAGTGTGGAAGGCAGACTATGGCACGTTATTTGGCTCGACTTTGAGTTGGTGATAACCCGATCGCAGATCAATCTTCGGAAACACCGTTGCACCTTGGAGCTGGTCAAACAAGTCGTCGATGCGGGGCAGGGGATATTTGTTTCGGACGGTGGCCTCATTCAATTCTCGATAGTCGATGCAGAGCCGCATCGACCCATCCTTCTTCTTCACGAATAGCACGGGCGCACCCCACGACGAGACACTCGGACGGATGAATCCTTTGTCAAGTAATTCCTGTAGTTGTGCCTTCAGTTCTTTCAATTCTGCAGGGGCCATTCTGTACGGAGCTTTCGAGATCGACCGGGTGTTAGGGAATGTGTAGATGGTGAACTCTATTTTTCGATCGGGCGACATGCCGGGTAGCTCGTCCGGGAACACGTCTGGGAATTCTGCCACAACGTCGGTCTGACCCGCGTTTGCACCATCCTGTCTTATGTCACGAACGGACGCTAAGTAGCCTTCGTACCCGGAATGAAGCAGCTTTCGAACAGAGATTGCTGAGACCACCATGCAGGCCAGCTATGCTTCACCATACGTATAGTAGAATTCAGGCACTCCAGGTATGCAGAAGGTGACCTTCTTTCCTGCACAATCGATGGTAGCATTGCAAGGACCGATCTAATCCATACCCAGTATGATGTCGAAGTCCTTCATGTCTAGAACTATCGCATCAAGACCGATCTTTTAATCCCTAATACAGATGATCTCGTCGTCGCAGGCTAAATTAGTGAGTAGTGGCGTGCCCGACGGTGTACTTATGCTAAGGTCGAGATCTAATGATATTATAGGAAATTTGTGCTCGACGGCAAAGTCTGCCGATATAAAACTATGCGAAGCGCCTGAATCAAATAACACACGAGCAGGCATATTATTGAAATTTAGTATACCTGATACTACTGTATCTGATGCAAGCGCTTCATCTCGAGTCATGGCGTAGATGCGTCCCTGAGTGTTGGGGCAACGGTCTTGGCTATTTTACGGTACGGGTTGAGTGGGCTGAGAAGGTCGGGGCGCATGTCCTCGATTCTCTTGACGGTTTTGTTGTGGTAGGGCATTCCGAGTCTGTCGAAAGCTTGGGAAGTTTTTAGCCCTGTGACCCTTCTGTCTGCAAGCAAAACATTCTACATTGTGGGAAAAGCAGTGGCTGGCATGGTGTCCAACTCGTCCGCAATGGTGCACTGAGGTATCGTTTTCTGACCCTTGTAGCCGCCGTTATTTGGACGCTTTGACGCATAGTTGTTGCCTTCCGTATTGCTAGGACGTTTGTGATTGGAATTGTGCACAAAGTCTGAAGCAACGGGAGGGTACTGGCTCTCAAGACGGAGAACATGATTCAGAGCATCGCCCGTGGTCTTGTACTCCGGGACCCCGACATGCGCACCGATAGAGCGTCGCAGACCCACTTCGAACCGTCGCACACGGCACTCCTCTGTAGGCAGAAATGCACTAGCAAATTTGGACAACTTGTTGAATTCTGTGGCATACTGTTCTACTGTCTGGTTTCCTTGCCTCAACTGCATGAATTCATTCTCCTTCTCTTGACGAACGGCGGGAGGAAGGTACTCGACTTCAAAGGATTTACGGAACATGGCCCAAGAGATCAGCGTTGTGTTATTGTCGTGTCTGATCACTCGCTTGTGCACGGCCCACCAGTCGTGCGCGTTCAACCGTAGTTGAAGTTGTGCGCAGGCGACTTGCTTTGATTCTTCAATGCCGAGGAGCTCGAAGTGATCTTCCAGCTCTTCTAACCAGTTAATTGCCATAGAAGGGCCTTCGGTGCCGCTGAAGGAAGTGCGGCACGCTTTCTTGAATTCTGACACTTCAAAGTTGTACTTTTTCGGTGCCGCCGGTTGACGCTCTGGCTCCTCCGTGTCAACTTCAATGGGTTGGACAGTCGGCACGGTGACAGTAGGTGTGGTGACGGTAGGCACAGTCACAAAATTTTCGTAGGCCATAATTATCTGGACGATCTACTGCAGAGTATCTAGTTGCTTTTGTTGCAGCTTAGCTTGTGCGTCGAAGCGAGCTTCGAACTGGGCCTGTCGGTCCTCTGTCTGTTGATGTCGGTTCTCGGACTGGTTCCGCTGCGTCTCCATCATGTGCAGCATCCTTTCGATGGTATTGTTAGAAGGTCCGCCCTGCGAGCTACTAGAGCCGCTAGAAGCGCTCTGCTCTTGCTCGGCCGTGGGTTCCGACACTTCTGAAATACGAAGGCAAACGCATCAGTCTCAAATTATTATGGACTCATTGTATGGAACAACTTATCTCATCGATGCGAGGTCAAAGGTTTGAAACTCTAGACGCGAGGCCAAAGAATGTAAAGCCGTGCTCTGATACCATTATGTCACGTCCCGATTTCCTAGAATCAATAGTCGTCCCCCGGGCGTGATGTCGTACGAACCTAAGTTACGATCGCACAAGGCATAGTCATAAGGTTATCCAAAACACATCATCAAGTTAGAGTACACAGAGATAATTGATTGACACATTTGAAATAGAAGTAAACTTTTCATTGATAATAAAACTTCATTTACATAGACTCTATTACAATCATTGCCGCGTGGGCTACAACATGACTCGACTTACAAAACGAACGCTGATGAGATAGTCGTTCCATACATTACATCCCTTTTTACAAGCAAAACAATTACACTTTCCACCTGCTATCGAGGAAAGTCGCGTCGCCATCTTTTCTTCTTTGTACTGAGTGCGGAGTCTTCAAAAGGATTTAAAAACAAGCCTTCAACTCACGGACGAGGCTTCAAAAGGGTTCACGCCGCCTTGAGCTTTATATGGCACGCCCTTCGTGGTTCGGGTACCTGCATGGAGAGCAAGGATCAGTACATTACACTTTGTACTGGTGCGTGGCTATTTAAGTTTCAAGCTCTCATTTGGTTGAAGAGTTTATATGACTTAATGTATGAATGTTTCTAACCATCCTAATGAATTTCAAACAAGCATATGACAAACATAATGTAGAATACGTTGGAACTTACCCACGGCAGACCGCACCGCGCCTTATAAAACTTACCATGTTCTTCCCTGTCAATTGTTATCATTTTCATACCAAGTGCAATATTACGTGTGATTGGTCACTGGCTCCCAGAGCCATCGTGGACTCCTTTAGCTTTTGTTAGACGGGGTCCTTTCAGCGCGAGTAGCGAGCCCCGCTGCAAGTCCTCGCCTAACCCGTGCCCAGCACAACTAATTACTTGTTTCCATTTTCGGCCGCAACGGTCCCGTGGCCTCGGGTTGTCGTGCGGAGAAACGCTCACCTAGTCGACAAGTTGTCTGTGACCGTGCAAAGACATGTTTTTAGTTATTAAGACATAGCCTACATTGTAACTCCACCTTCATGATAATTGAAATTTTTAGTTTTATATTATATTGATTAAATAAGTTAGAATTTATTAATACTTTAACTATATGCAAGCTGTTAAATACATTATTTTTTTGTTTACAATTCTTTGGCCCTGGGCCATTCCTTATTGGGCTTATGCATGGGCTTTTTTTAATTAAATAGATAAGTAACACTCTGCCAAAGGCTATTTCTTCAGTTCAGTTGAAATTCAAACTGAATGGCCAAATTCCTCCTCCTCTAACCGATTTTGGCAGGGACAGGAAATTGGAATTTCCCGCTCTCCTGTGTGCTTAATCCCCACGCCACCTATTGCTTATATAAGACCTTCTCTTCCCATCCATTCTCCTCAAATTGTTCTTCCCTTTTTCTTCTCAAATCAAGAGTTCCTGAACCCTAATTTGGAGTGGCGATCGAGAGAAGTCGACGACGAGCCTGAGCTGTAGTGGATCTCCTTCAATCATCTACCAATTGGCTCGTGCTTTCAATTCAGGAATGAATTCCTTCCCTGATAGTTTTGAAGATTGATCTGTTCTTGTATCGACAGATCGAACAGTTGAAGGAGGTGATAAATTGAACACAATTTCTTGGATTTGATAATTTGTAAATTTGGGAAGTTATTGATTCGATTTCTTTCTTTTTTGAGCTGTCGTCTGTTCTCAATTATGAGGAGATCAGGATCTGTTCGTTCGTTGTTCCCAACAGATTGAACTCTGGTAATTGTGATCGTCTTGTCTCAATTCACTTAGATTGATACTGATTGATCTAAATTCAATTTATTCATTCCTGTATCGATCAGATCTGAGTTTGTAGATCGATGACTAATTGCTTTGTATCAAGGAAGCTTGGTTCGGATACTAAGTGAGTATTCTAGTTTGGATTTTTATAATCAGAGAAGAGAGTGTCTGTGGGATGATCTTCTTTGTTTCTTTTAGTTTTTTATTCAGATCTTAGAATTTGTTGAACACGAGGACCGTGTCCAAACACTGTAGGTTGTGTCATCGAGATATCAACCCAAGGCTAATTTCAGGTAAATCCTTCTAACCTTTACAATTAAACTTGTTAGATGCATATGATAGATAAGCAACTGTTTGTGAGTAATTGGCTATTGAGTTTAAGGCTTAGCTATCACTTATTGAGCACACTAGTTCAGTTTTAGCTTGATAATTTGATAATTAGAGTTGATTTGAGATATTCAGTCTCAAGACTAATTTCTGTAGGTTGTGTCCATTAATTACCCTATCGTAGCTCTCATGATTTCCCTATCCTAATGTTCTGAACGAGGGACAGATGTTGTACCTATAGGTTATTAGGAAGCCATTTCTGAATGAGATTGTGATTATTTTAGTTAGCTGAATAGATGAGGGAACTCTTTAGCCTACATCTTTATTTCCTGTCACATGGCACTTAGGAACAGAACTGAATGTTATACTTTACCTGTATATGGACTAAAATTAGGATAACTGGAAATTAGATGGGTATATGAATGATGTGGACTATTTCGAATTAACTTCAAATTCCTAGAACTATGCATAGTAAATATTCATTCCTTGATTATGGTTCAGACCTGGAGTATGTTTGGTCCAGGCAATGGGCAAGGCTGCCATCTGAATTATTCCCTGTTGAAATAGGACTGAGTTATAACTCTTGGTAGTAGTAACCTATAACATGTAGCACAGGCTAAGGAAATCAATTATCAGTAGAATTAGTGATAATTGGGAACATGTTTGTTTTCCTGTTTTTACCAAGGACTACTGATAGGCTATTTTTGTATAGAACAGTATTAAGTATTGTCCTCTTGAACAATTAGTAAGGATGGTTATTACTCTACTCTAAGTCCAAATGGGAATAGGATTGATATTTGGACTGTTCTTGGACTGCTGTAGGACATGGTTTATATATATCTTTCTTATTTGATACAAAAGGGTACATCAACCCTGTTCAAATCCTATTAAACATTGAGAAGCAGGTCATGATATTAAGACTAGTATTAGGACTGAAGGATGTCCTGATTTGGACTGAACTGAGACACTAAAGACTGGTTCATGCAAGTGAATGTTGAACTGTTGTTAGACTGATTATATGTTTGCTTTCAAATATCTCAGTAGATTAAGTCCCATTGTAAATCTGAGACTGATTTCATTGTATCTGAGATTAAGTCCCATTGTAAATCTAAGACTGATTTCATTGTACCTGAGATTGATTCCCATTGTAACCTGAAAATTGATATGTCAGTATATTCAATGATTGAACTAGGAACCCATATCACAGCTTATTACACTATCCTGGCAAGTAAACTTGAAAGTCCATCTTAGTTGAAACTGAGAGTCAACTCAGTTTACCTGAGGGTTCACCTGGGTGATAATCTTGAGTATTACTCAGTTGAACTGAGTAATACTCAGTGAACCTGAGTGGTACTCAGTTGAACTTGAGTGATGTTGATTAGTGAACTGTTGCTTAGAC
Source organism: Iris pallida (assembly GCA_029216955.1). NCBI lineage: Eukaryota > Viridiplantae > Streptophyta > Magnoliopsida > Asparagales > Iridaceae > Iris > Iris pallida. The sequence continues at coordinate 10,018,561 of JANAVB010031416.1, read as the reverse complement.
TGTTTTATGCTGTTTCAACATCTCATTAGATGAAGTTGTGATAGCTTTGGTTTAGGAATGAATCTTTGGAACTGACCTACATCATTACTTAATGTTCTCTAGTGTTTTGAAGCTTGGATGTTTCTTCATTTTGAACAGAGAACTGTCGAGTAGTAGCAATGTTGGGAATAGAGGGAAACATGTGTCATGCCCCAAAACCAGAATACTGGAGAGCGGGGGCAGACATAGCCAGCTACGTATATGAAATGGATTCCATCTCGCTATACGGTCACGGCTGTCTAGATACATGAGGGTTTACAAGGCATGAATTAATAATACTGAACGAATAATAGCAATAATAATAATAAAATAACAAGACAAGGCATGTGGAGGAATCATGCGGCCCAACGAGAGACGAATCCATGCAGCAGGCAGAAGGGGCAACCCATGCGGCTGGAGGAAGGGAAGGGTACTCATGCGGCTATTGGCGAAAAACTTATGCGGCTGGGAAATTCAGGGTCATGCGGTTGAGAGGGCTCGGGTCCTCATGCGGCAAGAAGAAGACTGCAGTATATGCGGCTGGGTGGTGAGCAAATCCCATACGGCTATCGAGGATCAATGCCTATGCGGCTCTCAAGGGAAGGGGGTTCTCATGCGGCTGGGACGAGCCAGGGTACATGCGGCCGGGTCAAGTGAAGTCCTATACGGCCAGCGGAAAGCGGCCCTTATGCGGTTAGAAGAACAAGAGTCTCATGCGGCTGATGAAAAATGAATCCATGCGGCTGGAATGAGACTCAGCCTATGCAGCCAAGAGAGGAAGTAGACTTATGCGGCTAGATGAGTTCGGCCCTCATGCGGCTCAAGTACTTCCAGTCATGCGGCTGAAGAGAACACTTGCCGTATGAAATATTCATGCGGTCAAGTCAAGCACAGTTCATCTTCTCCAAAATTCTGAGAAGAAGAACACCATGAGAGCCAAATTCTCAAGCTCCATAACTCCATCATCCAGAGCCCAAATCCGAACTTCCATAGGTCAAAACGGGGCAGAATGAAATGCTCTACAACATGGAACCATCAAAACTTAGGAATAACAAGCTTAAGTAGATCAAAACCCTAGAAATCCGAAAATAAAGTAAACTTAGATCTACAAGAATCTAGCCATGGAAAGTAAAAATGCTAAGTACTAAAGTATGATAAAATGCTGCAAGGAAGAGAATGAAGCAATAAAATTGGAGTTCCTCCATGAAGCAAGTTGCACTTGCCTAGACCCCTCTCTCCCTCTCTCTGGTAGGTGAAGAAGTTAATGGAGGAAAGAAAAAGAGTAATGAAGAGAGAGAAGAAAGTGGGGTTAATAAATGGTAGTGGTGGTGGTAGGTAGGGGGTTCACCCTTGGTTCATAGTGAACCAAGAGCAATCCCAAACCGAACCAAGCCAACCCGAACCAAGAATAAACTAAGCCATAAAGAAAACTAAGCAAGAAATCATGCAATACAAGATAAAATATGTACACGTATTTCAAAATACGTAATACGAACCACAGGCATTACAACTCTACCCACCTTAAAAGAATTCTGTCCTCGGAATTTAATTAAGAGGCTAGAGAGACGAGAACCAGCTATATTAATCACAAGCAAGCTATAACTAGGCAGACAATCACTCATTCAAGCAAGGAATCGAAGGCATGAGGCATAAGGAAGACATTATACCTCACGAGTCAAATAAGTCGGGATATCGCGATCGGATATCATCCTCACGCTTCCATGTTGACTCACCCAAAGAGTGACGACCCCAAGCGACTCGGACTAACTTGATAGTCTTGTTCTTGAGTATCTTCTCTCTCCGGTCCAATATAGACACGGGCTTCTCCTCATACGAAAGGTTGGTACCAACAACCAATTCTGAATGATCTAGGATGTGGCTCGGGTCCGGGATATACCGTCGTAATTGGGATACATGGAACACGTCATGCACCTCGCTTAGCGACGGCGGAAGAGTGAGACGATAGGACACATCTCCTACTCGCTTCAGAATATCGAACGACCCTATATACCTAGGACTAAGCTTTCCCCGTACGCCGAAACGAATGACGCCACGGTTAGGCGAAATCCTCAGGAATACATGGTCATCGACAGAAAACTCAAGAGGGCGCCGATGAGAATCAGCCCAATGGCGCTGGCGATCTTGGGCAACTCGAAGATGATCCCTGACTTTTCTGACCACTTCAACTGTCTGGGCAATCATTTCTGGACCGAGCATCTGCCTCTCTCCGATATCATCCCATGCTAGCGGGGATCTGCACTTCCTACCATACAGTGCCTCAAATGGTGCCATCTGGATACTGGCCCGGAAACTGTTGTTGTACGAGAATTCTACCAGGTGCAGGTGATCTTTCCACGACCCACCGAAGTCAAGTGTACAAGATCTCAACATGTCTTCAAGAGTCTGGATTGTACGCTCCGACTAACCATCTGTCTGCGGGTGATATGCTGAACTGAACTGGAGACGAGTTCCCAAACTCTCCTGCAAGCTACGCCAAAAGTGTGACATGAATCTTGAATCTCGGTCCGAAGTGATACTAACTGGCACTCCGTGCAACCTGACTATCTGCCTGAGGTACATCTCTGCTAGCTGAGCTGTCGACTGACCAACTCTGAACGAGAGGAAGTGAGCTACCTTCGTAAGCCGATCAACTATAACCCAGATAGCATCTCGACCAGCTGGGGATCTAGGCAATCCGGTCACAAAATTCATGGTCACATGTTCCCACTTCCATTCTGGAATCGGCAAAGGCTGAAGAAGTCCAGCGGGCCTCTGATGTTCAGCCTTAACTTATTGGCAGACCAAACAATGAGAGACAAATCGGGCTATCTTCCTCTTCATGCCATTCCACCAGAAATGCTGACGAATATCACGTTACATCTTCGTACCACCAGGATGAATGGAATACTGAGAACTGTGTGCTTTCGACATGATCTCCTGCCTGATATCTCCACTGGGTACACAAAGACGTTTACCATGTCAAAGTGTACCATCCTTATGAATGCATAACTCTGGTCTTCATCCTGTCTTACACTCTGCTCTGAGTCGCTGAAGCTTAGAATCTGCTGATTGCGCCATACGGATCCTCTCGACTATAGTGGACTGAACTTGCATGCTGGCCATCAATGCCACACTGGAAGGAAGAACAACTTCAATACCCATCTTCTGAAGATCTACTAACAGCTCCGGTTGCGCTGTTAGGAAATAAACTCCGACTCTCCTGCTCAATGCATCTGCAACGACGTTGGCCTTCCCAGGATGATACTGCAGGTTGACATCATAATCCATAAGAAGCTTCAGCCACCTCCTCTGATGCATGTTAAGATCCTTCTGGGTGAAAACATACTTCAGGCTCTTATGGTCGGTAAAAATCTCTACCCTATCTCCGTAAAAGTAGTGCCTCCACAACTTAAGTGCAAACACTACTGCTGCCAGTTCCAAGTCATGGGTTGGGTAATTCCTCTCATGATCACGGAGTTGCCGTGACGCATAAGCTATTACCTTCCCATGCTGCATCAGAACACATCCTAAGCCTCTGCATGAAGCATCATAATATACTGAGAATCCTCCGGTTCCATCTGGAAGCGTGAGAATGGGAGCTGTCATCAAGCCTCGCTTTAACTTCTCAAAAGAATCCTGTCATTCTGCTGTCCAAGCAAACTGCACATCCTTGCGGGTCAATTGGGTCAATGGCGCTGAAATCCGAGCAAAATCTGAAACAAAACGCCGATAGTAACCGGCCAATCCAAGAAAACTACGAACTTTCGCAACTGTGCTGGGCACTGGCCATGACTCAATAGCCATAATCTTCTGGGGATCCACTTCTACTCCTCCTCTGGTGATGATATGACCCAAGTACGAAATGCGATCGAGCCAGAACTCACATTTACTGAACTTGGCATACAACTGGTGCTCCCTAAGAATCTGAAGAACCACACGGAGATGCTGCTTATGCTCCGCTTCACTCCTGCTATAGACCAGGATATCGTCCAGAAACACAATCACGAACTGATCCAAATAAGGTATGAAGATACGATTCATGAGATCCATGAATACAACCGGCGCATTGGTCACTCCAAAGGGCATAACAAAGAACTCCCAATGCCCATACCTCGATCTAAAAGCTGTCTTCGGGATGTCCTGATCTCTGACCCTGATCTGATGATATCCTGAGTGCAAGTCGATCTTCGAGAATACTGCTGCCCCTTTGAGCTGATCAAACATGTCATCTATCCTCGGAAGAGGGTATCTATTCTTGATTGTCACTGAGTTCAAGGTACGATAATCAACACATAACCTAGACGTACCATCCTTCTTTTTCACAAGAAGCATCGGGGATCCCCAAGGCGATCCACTAGCACGAATGAATCCCTTGGTTCAAAGTTCTTCAATCATCTTGTACAAGATCTCCAACTCTGAAGGTGCCATCCTGTAGACTCTCTCTGATATTGGGGCTGTCCCGGGAATCAAGTCTATGGTGAACTCGATCTCCAGCTCTGGCGGCATACCTGGAAGCTCTTCTGGAAAAACATCTGGAAAGTCTTCGACTATCCAGGGCAACTGCACTGCTGCTACCGCCATCCGTAACACTGGAGGAGAAGGCTCAACTGCGCCTCGGGAAAAGGAAAACTCTGGCTCGCCTGGAAGGCTAAAAATAACCCTACCAATATGGCAGTCTATTCTAGCATAGTGGTTCCTCAACCAATCCATCCCTAGGACCACATCATAATCGGCCATCGGGAACTCTATCAATCTAGCGAGAAACTCCTTACCGCTAACTACGATCCGACACGAGGAAAACACTCTATCGACTCCCACAAGTCCATTACCAGTAAGTATATTGAGCCTTACAGATAATGACTCGGGCTCCAATCTTATCCGTGTCGCGAATCGTGCAGACATAAAAAAATACGATGCACCAGAATCAAATAAAGCTGAAGCTGGAAGGGAGTTGACAAGAATAGTACATGCTACTACCTCTCCTGGTGCCAATCCTTCCTCTGTGGTCATCACCATAGCCTGACCATGCCCTCGGGGTGCTGGTCCCCTCTGTTGAAATCCTCGCTGCCTATTCTGACTCAAGGCTTGGGCTTGAGCATGCTGCTGGGGGTTCTGCTGTTGGAATACCTGGGACTGAGGCGGCAAGGGCCTCGGCAATGGATACTGTTGCTGCAACTGGACTGGAGCTGGTCCTCTCACCGAAGAGCTAGAATGGTTGGACGATGATGAACTACCCCTATTCGGACAGGATCCAACCCTATGGTCTGCTGCTCCACAAGCCAGACACAATCCCTGTGCCCTGCGGCACTCTGCCACTACATGGCCTGGCTTCCCACAATGAGAACATCCCACTGCGGAAGACTGCTTCTGCTTTTGCTGCTAAGGGTACGTCGGGACTGAATGCTGAACCGACGTCACTGAGGCCACCCGCTTCGGAGCTCCAATAGTCAAAGCTCTGGCTGCCGGGACTGGGGCTAAAGACTGATTTATCTGGCCGTGGGATCTCTTTCAACCTCCGGCCCTATCCATAATCCTCTGGGAGGTATACTCTTGCCTCCTAGCTGCTCTCAAGACTGCATCAAAAGTCTGATGCTCAAATTGCTCAACCGCCAATAGAATCTCCAGGTGAAGCCCCTGCTGAAATCGCTAGGCTCTATCATACTCGGTTGCCACCAAGGTGGAAGCAAACCGACTGAGCCTTAAAAACTCGGCCGCATATCCATCGACCGTCCTGCCCATCTGCTTCAGATTGGTGAACCTCGTCTGTAGATCATACCGAGCTACAGCATCAAAATACTTGGTCTGGAATCTCTCTCTGAATACGGCCCAAGCAATGGGTGCTGCTAATCCAATGGCCTGAGCCGCCCACCAGCTGCGGGCAAGATCTAGTAACTGCAGGTGCACCACGGCCACCTTCTCATTCTCTGGGGTTCTGGCTGCTTCTAGAATCACCTCTGTGTCCTGAAGCCAAGCATCTGCAGCGATAGCATCTTCACTACCGGCGAAGAATGGAGGGTTCAAGCGCTTGAAGCTGTTGGCCGCGCTGTTACCCTGATGACCTCCTCTGGTCAGAGCATCCGTCACTGCCTGGTGCAAGGCATCTCTACGACGATCTTGGGAAGCTATCAAGGTCCTGACGAGTCCTACCAAAGTGCCATCATCAGGCTCGGCAGGCTGAATTGGCTGGACCGGTGGCTCTCCGCCAGAAGGCACGACTCTGGAGGCTACTTCAGAATGCTGGGCTTGATCTCCTGGTTGTTGCTGATCCACGAAAAGTGCTCCGCCTTGCTGACCGACAGGTCCAGGAACAATGCCGCTGAAGAAGACGACATGGGAAACAATAAAGAAGGACCAGGACAGATCAACGATACAAGCATATGATCAGGACAAGAATCCAGGGATTCAGAAGATACGAGCAGAGATCAAGGGCGAATACTGATTGAGACATCTATTCGATAAACCCTCACATATCTTGATTTACAAGACCTGCATGGGCCACCACTTAAACCATGTCACGCCCCAGAACCAGAATACTGGAGAGCGGGGGCAGACATAGCCAGCTACGTATATAAAATGGATTCCATCTCGCTATACGGTCACGGCTGTCTAGATACATGAGGGTCTACAAGGCATGAATTAATAATACTAAATGAATAATAGCAATAATAATAATAAAATAACAAGACAAGGCGTGGGGAGGAATCATACGGCCCAACGAGAGGCGAATCCATGCAGCAGGCAGAAGGGGCAACCCATGCGGCTGGAGGAAGGGAAGGGTACTCATGCGGCTATTGGCGGAAAACTTATGCGGCTGGAAAATTTAGGGTCATGCGGTTGAGAGGGCTCGGGTCCTCATGCGACAAGAAGAAGACTGTAGTATATGCGGCTGGGTGGTGAGCAAATCCCATACGGCTATCGAGGATCAATGCCTATGCGCTCTCAAGGGAAGGGGGTTCTCATGCGGCTGGGACGAGCCAGGGTAGATGCGGCCGGGTCAAGTGAAGTCCCATGCGGCCAGCAGAAAGCGGCCCTTATGCGGTTAGAAGAACAAGAGTCTCATGCGACTGATGGAAAATGAATCCATGCGGCTGGAATGAGACTCAGCCTATGCGGCCAAGAGAGGAAGTAGACTTATGCGGCTAGATGAGTTCGGCCCTCATGCAGCTCAAGTACTTTCAGACATGCGGCTGAAGAGAACACTTGCCGCATAAAATATTCATGCGGTCAAGTCAAGCACACTTCATCTTCTCCAAAATTCCGAGAAGAAGAACACCATGAGAGCCAAATTCTCAAGCTCCATAACTCCATCATCCAGAGCCCAAATCCGAACTTCCATAGGTCAAAATGGGGCAGAATGAAATGCTCTACAACATGGAACCATCAAAACTTAGGAATAACAAGATTAAGTAGATCAAAATCCTAGAAATTCGAAAATAAAGTAAACTTAGATCTACAAGAATCTAGCCATGGAAAGTAAAAATGCCAAGTACTAAAGTATGATAAAATGCTGCAAGAAAGAGAATAAAGTAATAAAATTAGAGTTCCTCCATGAAGCAAGTTGTACTTGCCTAGACCCCTCTCTCCCTCTCTCCGGTAGGTGAAGAAGTTAATGGAGGAAAGAAAAAGAGTAATGAAGAGAGAGAAGGAAGTGGGGTTAATAAATGGTAGTGGTGGTGGTAGGTAGGGGGTTCACCCTTGGTTCATAGTGAACCAAGAGCAATCCCAAACCGAACCAAGCCAACCCGAACCAAGAATAAACCAAGCCATGAAGAAAACTAAGCAAGGAATCATGCAATACAAGATAAAATACGTACACGTATTCCAAAATACGTAATACGAACCAAGGCATTACAACAGGTGTCCTGAGAAGGACTGATACATATCGATCCCATAAGAACTGATCTACATTAGTAATATTGGACTGGTTGTACCAGTCCTACTAAGGACTGGTTCTCACTAAACCTAGGATAAGGTTGGAGATTGAATAAATTCAGTCTAATCAAGTATTAGACAGCCTTGTTCAAGAACTATTGCTTAGAGTCCTGAGTTTATTAGAAAGTATCCTTGTAAACAGTGACCAGTTTCATTATAAACCCATTCCTGTTCTGATTTGGGAGTTTTAGGAACATTTTTGTATAGAGTCACATTAATCTATTGAGCCTAGTAATCAGTTAGACTAATGGTTTATAGGCTAAGAAATGCAGAGTATAGGATTGGTGTGTAAAAATCATGTTGGACTGATAGTTACCCATAGGCTTGACATTTAGATTGATATTGGATTGAAGTTAAATACACCAGTTGGTATATCTATACCTTGACTTTTATATGAACCATCTTCCTACTGTTAGTTGATGCTAGAGCTGGAGTATTTTAAATATGTATTTTATTGTAGAGTATAGATTCTTTAGCTAAGATAGATATTAATGAAGTTATGTGGTACTCTTAGCTAATCCTGTTCTAAAGGAATCATTAAACTAAGAATAGTTATTAATCAACTTGTAATTTATAAACCAGGAGGATATCTAGCTTCCTTGATTACCAATACTTTCCCGGAGCCAGGCAAGTACTTTTCTACGGTTTTGTGCATTTACATTCTTGTACCCTTTCTTGTGACACGTCATGGTACGATATCATGTACTCCTGTATTCATGTACCCTTGTTCTTGTACTTATTTGTGAGGACCCTAATTTTTGGCATTTATTTTTTTATTTTAATTTATAGTATTTCTAATTATTAGGTTATATTGTATATTTAATTAGGATCTTATATGTACTTTTTCGTGTCTTTGATTTTTGGAGCACAAGACGTGCCCATCTCTCGAAACGTCCTTCATGAGTTTTGTAGTCGACATGATGACCTTCAAGTTAGTATATTATGTCCCATCCAAACTTGTCCCCTAGCATTCTTTTAGCTTCGCACAACTTTGGGTCAATTTAGGCCATTTGATTATTTACCGTAATTCTAGACCGAACTTCCAACTTGAGTGCATGACTCGACATCGATCAAAATCATTTGACCCAATATATGGTTTTGACCCATTTTGAGTCTACGACACACATGCTAAGGGTGTGCCACTCATCGAGTCTCCATGTGCTATTTAATTGCGAATGGCACGAGAGACTTATTGGTTGACTCGTAGAGTTCGATTTGATTAGGAAATATATGTGGACCCTAACCTAGCCAACCCTACCTGGTAGGAAGCCATGTTAGGTTGCCATGACAGTATAATTAGTATAGATTTATTTTTGGATGTTATACAGTCAAATAGATTTAAATACAATTTTGTATATATATGATTATATTTATAATACCCTAATATTTTATATAGATATGGCCTTAGTCATGGTTAAGTTCTAAGATGCATAGCGACTAGGAATTTTGGTACGGTTAGTGTAATTGTGTGCTTTGACTAGTATATTAGTCATGCTAGAGAAGGCCCGGCCATAGCTATATCCCAAGTAGGAAAACCAGGTAAAGTTGTGACTTAACTCCCGTCGATGAATTAGTTATTATTTAATATATTGATTTTTAGATGACCCGGTTATACCCAAACAGCCCGAACCGGACCCAAACCAATTCCAAGCCCATGTAGGCATGTAGTGGACCAAAGACGGCCATGTAGACATATTTTTATGTGTGCTAGTATTTCTTAAATTATTTTAGAATTTGATATTGTATTTCTAATTATTAAATACTGTACAATATTGGTATTAATATTATTAAATAGGTGTTTGACAATATTGTACAATTTTGGAGCCAAATAAGGAGTGAGTATAATATGTTCACCGCAAACTATTATTGGGTTATTTTAGTTTGTTATTAGAATTATTATTAATTTCATTATTTTATTATTATTAAAGTGATTTTCATGATTAAATAATCATCGTTATTATTATTAGATATTATTAATTGATTTTATCGCTAATTGATTTGTTACACATATGTAAAGATATTTAAATAAATTAAATATATGGATAAATAATATGGGAATTTTTTTAGATTTTATTGTGTATAATTAGATATATTCATATATATATATATATAGAAATAAAAAAAGAAAAAAGAAAAAAACAAATCCCATATGTTACTGTTCCGAGGAACAGTAACATATGAGCCGCGACCAAAGAGGTCGACCCCCCCTAACTATATAAAACGAACGAGAAGGAGAGGGTTGAGAGATCGAAAACCCTAACCAGCACGGCGACCCCCGAGGCCTCGTGATCGACCCTGTGCGGCGCTGGGGCCACCGTCGGCAGGCCGCTGCCGCGCGCGCAACAACACGTAGAAGCCGCGACAGAGCGACAACACCAGCGTTGAGCGCAGCAGCGGGGCCGGGCAGCCGCCACCGTCGGGCGCCCCCATCGCCGCACTTTCGGACCCCTGCAACTGCCTGACGTCCGTGCGCCGTCGACCACCAAGCTGGAGCGTGCACGCCGTGCTGAAAAATAGACAGCAGCAGCAGTAACAACAACAGCGGAAACCCCATCTTCTCGACGCGATTCCAACATCATCGAGCCAACGTTTCTCGAAACGATTGTGCAGGTAAACTCACAACCTAACCATCTCGAACCCCAGCCTACTATTTTGAATCGAAACATATTGTGTTCGACGAGAAAGCGAATCCAAAATCGAAGAAAAACAGGGAATACTGTTCTTTAAAACGGCCTAAAACTGTCTCAACCACCTGTTTTGGAAGACGGATTGCGGGCAGGATATCGATACTCTTGAAAATCTACTTGAACATTTTCGTAGACAACCTACAGGTCTTAGAAGCCCTTCTTGTAGTTTCTATTTTTATCAATCATAGGCAAAGTTATTAGTTTTCAAAAAATAAGAAAAACCTGTTTTTGAAACCCCGAAAAATCCCGATACGACGTGCGTTCCGCCAATCCGGGCGACGTGGTCGCGAACCGAAAGCATCAAAAGGTGCGTATCGACTTCGCGGACGTGTGGGCTTTGACGGAATTCAAATTGGTTGCGTGTGCGCGACGAATTTGATGCATATCCGTCGAAAATTACCGTATCGGCCTTTGTCGAAATTTTCTAATTACTTTCTGCACGTTTGTCAGATTAAGACAAAACTTCTGCCAGCAGGACCGTATTATTTTTTGATCTTGTATGCCAAGTTTAGTCCAATTCTGAGACAGTTGATCGGATCGCTGTTTTGCGGGCCCCATGATCCGACTCAACGGACGAATTTGTGCACGGCCCTCCGGAATCCAAAATTGGACATACTGTTGGGTTCGTATCATCAAAACAAATTCGTAGACATGTAGTTTGACAACTTTAGAGACCATTGACTCTGGCATGCTTTTCGGTGCAAAGCGGGCCCAACGGCGGACACCGTTTTGACCCAAAATTACCGTTTTATCCCTGTATCCAGAATTGGACTTAAGGATAGGCAATCCTAGCTATTTTGACTAATCTGGAAATGTTGGTAACATCTATTACAGCTTCTGGAGGCAGTTGTGAGACTTGGACTTTTCTGACTTGTTGATTGGCGATATATTGTTGGTTCTCGGTACAACCCTCAGGCAAGTACACATTGCCAACTCTACAGTATTTACATGCTTTTCTATATTTTTAGTATTTCTTGCTTTGTTACATATCTCTCTTGTTTTCTCTCATAATTCTTTCTAGTTACACGTGCACGTAGATTTTGATTTTTCTTTCTATACTACTTGTTCTATCTTTCCTATCTTGTTCATGTCTAGTGAAAGTATTGATATGCCTGTGCCATGTTTCTCCTGACCTGTTTGACTTGGACTTGACCTTAGTCTAAATTTTGGTACTTGATTGACTTGACCCGGTCATGATCGTTTGATTTGACCCTAACCTGTTATTAGACGTGACTATACCTGACCACCTCGTTCGTGAGCTCCCATCGAGTGCGAATGAGCATTACTATAGTTAGAGATTCTCCATCGGCTACTGACTATAGGACTGTGAGCTCCCATCGGGCTGCGGTTACCTCGACTTACTATTAGTCACGCTTGATAGCACTATCTTTGACGGTATGTTATTTATGCTTATTCTTTAGTCTCACATTGTTCCTTGTACCAGTTCCTATTTTCTCGTATGTTATTTACTGTATAGTAGACATGTATATTATGTGTCTTGCTAGTCCTCTGGGGACCTGATGATCTCTCCAGGTATTAGATGAAGGTATGGTACACCGATGGAGGATAATTTCTACACCGAGACTGCAGGTATATTTAGTTGATGTTTTATCTTTCTCTTTCGTGATTAGATTTTGTCCTATATTTGATTCTTGCTATATTATAGCCTAGTCTTGTTCAAGCTTCTATTTTCCTCTAGCTTGTTCATGATAAATGTGTTATTGGGGATCCACTCTAACATATTTATCTATTCCAGAATCAGTGTATCATGGCCTGATCAGCCTTACTGCACTTGATTCGTCATACTTATCATTATTATGTGGATTGAGATATAGTTAATCTAGAATAACCAGACAGTTTATACGTATTCGAGCTGGGCTGGAGTCATCTCGATGCGTAGCTGGCATGTATACGTATCCTAGTCCTACGTATTTTAGGACTGGAGCATTACATATTTTTGTGGTGGCCCATGTAGGTCGAGTTAGTCGTTTCGGTTACGTTACTGTACCGAGCGGGCCTGCGACCTGATTAAACCCTTATGAATCTCAATCCACAACTGTCTTGACAATTCTTTTGGAAATTTCTCTACCGCCCTTGAACTTCGTATTTGCTCTCGATTACTCTTCCTTTGCTTTCTCGCATCATTGCTTATCGTCCCTTCCAATTTCGGAGTGACGAATAATCGTGCTATATAGGATTTATCAGAAATTCTTAGGTTATAGTGTAAGTTAGTCTGCTTATTGTATTTTGATTGCTTGATAGATAATGGGGATTAGAGGTGCCATATGTCATAGGGCATCAAGTGTTTGATGAGGTAGTTTAACCAAAGGTGGGTAGACGTCCTCAATATAGAAATAAATATATAATCATGCTAGGTTATGCTCTTATGGTAGTCACTAGATCAAGAATAGAGTGCTAGTTTTAGTACGGAGACTGACCCTCTAAAAGAAGAACCTAAGCATAGCCTAACCTAACCCATTTACTATTATACCTTGTTAGTTTAAAGTGAGGATTAGACAGATTAGTAGGAACCACTTAGCTTGGTTAGGTAAAAAGAAGACTCATATAATTGTAATAATAGTATGGTTAGGAGGGACACGTCTTCAATGTGATCTTTGCAAGACTGCCAGTACCAAGAAGAGCCTTTTAAGATAACCATATATAATTTTAGGATAGAGATGTTGCAAAAATCAAATAGTTTATGATCGATTATTACTTGAATTATTAGGAGACACCATAGTGACCTAGCATATCCCTTAACCAATTCATAGTTACCCTAGCACGATTCTTTGTTAGTGAGCCTTATTTTAATTTCGAGGACGAAATTCTTTTAAGGTGGGTAGATTGTGAGGATCCTAATTTTTCGCAATTATTTTTTTATTTTAATTTATAGTATTTCTAATTATTAGGTTATATTGTATATTTAATTAGGATCTTATATGTACTTTTTCGTGTCTTTGATTTTTGGAGCACAAGACGTGCCTATCTCTCGAAACGTCCTTCATGAGTTTTGTAGTCGACAGGATGACCTTCAAGTTAGTATATCATGTACCATCCAAACTTGTCCCCTGACATTCTTTTAGCTTCGCACAACTTTGGGTCAATTTAGGCTATTTGATTATTTACCGTAATTCTAGACCGAACTTCCAACTTGAGTGCATGACTCGACATCGATCAAAATCATTTGACCCAATATATGGTTTTGATCCATTTTGAGTCTACGACACACATGCCAAGGGTGTGCCACTCAATCGAGTCTCCATGTGCTATTTAATTGCGAATGGCACGAGAGACTTATTGGTTGACTCTTAGAGTTCGATTTGATTAGGAAATATATGTGGACCCTAACCTAGCCAACCCCACCTGGTAGGAAGCCATGTTAGGTTGCCATGACAGTATAATTAGTATGGATTTATTTTCGAATGTTATACAGTCAAATAGATTTAAATACAATTTTGTATATATATGATTATATTTATAATAGCCAAATATTTTATATAGATATGACCTTAGTCATGGTTAAGTTCTAAGATGCATAGCGACTAGGAATTTTGGTACGGTTAGTGTAATTGTGTGCTTTGACTAGTATATTAGTCATGCTAGGGAAGGCCCGGCCATAGCTATATCCCAAGTAGGAAAACCAAGTAAAGTTGTGACTTAACTCCCGTCGATGAATTAGTTATTATTTAATATATTAATTTTTAGATGACCCGGTTGTACCCAAACAGCCCGAACCGGACCCAAACCAATTCCAAGCCCATGTAGGCATGTAGTGGACCAAAGACGGCCATGCAGACATATTTTTATGTGTGCTAGTATTTCTTAAATTATTTTAGAATTTGATATTATATTTCTAATTATTAAATACTGTACAATATCGGTATTAATATTATTAAATAGGTGTTTGACAATATTGTACGATTTTGGAGCCAAATAAGGAGTGCGTATAATATGTTCACCGCAAACTATTATTGGGTTATTTTAGTTTGTTATTAGAATTATTATTAATTTTGTTATTTTATTATTATTAAAGAGATTTTCATGATTAAATAATCATCATTATTATTATTAGATATTAATAATTAATTTTATCGCCAATTGAGTTGTTACACATATGTAAAGATATTTAAATAAATTAAATATATGGATAGATAATATGGGAATTTTTTTAGATTTTATTGTGTATAATTAGATATATTCATATCTATATATATATATATGTATATATATAAAGATATATATAGAAATAGAAGAAAAAAGAAAAGAAAAAACAAATCCCATATGTTACTGTTCCGAGGAACAGTAACATATGAGCCGCGACCAAAGAGGCTGCCCCCCTAACTATATAAAACGAACGAGAGGGAGAGGGTTGAGAGATCGAAAACCCTAACCCGCACGGCGACCCCCGAGGCCTCGTGGTCGACCCTGCACGGCGCTGGGGCCACCGTCCGCCGTCGGTAGGCCGCTGTCGTGCGCGCAACAGCACGTAGAAGCCGTGACCGAGCGACAACACCAGCGTTGACCGCAGCAGCGGGGCCGGGCAACCGCCACCGCCGGGCGCCCCCATCGCCGTACTTCCGGACCCCGGCAACCGCCTGACGTCCGCGTGCCGTCGACCACCACGCCGGAGCGCGCGCGCCGCGTCGAAAAATAGACAGCAGCAGCAGTAACAACAACAGCGGAAACCCCATCTTCTCGACGTGATTCTAACATCATCGAGCCATCGCTTCTCGAAATGATTGTGCAGGTAAACTCACAACCTACCCATCTCGAACCCCAGCCTACTATTTTGAATCGAAACATATTGTGTTCGACGAGAAAGCGAATCCAAAATTGGAGAAAAACAGGGAACACTGTTCTTTAAAACGGCCTAAAACTGTCTCAACCACCTGTTTTGGAAGACGGATTGCGGACAGGATATCGATACTCTTGAAAATCCACTTGAACATTTTCGTAGACAACCTACAGGTCTTAGAAGCCCTTCTTGTAGTTTCTGTTTTTTATCAATCATAGGCAAAGTTATTAGTTTTTAAAAAATAAGAAAAACATGTTTTCGAAACCCCGAAAAAACCCCGATACGACGTACGTCCCGCCAATCCGGGCGACGTGGTCGCGAATCGAAAGCATCGAAAGGTGCGTATCGACTTCGCGAACGTGTGGGCTTTGACGAAATTCAAATTGGTTGCGTGTGCGCGACGAATTTGATGCGTATCCGTCGAAAATCACCGTATCGGCCTTTTTCGAAATTTTTCAATTACTTTGTGCACGTTCGTCAGATTAAGACAAAACTTGTGCCAGCAGGACCGTATCATTTTTTTGGTCTTGTATGCCAAGTTTGGTCCAATTCTGAGACAGTTGATCGGATCGCCGTTTTGCGGGCCCCACGATCCGACTCAACGGGCGAATTTGTGCACGGCCCACCAGAATCTAAAATTGGACATACCGTTGGGTTTGTATCATCAAAACAAATTCGTAGATATGTAGTTTGATGACTTTAGAGACCATTGACTCTGGCACACTTTTCGATGCAAAGCGGGTCCAACGGTGGACACCGTTTTGATCCAAAATTATCGTTTTACTCCTGTGTCCAGAATTGGACTTAAGGACATGCAATCCTAGCTATTTTGACTAATCTGGAAATGTTGGTAATATCTATTACAGCTTCTGGAGGCAGTTGTGAGACTTGGACTTTTCTGACTTGTTGATTGGCGATATATTGTTGGTTCTCCGTGCAACCCTCAGGCAAGTACACCTTGCCAACTCTACAGTATTTACATGCTTTCCTATATTTTTAGTATTTTTTTCTTTGTTACATATCTCTCTTATTTTCTCTCATGATTCTTTCTAGTTACACGTGCACGTAGATTTTGATTTTTTTTTCTATACTACTTGTTCTATCTTTCCTATCTTGTTCATGTCTAGTGATAGTATTGATATGCCTGTGCCATGTTTTTCCTGACCTGTTTGACTTGGATTGACCTTAGTCTAAATTTTGGTACTTGATTGACTTGACCCGGTCATGATCGTTTGATTTGACCCTGACCTGTTATTAGACATGACTATACCTGACCACCTCGTTCGTGAGCTCCCATCGAGTGCGAATGAGCCTTACTATAGTTCGAGATTCCCCATCGGCTATTGACTCTAGGAATGTGAGCTCCCATTGGGCTGTGGTTATCCCGACTTACTATTAGTCACGCTTGATAGCACTATCTTTGACGGTATGTCATTTATGCTTATTCTTTAGTCTCACATTGTTCCTTGTACCAGTTCCTATTTTCTCCCATGTTATTTACTATACATTAGGCATGTATATTATGTGTCTTGCTAGTCCTCTAAGGACCTGGTGTTCTCTCCAGGTATTAGATGAAGGTATGGTACACCGATGGAGGATGATTTCTACACCGAGACTGTAGGTATATTTAGTTGATGTTTTATCTTTCTCTTCCGTGATTAGATTTTGTCCTATATTTGATTCTTGCTACATTATAGCCTAGTCTTGTTCAAGCTTCTATTTTTCTCTAGCTTGTTCATGATAAATGTGTTATTGGGGATGCACTCTAATATATTTATCTATTCCCGAATCAGTGTATCATGGCCTGATCAGCCTTACTGCACTTGATTCGTCATACTTATCATTATTATGTGGATTGAGATATAGTTAATCTAGAATAACCAGACAGTTTATACGTATTCGAGCTGGGCTGGAGTCCTCTCGATGCGTAGCTGGCATGTATACGTATCCTAGTCCTACGTATTTTGGGACTGGGGCGTTACATTATTAGTGTCGGGTCGGGAAATATACTGGCCATATGACCAATCCCGGTTACTATATTCATGTGCCTAGCTTAGTCCTCGTATTGTGCATGTGGGCCCTAAGTCGTACCATATTCATGTACTCCTATGCATGTTCTCACCCCAGTCGGTCATATGGACTAGATGTATTTCGATATTATGCACTTATCATGTCTGGTACTTCAGGATTATAGTTTTATTCCTGTACTTTATATGTTCCTGTACTTTACATTCATGTACTATAGTTTCTGTACTTATTTCCTGTACTACTTTCCTGTACTTTTATGTTCATTCCTGTATTTCATTTCCTGTACTCATGTACTCTGTTCATGTCATGTTCATGTTTTATTACCTAGAACTGTACTTTGCTCCGCTCTTGAATAGGATATATTGTAGGTGAGTTGGAGGCCCTGTGCGACACTTATTATGGCCAAGAGCCAGTTGATGCTGGAGAGCTAGCTGGAGCTGCTTGTGACTTAGAGGCTGCAGAAGCCTAGATCTTTACCTTTAGCACTTTATATTTTCCTGTATTGAGACTAGTAGACTTACTTTCATTTGCTGAAATGTAATAAATTCTGAGATTGTACTTTACTCTGGGTTTGGGACACATTTATAGATGCTGTGTTTTCATACTTGTCTTGATATCTGGTTAGTTTCCCTAGATTGGTACAGCTTACTTTGTTGTGTCTAACGACAAAGGCTGGGCGTGTCCGACACGTGTCCGATTATTCGGGAGCGAATCATGATATATTTTTAGTGGTGGCCCATGCAGGTCTATCCTAATGGTACCTAGGTCTTAGCGTACTATTGGTGGACTTAATTTACACTAGGGAAACTTGAATCACAGCATAGGAAATCGGGTACATCGAGTACATATGGTTATTATATAAATATTTACATTTTTTGGTAGATTAGGTTTTTATCAATCACGAAGTTTTCTTTCTATTACAGGATGGTCACTACGAGAAAGACCGCGGATCAGCCCGGAGTCGCCGGCAGTTCAGATCAGCAGACTGCACTGGACGTTCCAGCAGATCAGCTTCCACCACCGTCTCCGATCTTTCCGCCGCTACCCTCGACGATGATGTTTGACGACGCTCAGGTGATGGCGATATTCCAGCAGTTTATGGAGGCCCAGAATCACCAGGCTGTGCAGTTCAGGGAGGCTCAGAGTCAGCAGGCCGTACAGTTCAGAGCGACCGTCGTCGACGCACTCAGGACCAGAGAGCCGACAGCACCAGCTCCAGCAGCACCCCCAGCACCACGAGCACCGAGACCAGAGACTGCCAAGGAGTACCAGAATCTGTGCCCGATGGACTTCTGGGGCAACGAGGGGATCATCTATACGGATGAATGGCTGGAGAATGCGGAGAGGACCTTGAAGATGGTACAGATTCCGGAGAACCTGAAGGTGGAGGTGGCTAGCATGCGACTCTTCGACTTGGCCAGAGCTTGGTACCGGAAGGAGCCCCAGGTATCTTGGACAGATTTCAAAACTCTGTTCAGGGAGAAGTTTTTTCCAGAGGTGGAGCGGGATGAGCTGAGGATGCAGTTCGAGACGCTGCAGCAGGAGACAATGACGGTTGCGCAGTACACTTCAGAGTTTACTAGACTCAGCAGGTTCGCAGAGAACCTAGTCAGAGTGCCGGAGGACAGAGCTTGGAGATTAAAGAAGGGTCTCACCAGGGAGCTGCGACACGCGGTGGCGATTAGTCAGGCGACGACCTATACGAGCATCCTCAAGATTGCTCAGGCTGTAGGAAAGGAGGCAAATCCAAAGCTGAAGAGGGATCGAGACGTAGACAGCAGTAGTTTTCGGGCATCAGCGAAGAGGGTCCAGACTCAGATTCAGGCGAGGTCACAGCAGCCGGCACAGCAGCATCACCGTCCAGCCAGAGCTCCTGCACATCAGCATCAAAGGCAGCAGCATGCAGTTACTTGTACATTCTGTTACCGATCGGGACACCGCTTCGACGAGTGCCATAAGAGGCTCGGACTCTGCTTATTCTGCGGATCAGATGCACACCAGATGAGGGATTTCCTACAGGCTGCAGTTCGACTGACAGGAGAACCTAGAGGAGCTGGAGGACCACCACCTGTACCACCCAGAGCTCTACCAGCTTGCACCACAGAGGGGACCGACTTTACCTACTCAGCAGCAGCAGTTTGCACAGCATCAAGAGGGGAGGACCACAGCAGGGACATGCTTACGTCATGGCTGCAGTTGAGGAGAACGAGGCAGTACCAGATGTGATCATAGCTTCTACATTCATTCCCTACCATTATTGTTTGATTCTGGAGCCATACATATCTTTGTATCATATGAGTTTCTGCATAGACACGGCTTCACACCTAAGCCTACTAGGAGGAACTGTCGGATTATGACAGGAGGAGGAGTAGTACCAGTCAGTGAGATGGTGGATTGCCCTATCACTATTGCTGAAGGGAGATTAGGGCTCGACTTCTAGTGATGTCATTGCCCGGATTTGATATAGTTCTCGGCATCGACTGGATGAGCGAGCAGTTTGCCGTAATAGACTGCCATGAGGAGAAGGTGATTTTCAGCCCGCCAGGAGTTCCACCATTCGAGATCAGCCGACGAGTTGCAGAGAGGCCAGAGGGAGTCTACTTCAGAGCCGTTGCCGAAGACCAGGAGTTGCCGTACCCATTGATTGCAGAGTATATTGACGTCTTTCCCGAGGAATTGTCAGAATTGTCGCCAGATTGAGATGTAGAGTTCAGCATCGACCTAGTGCCCGGATCAGCGCTGAAGTCCCAGTATTGTTACAAGATCAACCCAAAGGAAGCTTCAGAGTTGAAGGCCCAGATTGATGAGTTGAAGGGCAAGGGTTTATTCGGTCCAGTGCTTCACCCTGGGGAGCACCGGTACTCTTCATGCCCAAGAAGGATGGGACTGTGAGGATGTGTATCGGTTACCATGCACTCAATAACATCACCATCAAGAATAAATACCCTTGTCGCGGATTGATGAGCTGTTTGATCAGCTTAGTGGAGCGAAGGTCTTTTCCAAGATTGACCTTCGGTCGGGATATCATCAGGTGAAGGTGGAGAGCAGGATATTCCGAAGACAGCTTTCAACACCCGATACGGCCAGTATGAGTTCTTGGTGATGCCGTTCGGACTCACCAACGCCCCCGCAGTGTTTATGAACTTGATGAATAAAGTTTTTTACAAGTATTTGGACAAGTTTGTCGTAGTCTTAATTGACGACATTCTGATATATTCGAAGACCGAGAGGAGCATGTGGAGCACCTGCGGATAGTGTTAGAGATTTTACGAAAAGAGAAGCTGTACGGGAAACTCTCGAAGTGTGAGTTTTTTTGATAGAGTGGAGTTCCTAGGGCATGTGGTGACTGGAGAGGGGATTTCTGTAGATCCCAAGAAGATTGAAGCAGTGGAAGCATGGGCACCTCCCAAGTCAGTAGCAGAGATTCATAGTTTCCTGGGTCTAGCAGGTTACTACAGAAGTTTGTGAAAGATTTTGCCAAGATCGCAGAGCCGATGACCAAGCTTACACGAAAAGACGAGGAGTTCATCTGAGCGATGCCTGCCAGTCAGCATTTGAAGAATTGAAGAGAAGACTCACGACAGCACCAGTTCTAGCTTTGCCATCTGGATCGGGAGGATTCGTCATCTACAGCGATGCTTCAGGGAAAGGCTTGGATGTGTGCTTGAGCAGAACAAGAGGGTCATTGCTTATGCTTCTAGACAGTTGAGGCCATGAGAAGAATTACCCCACACATGACTTGAGCTTGCAGCAGTCATTTTTGCCTTGAAACTGTAGAAGCACTAATTGTATGGGGAGAGAGTGACATCTTCACGGACCACAAAAGCCTGATATATTTTCACTCAGAAGGAGCTGAATATGAGACAGCGCAGATGGCTGGAACTCATGAAGGATTTGACATCAATCTGCAGTACCATCCTGGGAAGGCGAATGTGGTGGCAGATGCTCTTAGTCGATATCTGTTGCTATGTATCTCACTATGACCGGCATCTTCTAGAGGATCTTGAGAGTCTGGGGATCGAGATTGTTCTACCAGGAGTAGGAGGGCAGCTGATGCACATGCAGATACAGTCGGGACTGTTAAAGAAGATCAAGGAGACCAGTTTCTTGATGAGGGACTCCGATGTCTTAGAGCTCAGGCGGAGGCATGATTGCTCGACGAATTCACTATTGCGGAGGATGGATCCCTGAGGCACGGAACCAGTTATGTGTGCCTAAGGATCTACGGGAGGAAGTGATGCAGGAAGCCACCAGTCGCAGTATTCTATTCATCCTGGGTCTACCAAGATGTACAAGGATCTGCGAGAGTATGTTTGGTGGTATGGGATAAAGAGAGGGTTGCCAAATTTGTTTCCAGATGCCTTGTGTGCCAGTAAGTCAAGGCGGAGCGTCAGAGACCAGCGGGATTACTCCAGCTTTACTATCCCGAATGGAAGTGGGAGCATATCACCATGGACTTCGTCTCTGGTTTACTGCGTACTCCCAGTGGCAAGGACGCTATTTGGGTGATCGTGGACAGACTGACGAAGTCTGCCCATTTCATTCGTTCAAGGTAGGGCTATCGACCGAGAAGCTTGCAGACCTCTACATGTGTCAGATCGTGAGGATTCACGGGGTGCCAGTGAGCATCATTTCAGACAGAGACAGCCGCTTCACATCACACTTCTGGAGGAGCCTACAGCTGAGCTTGGGGTCACAGTTGAAGTTTAGCACCGCCTATCATCCAGACAAACGGGCAGTCCGAGAGGACCATTCAGACACTGGAGTACATGCTGCGGGTTTGCGCACTCGACTTCGGCGGTTCGTAGGAGCATCATTTGCATCTGGAGTTTGTCTATAACAACAGTTATCGGGCTAGCATTGAGATGACCCCGTTCAGGCACTGTATGGGCGGAGATGTCGCACGCCTCTATCTTGGGACGACGTTGGCGAGAGAGCTTTGCATGGGCCAGAGATGGTGGTAGACCAGCTGAGAAAGTCAGACTGATCAGGGAGCGTCTCAGGGTTGCATAGGATCGGCAGAAGCACTGGGCGGACATCAGCAGATGACCACTTGAGTTCGCGGTTGGAGATAGTGTTCCTGAAGATCTCTCCGACCAGGGACGTCATCAGATTTGGCAGAGGCGGGAAGCTCAGTCCGAGATTCATCGGGCCCTTCGACGTGATGGCGCAGATTGGCGAGGTGGCATACCGACTAGCACTTCCAGCTAGCTTGGAGGGAGTGCACGACGTTTTCCGTGTCCGCTTCGACGCTATATTTCAGATCCGAGCCATGTGGTGGACTATTCAGAGCCGGAGGTGGGTCCGAGCTTGACCTATGAGGAGCAGCCAATGGAGATCCTTGACAGGAGGGAGAAGCGCCTGCGAACCAGACTATTCCACTTGTCCGTGTCATGTGGAGACACCACTCTCCGGGAGAGTCCATGGGAGCGCGAGGATGAGATGCGGGAACGCTATCCCAGCTTGTTTGTCTGATTGTATTTTGATATTGAATTTTTTTAATATAATAAATGATTGTGTTTGAACCTTCTTTGAGATTTCTTTGAAGAGTTTTGTCTCTCGAATTTCGAGGGTAAAATTTTTCAAGGGGGAGAGATTTGTAATCCACCTTCCTGATAATTAAATTTTTAGTTTTATATTATATTGATTAAATAAGTTAGAATTTATTAATACTTTAACTATATGCAAGCTGTTAAATACATTTTTTTTTGTTTACAATTCTTTGGCCCTGGGCATTCCTTATTGGGTTATGCGTGGGCTTCTTTTAATTAAATAGATAAGTAACACTCTGCCAAAGGCTATTTTTTCAGTTCAGTTGAAATTCAAACTGAACGGCCAAATTCCTCCTCCTCTAACCGATTTTGGCAGGGACAGGAAATTGGAATTTCTCGCTCTCCTGTGTGCTTAATCCCCACGCCATCTATTGCTTATATAAGACCTTCTCTTTCCATCCATTCTCCTCAAATTGTTCTCCCTCTTTCTTCTCAAATCAAGAGTTCCTGAACCCTAATTTGGAGTGGCGATCGAGAGAAGTCACGACGAGCCTGAGCTGTAGTGGATCTCCTTCAATCATCTACCAATTGGCTCGTGCTTTCAATTCAGGAATGAATTCCTTCCCTGATAGTTTTGAAGATTGATCTGTTCTTGTACCGATATCAAACAGTTGAAGGAGGTGAGAAATCGAACACAATTTCTTGGATTTGATAATTGTAAACTTGGGAAGTTATTGATTCGATTTCTTTTTTTTTGAGCTGTCGTCTGTTCTCAATTATGAGAAGATCAGGATCTGTTCGTTCGTTGTTCCCAACCGATTGAACTCTGGTAATTGTGATCGTCTTGTCTCAATTCACTTAGATTGATACTGATTGATCTAAATTCAATTTATTCATTCATGTATCGATCAGATCTGAGTTTGTAGATCGATGACTAATTGCTTTGTATCAAGGAAGCTTGGTTCAGATACTAGGTGAGTATTCCAGTTTGGATTTTTTTATAATCAGAGAAGAGAGTGTCTGTGGGATGATCTTCTTTGTTTCTTTTGGTTTTTGATTCAGATCTTAGAATTTGTTGAACACGAGGACCGTGTCCAAACACTGTAGGTTGTGTCATCGAGATATCAACCCAAGGCTAATTTCAGGTAAATCCTTCTAACCTTTACAATTAAACTTGTTAGATGCATATGATAGATAAGAAACTGTTTGTGAGTAATTGGCTATTGAGTTTAAGGCTTAGCTATCACTTATTGAGCACACTAGTTCAGTTTTAGCTTGATAATTTGATAATTAGAATTGATTTGAGATATTCAGTCTCAAGACTAATTTATGTAGGTTGTGTCCATCAATTACCCTATCGTAGCTCTCATTATTTCCCTATCCTAATATTCTGAACGAGGGACTGATGTTGTACCTATAGGTTATTACGAAGCCATTTCTGAATGAGATAGTGATTATTTTAGTTAGCTGAATAGATGAGGGAAATCTTTAGCCTACATCTTCATTTCCTGTCACATGGCACTTAGGAACAGAACTGAATGTTATACTTTACCTGTATATGGATGGAAATCAGGATAACTGGAAATTAGATGGGTATATGAATGATGTGGACTGTTTCGAATTAACTTCTAATTCCTAGAACTATGCATAGTAAATATTCATTCCTTGATTATGGTTCAGACCTGGAGTATGTTTGGTCCAGGCAATGGGCAAGGCTGCCATCTGAATTATTCTCTGTTGAAATAGGACTGAGTTATAACTCTTGGTAGTAGTAACATGTAACATGTAGCACAGGCTAAGGAAATCAATTATCAGTGGAATTAGTGATAATTGGGAACATGTTTGTTTTTCTGTTTTTACCAAGGACTACTGATAGGCTATTTTTGCATAGAACAGTATTAAGTATTGTCCTCTTGAACAATTAGTAAGGATGGTTATTACTCTACTCTAAGTCCAAATGGAATATGATTGATATTTGGACTGTTCTTGGACTGCTGTAGGACATGGTTTATATAAATCTTTCTTATTTGATTCAAAAGGGTACATCAACCCTGTTCAAATCCTATTAAACATTGAGAAGCAGGTCATGATATTAAGACTAGTATTAGGACTGAAGGATGTCCTGATTTGGACTGAACTGAGACACTAAAGACTGTTCATGCAACTGAATGTTGAACTGTTGTTAGACTGATTATATTTTGCTTTCAAATATCTCAGTAGATTAAGTCCCATTGTAAATCTGAGACTGATTTCATTGTACCTAGATTAAGTCCCATTATAAATCTAAGACTGATTTCATTGTACCTGAGATTGATTCCCATTGTAACCTAAAATTGATATGTCAGTATATTCAATGATTGAACTAGGAACTATCACTGCTTATTACACTGTCCTGGCAAGTAAACTTGAAAGCCCATCTCAGTTGACACTGAGAGTCAACTCAGTTTACCTGAGGGTTCACCTGGGTGATACTCTGAGTATTACTCAGTTGAACTGAGTAATACTCAATGAACCTGAGTGGTACTCAGTTGAACTTGAGTGATGTTGATTAGTGAACTGTTGCTTAGACTGTTTTATGCTGTTTCAACATCTCATTAGATGAAGTTGTGATAGCTTTGGTTTAGGAATGAATCTTAGGAACTGACCTACATCATTACTTAATGTTCTCTAGTGTTTTGAAGCTTGGATGTTTCTTCATTTTGAATAGAGAACTGTCGAGTAGTAGCAATGTTGGGAATAGAGGGAAACAGGTGTCCTGAGAAGGACTGATACATATCGATCCCATAAGAACTGATCTACATAAGTAATATTGGACTGGTTGTACCAGTCCTACTAAGGACTGGTTCTCACTAAACCTAGGATAAGGTTGGAGATTGAATAAACTCAGTCTAATCAGTATTAGACAGCCTTGTTCAAGAACTATTGCTTAAAGTCCTGAGTTCATTAGAAAGTATCCTTGTAAACAGTGACCAGTTTCATTATAAACCCATTCCTGTTCTGATTTGGGAGTTTTAGGAACAGTTTTGTATAGAGTCACATTAATCTATTGAGCATAGTAATCAGTTAGACTAATGGTTGATAGGCTAAGAAATGCAGAGTATAGGATTGGTGTGTAAAAATCATATCGGACTGATAGTTACCCATAGGCTTGACATTTAGATTGATATTGGATTGAAGTTAAATACACCAGTTGGTATATCTATACCTTGACTTTGATATGAACCATCTTCCTACTGTTAGTTGATGCAAGAGCTGGTATTTTAAATATGTATTTTATTGTAGAGTATAGATTCTTTAGCTAAGATAGATATTAATGAAGTTATGTGGTATTCTTAGCTAATCCTGTTCTAAAGGAATCATTAAACTAAGAATAGTTATTAATCAACTTGTAATTTATAAACCAGGAGGATATCCAGCTTCCTTGATTACCAGTACTTTCCCGGAGCCAGGTAGGTACTTTTCTACGGTTTTGTGCATTTATATTCTTGTACCCTTTTTTGACACGTCATGGCACGATATCATGTACTCCTTGTATTCCTGTACCCTTGTTCTTGTACTTATTAGTGTCGGGTGGGAAAATACACTAGCCATGTGACCAATCCCGGTTACTATATTCATGTGCCTAGCTTAGGCCTCGTATCGTGCACGTGGGCCCTAAGTCGTACCATATTCTTGTACTCCTGTGCATGTTCTCACCCTAGCCGGTCACATGGACTAGATGTATTTCGATATTGTGTACTTATCATGTCTGGTACTTCAGGATTATTTCATTCCTGTACTTTACATGTTCCTGTACTTTACATTCATGTACTATAGTTCCTGTACTTATTTTCTGTACTACTTTTTTGTACTTTATGTTCATTCCTGTATTTCATTTTCTGTACTCATGTACTCTGTTCATGTCACGTTCATGTTTTATTACCTAGAACTGTACTTTACTCCGCTCTGAATAGGATATGTTGCAGATGAGTTGGAGGCCCTGTGCGATACTTATTATGGCCGAGAGCCAGTTGATGCTGGAGAGCTAGCTGGAGCTGCTTGTGACTTAGAGGCTGCAGAAGCCTAGAGCTTTACCTTTAGCACTTTATATTTTCCTGTATTAACTAGTAGACTTACTTTCATTTGCTGGAATGTAATAAATTCTGAGATTGTACTTTACTCTGGGTTTGGGACGCATTTATAGATGCTGTATTTTCATACTTGTCTTGATATCTGGTTAGTTTCCCTAGATTGGTACAGCTTACTTTGTTGTGTCTAACGACAAAGGCTGGACGTGTCCGACTCGTGTCCGATTATTCGGAGCGGGTCGTGACATACATTTTCTTTGAAAACTTGCTCATTCATTCGTGTTCGTGCCCTTGCATTTATCTTTCCATTCGAAATAAACATTATTGATTGACCTAAGAAGGGGTCGAGAAGAGAAAGGTCAGCCACTCACCTTGAGTTTACTTGAGGCGAGAGAACTTGTTGGTCGCGCTAGACGTCGCCTACGCGATTACCTGAAATCGCACAAGCAACCGATTAGAACACTGATTATGCAAGAAGTTTGATAGAAAATGCGAGTTCGAAATGCAAGCCATGAAATCCATCAAAAACATTCACGAAAATGCTCCATTCAAAATAAAGCCAAAACCAACGCAAGCGGCGTGAAAAACAGAGCAACGGGAGGTCTCTTCCGACTCAGCCGCAGAGTCAATCCTTGAGGCGCAATCCGCTGAATATGGGACTTGGTTTCGAAGAAGCCATTCCATAACGAGAATGGATCTTAATTCAACCGTTCCCGTTCGATCGATTCGATTGATCCCGGCCTATCGGTCCGACCGAATCGATAGCGACAGTGTTCCTTTCTCGCGCACCCTGGACGGAGAACGGGGCACGATGTAGGGACGGAGCACTACAGTCGATGGGGTGCCATGCGGCAAGAGTCGATGGGTGTCCATCTTCTCATGCAGCCAGAGTCGATGGGTGCCCATACGGCAAGAATCGATGGGTGCCCATCTTCTCAAAAAAATCCGAAAAGATGGCCATGGAACCCATAGCTTCCAAGCTCCATAAAACCTTCACTGTAAGTCCAAATTTGGACTTCCATAGGTCAAAATGGGGCAGAACAAAATTTTCTATAACATGGAATAACTAGATTTTGAAAACAAAGAAGTTTGATAGATCAAAATCCAAGAAAACCAAAATAGCACAAACTTAGATCTACAAGAATCCATCCACCAAAATGAAAAATGTCAAGTCCTAAAGATGCTTAGAATCATGTAGAAAAGAATATAGAGCAATAAAATGGAAGATCTGTCATGAAGCAAGTTGTACTTGCCTAAGCTCTTTAGGTTGGTGGGAGAGTAATGGAGGAGGAAGAAGAAGTTATGAGAAATAATGAAGGAGAGAGAGTGGAGTTGACTTATATATAAGCCTCACCATCTCAAACCAACCCAAAACCAAAATAAACCAAGCAAGCTAAACCAAGTCAAATTGAACCAAACCAAATCAAATAAACCAAGTCAAGATTAAACCAAGACTAGGCTAAGTAAGACAAGTCTAACTACGGTCCACCCGATAAATGTCAGAAATTCGTATACGTATATGAAGATACGTATAACAGGAAACGGGAGTGACAGCCACCGCCATAGTCGCCTGGTTATCACAGTATATCGGTATCGCCTATTTGTGCCCCAACAACTGGAAGATCATACATGAGCTCCGAAGCCATTATGCTTCCTCCGCTGCGGGATCAAGTGTAAAGAACCCAGATTCCAATGACCGCGAGAGCATAGTCTGTTTCTTCGATTTCCACGATATAACAGCTCCATCCATTGTAAAAATGTATCCACCTGTGGACCTCTCGCTCTCCACTTCTGAGCACCAGCTGACATCACTGAAGCCTTCATTACCGGCGGATCTCCGCTGTTGTGGTGCGTATGTCTGTCTTTTTGAGGTATCTCATAACCCTCTTCACAGCTTTCCAGTGCTCCACACCTGGATTGCTCGTAAACCGACTCAGCATCCCCACTACAAAAGCTATGTCAGGCCTTGTGGCAGTAGTCACATATCAAACTCCCAATGACGCTTGAATACTCCAACTGTCTGACGCTTTCCTTGGATTTGGCTTCAGCTTCTTGTCACACCTATACGACATATCTATCCCTGGAAGATTCTGATACCCATAGCGTGTGAGCACCTTCTCAATGTAATAAGATTGTGACAATGTCACTCCAGATTCCTTCGATGATCTTTATCCCTAGGATAACATCAGCTTCCCCTAAGTCCTTCATGCTGAACTTAGACGAGAGAAACTTCTTTGTCTTAGTGACACTTGCTAGATCTGTACCCAAGATCAGCATGTCATCCACGTACAGACAAACGAAAACTCCTCTCCGTCAGCGAACTTTGTGTATACACATTTGTCCTTTCGCTGACCTTGTAGCCGTTTGATCTTATGACTTTATCAAACTTCTCATGCCACATCTTGAGCTTGCTTCAGACCATACAAAGATTTACCAACTTACAGACTTTGTTTTCGAAGTCCTTGACGACGAATCCTTCTGGTTGTTGTATGTAAATCTCTTCAGCCAACTCACCATTCAGAAAGCAGTTTTAACATCCATCTGATGAATAACTAGCTTGTGAATTGCACTTAGAGCAATCAACACCCTGATGGTCGTCATCCGTGCTACTGGAGCATAAGTGTCAAAGTAATCAATCCCCTACTTCTGAGAAAACTCCTTGGCTACTAACTTAGCCTTGAACTTATCAACAGTTTTATCAGTTTTTATCTTCTTCTTGAAGATCTATTTACATCCGATTGGTTTTCTCCTTCAGGCAGATTAACTAGCATCCATTTATAATTTGATGTTACAGAGTCAATCTTATCATTTACTCTTTATTCCAGGAGATCACATCTCTGACTTCATCACCCCATCAGGCTCTACGTGATGGATGATAACGTTTATCTCTAAATCTCTCGGCCTTCTCACTCGCTTTGCTTACAGCTTGGCGAATACTAGTTTAAGTGTTGTCATCAATGACAACCACCTTCTGGACTTCTACTTCTTTGAAAGAACTTGCTCCTTCGGTACCAACAATATTCTCCAGAATATCTGCGAGAATAATATTTTTGTCCCTAGCAATTGTCTTCAAAGAATTATGCCTCGCAAGACTCAATGATATGATTGATACAATATCAAGTGATCTCCGAGCATAGCTTACAATAGCTAATTCCAGAATTATTTCTTGGTCTTCATCCCTACTTTTAATCTTAATATCCGGAAGCTTTACGTACACCAGTGTGAGATTGTCTCACTGTATTGATATTTATATACGAATACATTTTGTACCGTGTTTTGTATTTTCTTGATTTTCGGAACGCTTTTAAAATTTTCCAACTTATAGATTTTTTCCTTGACCGGTGTATCGCCAGTGTACCATTATATGCCGACGACATGCCTGTCACTCGCATTTTCTGTTATACGTGTTTTCAATATACGTGTATGGGATTTTGACATTTGTCAGGTGACCCGCGTTTTGACTTATCTTTCTTAGCCTTGCTTTGATTTAATTTTGACTTAGTTTAATTTGGTTTGGTTCAACTTGGTTTGGTTTGGATTGGTTTAGTGGGTTTGAGATGAGATAGTTTTGTATAAAAAAAAACTAAACTTCTCTTTCTCCTCCATTATTTCATTTTCTTCATCTTCTTCCTTTTATTTTCTTCTCCAACAAAAGGCAAGTACAACTTGTCAAATGTTGTACAAATGTTATTTTGTTTGTTCTAAACTCCTCCTTACATGATTATAAGCTTCTTTAGTACTTAGCACTTTTGATTTTGGTGGATAATTTCTTATAGATCTAAGTCTACTCAATTCTTAGGTTTTCTTGGATTTTGATCTACTAAACTTCATTATTTTTAAGTTTTGATTATTCCATGTTGTAGAATTTGATTTTACTCAAAATGGACCTTTGAAAACCCAGATTTTTATTTGTTTTAAGTGATTTATGAACTTGAAAGTTCATGGGTTCCAAGTTCTCGGATTGGGAAAGAAGAACAGTGTTGGACGCATAGCATTTCCATGCGCCATAGCAGTCTTCCTTTGGGCGCATAGCCATTTTTATGCGCCCAAGGCCCCCAGCTTCCAGTACTTAGGCGCAAGACCCTTTGCATAGAGCCCTGGGCGCATAGCCTTTATATGTGCCCAGTACACCCTGTTCCCCCTTCGCTTGGGCGCATAGTCCTGATTATACACCCACTTGCCTATGAAGATAGTCTCCTGACTTCCTTTCAAGTGCACCCTGGTCTCCACCCTGTGGGCGCATACATGTAGGCGCATGCATGTAGGTCCATGTACGTAGGCGCATAGCTCTTGGCGCATGCCTTCCATAAACGCTTGACTCTCCATGAAACGACTAGCCTTAGGCGCATAGCCATAGGCTCATGCATGTAGGCGTATAGCCATAGGCGCATAGCTGTAGGCGCATAGCCCTGGGCATGACTTCCTTAGTGCATGTTCTCCCTGACACGCATAGCCGTAGGCGCATAGTTTTGGGCGCATGCTCCCTGCTTGGGCGCATGCCATTCCCTGTGTATGTCACCTTAGGCGTATGCTATCCTTGGACCATGTTGACCTTAGGCGCATGCTATCCAAGACACACCATTCTACCTTGGCACCCTTCTTGGCCATGGTGCCACCTTGACCGTGTTGGCTGGCCCTAGCACGAATGACTGTTTTGCCCATTTGAGCTATTCAGCTGTTAGTCTTGAAGAACCTCGGACACGAAGCTTGTAAACATTTGTCTTGGCTTCAGAATTTTCTCAGTTCACCTTATTGGAATTCATATGCGATTGATAACTTCAATCATAGTTTTGATCTTTTTGGCAGTTTTCTGTACTTGACGTTTTTGAGGTTTTCTTCGACTGTACTAAATTTCTTAATATGATTTGATGATCTGGTACAGTTAGAGAATGATTGTACACCCTTTTTACCTAACACTAGCACAGATTCAATTATTGTTTTATGCCAATTAGTTACTTTTACTTATCCCTCTCACATGTCAGGATATGTCCTTCCTTTCGAATATTTCTTATGTGATATGATATGTGTTTTCATGCTTTTCTAGATTTATTGTACTTTACAATCTAGCCACGTTTAGAATTTTTTTATAGTCACCTGTTGTGGTGCACTCATGATTTATGTCTTTTCTTTGCTTTACATGATAGTGACCCGCCATGGTGTACTCTAGAACACGTCCCTTCTTCGCCTTACATGATAGTGGCCCGTAGAGGGCACTCTTGACAAGTACTCTTTACATGACAAGTAAACCTAACATGACATGCTTAATCAAGATGTGTTGCGACATATTTTTTCTTGCTAATGTAACTCTTTTGGACACCGTGGTTGAATGTATTTTGTATGAGTGAACAAGCTACATGTTTCGTCTGCATTATGTCTAGGACATGAATTCCTGGTTACCACGGTCAGGGATTCATATGAATCTGACTAGGTTAATGACTAGATTGATCAAGTAGTTCATATAGAAAGATTTTCCAGTTACAGGTGTCAGCCCCTGTTTTTCAAATTTGGTTTAATTAGTGTTAGTTAGATGTTAATGACCTATTTAGCTTTAAAATATTTATAATATTAGAATTTTTCTAGAAATTTTTAATATTTTTAATTAATTTTAAATCAAAATATATCATTTGTAATTAATTGAATTCTTTTAATATCAAGTTGTAATACTTTTAATTGTTTTAATCACTTTTTGCAAAAACTGATTTGACTGTGCAAATTAAAATTTGCACAGAACCCTAGCGGGGGTCTTTATGCAAATTAGATATTTGCATTAGCTAAGGCGGTGGGCTTTTATGTAATATCCCAATCTTCAGGGGTTTTCTACAAACCCTAACCCAACTGCCCCCGACGACCGCGCGCTGTCATCGTCTCCGGCAAACCCTCACCGTAACCCTAACCCTAATCCTAATTCAAACCCTAATTCGACCGCCCTAAAGCCCTATAAAACTACCCCGACCCCCAAAACCCTAACCCTAGCCTCCCCACGACCACCACAGCCGCCCCAATCACCGCCTTCACTTCGTCTTCCCCGACCATCCTCGCCGGAGATCAGTCCCTACCCAGCCCGACGCCTATAGCCAACATCGAAGTTTGCGACCACCACCACTCGACGCGTCTCACCGAGACGACTGCAGCGCCACCCCAGCGCCGCGACGCCGACGCTTCCTTCGCCCTGTCGCCGCATCAACAGCTCCGACTTGGACACGTTCGTGTCACTTTGTTTTTCCTTCTCCGACACGACTCGTCTTCACATATGCGACTCATCGCCTCCTGACGAACTTAGTGGTAAGTCTGGACACGTCCAACTCGAGTCGGCGTGTCGTGCACGACCCGGACACTGGGATTTAGCCGTTCTTCGTGTCCCTAACTGTCAGGACACGAAGTTTGGTCTATCGGGTTTGAAACCCATTAACTTAAAAACCTAATAAATGAAACCCTAACCCATTCCCTAACACATGACTCGGGCTGACCCCTGGCCAGCCCGAGCGCACTAAAACTCGACCCCCTGGCCGAGTTCGAGCCCTCCTTCCCTGTTTTGTTTGTTTTGTGTCACGACCCGCACCCGCTTTTCGATACGAAGCGTGTCCAAGCCCAGCCTACGCCGCAGTGTCGGCGGTAGTACGCTGTCTAAATAAAGTCACGTCAATCTAGAAACACATGGTAACTATATCTCATCCACAGAAATAATTAGTCAGTCAAGACCAATAAAAGACATGAAATGAATAATAATGAATAAACTGAATATCAATGTCACGTCCGGTGGACACAAATCCACTACCAGTAGACGAAAAAAATAAAGAAATACAAGGAATGAACCAACTGAGTACAACCTGCTAACCAAGTAACCTCAACTGCAAAGCACCGTGGTCCGAAGCTAACTCAATCCACTCGTCTGCTCCTGACAATCTCGGCTAACCTGAGTAGATCATCAGGTCCTCAGAGGACATAGCAAGATACATAATATACATGCCTATCTAGCAGTTTTATCATGCGCAAAAAATGAACAAGAAAAAACAAGAACAAGACCAATCTGCGACACTAACCCGAAACACGAACACTAGAACAACTACATACATGAACTGCCGGATGAATGAATACATGAGATCAATGGAAGAACCAAACCCTCATCCCGAGTGTGGACTCACGGTTTGAACTAAGCACTAACCCTCGTCCCGAGTGTGGACTCTCTGGTTAGCTCACGGCAACACACCCTCGTCCCGTGTGTGGACTCTCTGGTGTAATTGGTCAACCCTCATCCGAGTGTGGACTCTCTGGTGCCAATGATCACGACAAACACCTTCGTCCTGTGTGTGGACTCTCTGGTGCACCAAACAACCCTCGTCCCGAGTGTGGACTCTCTGGTTGTGTACAACGATAATCAAGGCTATGGCAGTTCACTACATGCACTCGTTCTATGACACGACTCAAGCAAGGTACTGACAAAAACTCCAAATGTGAAACACAAGGCCAAAACATGAACATGGCTATAAACAATAAAAACAACTCCACAGAAAACAGCACGAAAAGCACATGTCCATAAATGATCCAAGACAGTAAAATGAAAGGAACTGTATGTAAGTAAAACTGTAGAGGGAGGCAAGGTATACTTGCATGTGGTCCTGAGCTGCTGGCACGGGTCAAAAGCTGAGCTACAGTTCAAGTAACCTGTATTTATGAATTTCTAATCAACACATGAATTCAATCGATATATTTTAACTATTATAAATTACCCTTTAAACTAAGCTTTAGTGGTCTGGGGTTCACTATCCTAGCGCCAATTCTAAGCCTCATGTATAGGTGCTTGGGTTCTACTGTTACAAGGCAAGCTTAGGTTGCCATATCCTGTTGTCATGAGTTAATTTCCTAATTCCAAGTACCTGCACTTGAATACAACACCTACTTCTAACTGAGTCAAGTATGAAAACTAACTCTATAGAACTAATGGCCTCTAAAATGACTACCCAACCTGAAACTCACCCCATGAACTCCAAAACCTGGTACTTAACACCTATATAGGCATTGCCAATAGTTTAGGCCAATGCTCTCTATACATGTATAGCTGAGGTCAGGCTCTTCACACTGTTGTGCCTATACAGGCATGGGGTCGTTCCCTGCAAGGCTTAACACACACCCCAACTAGCCCTGGATTGGAGAAACCTGGTGAATCAAGAATGTAGTAACTTTCAATAATACAATATAAACATTGAAACTTCTATAATATATATGGTCCAGAACTTTAGTAGCCCTTGCAAGCCCCTACATCTGTTCTGCAGTTGGTAGTTAGGTCTGTCACATCAACTCTTCCATGTGCCTAGGTGCCAGGTCTGATGTACCTGTTGGGTACTCAATTGGGTTGGAGGACAATGGCAAATCAAGACATCAAATAACATGTTTGATTCGAAGGGTTAGACATTGCACCCTGTGATAATTCTGATAGCAGAACACCCTATGCTACCCAGGTTTGATTCCCATACCTCACTCCAAGGCATTTCACTAATTTGTGACTCTACTCTGGAAACTAAGACACCCCATCTGCATGCAGAGGTAAATCAAACTCTGTTACATTGATATGTATTAGTGAGGTATTACCATGAATCATGAGCAGTAGAATGATTCCTAAAAGTGTGCAGCAAGTATAGGTGAATGTCTCATGTGTGATGCAATGGATTTAGGTGAGAGCAAGAAAAGAGGGGACATGGTCAATGCTTACTACCCAAGGTTCTGGCTACATTACTCCATATACTCCTATATGCTGGACTGACCCTTACTGAATTATGGGTATAGCTGTTACTAGGTTGCACACCTAGATGAAATAGGTCATGGCACAAACCAAGCCTACAGGTTTCTCATATGCACAGGGCATGGGTCAGGACAGGGAAACCTTGCCTGTATTTGGTCATTCTAGGACTGGACAATCCTACATGATATGACTTACAAACCCAGGACAGGTATTGGGCCCTAAGAGAAAGTGAGAGTTGTATCATCATTCTAATACAGGACAGCCACCTGGAACTGTGGGTAAGCCAAGAAATCACTATGTGAAATGGTCCTAAGTCATGGCAAGGACTGACACGCCAAGTATTAGCCCCCAAGTCAGATACCATGATACTAGGGGGGTTGAGTATATGATGCCAGGACTGAACTCAGTTATGGAATAGGCTAACCTGGTTAATGGTTTGAAGCTAATGAACCAATTGGTGAAATCAAGCCTCTCTCATCTGCTCATGTCTTGTACAGTTAAGCCCCATACTCAATGTATTGGTACACACAATTGCAGGGTACTGATGCAATGTGGGTAAATGAACTCACATATTTAAAGACTGAACCCCAAACCCCCTTATACAGAGCACAATCCTTTGCTACTAATCAGAGCAAGGTATGGCAATCCAGGCATTGTCCTGTTTGACTTGTCAAGGCTGAAAGCATGAATCCATTTTATTGCAAAGTCCCCACAGGGCTGTGAAGGTGATGGTCTAATCATAACAATTCAATAGGTTGATAATAGGCAATCAAGGCCAAGTATGTGCAGTCATCTCATGAAACCTAATAAACTAGAGTTTACCTGCATCCTAGTACTCCACCTATGGTTGAAGGACTGAGGTAAATCTATTGGTGAAGCCAGACTATACCTGTAGCAGAGCTCTGATGTCGTGCTGCATCATTAAGGTAGGTAGACCCTATGTCCTGTAGTGGTGGACTACATCTCTGATGCATACTCTCATAGTTTCTTCCCAGGCTTGTACATCCCATAGGTCCCTAGTGGTCATTCAATCGAATACCTACCCTTCCACTCTTGCATTAATCCCTAACAGTTGCTAGCAAGGCTTAATAGCTCTAATGAATCATTACAAATTCAGAACTGTGAAGGTGATGACATACCTGTCGAATGATTTGGTTGCTTCAAACTCCAACTTCGAGAATTCCGTCGAGGCACGGCAGAGAAGACTAGGGTTCTGAGTAGATAGCCAACCATTGGATCCTTTATACAAAGAGGTGATAGAATCGACTATGAGTTTGAATCAAACTCGGATAAGAAGAGGGAATTCAAATTTGAGTTTAAACTGGATTTGCTCTTGAGAGTATTTCGAACTCGATATCAATTTGAATTGCAAACAATGTACGTTCTATTTTTAAAAAAAGTTTGAATTGGGGACAAATTCACCAAGGCCCCTGAAAGTTCACTATTTCCTATTTGGTCCCTCCATTGCATTTTAAATAAAACCAATAATAATCATAGCAAATGTATGTGACATAAATAAGATAAAATAATAAATAAAAAAACCGCGAGGATAAAATTTGGTCAAGGGGTTGACAACTCTACCCCCCTTAAACAAATTTTCCTCGAAATTTAAAGGGGCTGCGATCCACTAGAAGAAAATAGTCTAGAACAAATTGCTATAAGAGAAATTCAAATTTTCTAAAACAATCAAAGTCTAATACTGCCAATCTCTACTGAAAATTCTCGCCAGCTGCTCCCTGTGGTGTTGTCATATCCACTGTGTTTAGGGCGTAGGCTTGTCCTCCTTGTGCAGCTGGTAGTGGTGGTGCAGTCGCATTCTTCTTCGGGCAATCTCGAGATAAGTGCTGGTTGGATCCACAAGTGTAGCACAATCCTAACCATCTTCGGCAGTTTTCTTGGACGTGGCCTCTCTTCTTGTAGTACTGGCAGGTGGGAGCATCTTGGACTTGTTGTGGGGCTGCTCGTGGTTGCTGTTGATGCTGCTGTGTTGAGGTCTTCTCGAAATATTGGGGCATTTCGCTGGTGTCGATTGGTTGTTGCCTCCTCCGAATGCGTCTTGACTCCTCTTCGACTTGTGACTCAGTTCTTCTTCTACAGCTTGGGCGACTTCTAGAATCTCCTCGTAGGTGGCGGCTTGACTAGTGGCGATGGCTAGGCGAATCTTGAGATAGTCCCTTCCTGAATCGTCGCGCCTTGTCTTCAGGGGTGCTGACCAAGTTCTCGCAAAGCGACTGAGGCAGAAAACTCTGCTGTATACTCATCGACGGTTTGGTTGCCCTGCTCTAGGTGCTCGAACTATCTAATCAATGCCTCCCGTGCTACGTATGGATAGAATTTCTCTTGAACAGTCGCTTGAACTCCTCCCAAGTCATGTCTGGAGCAAAAAATCGGGGTTCGCCTTGGTACCATGTCGCGCGATGTCGAAAAGCTGTCCACTACTGACTCAATCTTCAACTTTTCTGGAATTCGGGCCATCTTCAGATACCTCTCCACGTTCTCCAGCCATTTATCAGCATAGACGATCCCCACTGTCCCATAGAACGGCATGGGCCTAAAGTCCAGAAGTGCTTGGGATTCCCCGGCGCTGTCGCAGCATCTCGAATATGAATAACCTCTCTCAAGTGTCGCAAACATATTGGCCTGCTGTGGATGATCTCGAGGAGTGTGACATTGTCCAGTGCTGGTGGTGGAGGCAGAACATGTGCTGGATACATCGTCGGGGCTGGATACATCGTCGACGGTGGGTTCATGGAAAAGCTGATGCATTGTTGGTGCTGGGTGTATGGCTGGTACCGGACATGGAACCCCTGGCGGTGGAACAGGTACTGGTGGCAGACCGGGTGCTGGTGGTGGAGTCTGCGGAGGAAACTGTGGTGGTGGTGGAATATCGCCTCTGTTGAATCTCGAGAGCTGCGGCTGATTTCCCATGTGAGTGAGCTGGCCTCCTTGCGTTGGGGGGTCATGTACGTGAAAAAGCCTCCTGTAGCCGGTGGAGTGTTCAGTGCAGCGTTGTTCCTATCTTGAGAGTTCATCTTAACTGTAACAAGAGTAAACAATTTAGCCGTTGAAGAGATTTCAAAGCAAGATGCAAGTCAAGGATTTAATGAAATCAAGGATTAAGGATTAACAAGGAGTCAAGACATGTGGATGAGATCCTAAGTGTCTAATCCTATTCGCAGGGTCACGACGGTACAGCGACGTAACCGAAGTGATTAACGTTGACCTGTATGGGCCACCAAAAAAACTTGTCACGACCCGCACCCGCTTTTCGGATACGAAGCTGTCTAAGCCCAGCCACGCCGCAGTGTCGGTGGTAGTACGCTGTCTAAATACAAGTCACGGCAATCTAGAAACACATGGTAACTATATCTCATCCACAAAAATAATCGAGTCACAGTCAAGACCAATGAAAAGACATGAAACTGAATAATAATGATAAACTGAATATCAATGTCACGTCCGGTGGACACAAATCCACTACAGTAGACAAAAAAATAGAGAAATACAAGGAATGAACCAACTGAGTACATCCTGCTAACCAAGTAACCTCAACTGCAAAGCACCGTGGTCCGAAGCTAACTCAATCCACTCGTCTGCTCCTGACACAATCTCGACTAACCTGAGGAGATCATCAGGTCCTCAGAGGACATAGCAAGATACATAATATACATGCCTATCTAGCAGTTTTATCATGCGCAAGAAATGAACAAAAAGAACAAGAACAAGACCAATGACTACGACACTAACTCGAAACACGAACACTAGAACAACTACGCATACATGAACTGCCATATGAATGAATACACGAGATCAATAGAAGAACCAAACCCTCATCCGAGTGTGCACTCACGGGTTTGAACTAAGCACTAACCCTCGTCCCGAGTGTGGACTCTCTGGTTAGCTCACGGCAAGACACCCTCGTCCCGTGTGTGGACTCTCTGTTTAATTGGTCAACCCTCATCCCGAGTATGGACTCTCTGGTGCCAATGATCACGACAAACACCCTCGTCCTGTGTGTGACTCTCTGGTGCACCAAATAACCCTCGTCCCGAGTGTGGACTCTCTGGTTGTATACAACGATAATCAAGGCTATGGCAGTTCACTACACGCACTCGTTCTATGACACGACTCAAGCAAGGTACTGACAAAAACTCAAATATGAAACACAAGGCCAAGACATGAACATGGCTATAAACAATAAAAACAACTCCACAGAAAACAGCACGAAAAGTACATGTCCATAAATGATCCAAGACAGTAAAATGAAAGGAACTGCATGTAAGTAAAACTGTAGAGGGAGGCAAGGTATACTTGCATGTGGTCTGAGCTGCTGGCACGGTCAAAAGCTGAGCTACAGTTCAAGTAACCTGTATTTATGAATTTCTAATCAACACATGAATTCAATCGATGAATATATTTTAACTATTATAAATTACCCTTTAAACTAAGCTTTAATGGTCTGGGGTTCACTATCCTAGCGCCAATTCAAGCCTCATGTATAGGTGCTTGGGTTCTACTGTTACAAGGCAAGCTTAGGTTGCCATATCCTGTTGCATGAGTTAATTTCCTAATTCCAAGTACCTGCACTTGAATACAACACCTACTTCTAACCGAGTCAAGTATGAAAACTAACTCTATAGAACTAATGGCCTCTAAAATGACTACCCAACCTGAAACTCACCCCATGAACTCCAAAACCTGGTACTTAACACCTATATAGGCATTGCAATAGTTTAGGCCAATGCTCTCTATACATGTATAGCAGAGGTCAGGCTCTTCACACTGTTGTGCCTATACAGGTATGGGGTCGTTCCCTGCAAGGCTTAACACACACCCAACTAGCTGGATTGGAGAAACCTGGTGAATCAAGAATGTAGTAACTTTCAATAATGCAATATGAAACATTAAAACTTCTATAATATATTGGTCCAGAACTTTAGTAGCCCTTGCACGCCCCTACATCTGTTCTGCAGTTGGTAGTTAGGTCTGTCACATCAACTCTTCCCTGTGCCTAGGTGCCAGGTCTGATGTACCTGTTGGTACTCAATTGGGTTGGACAGGACAATGGCAAATCAAGACATCAAATAACATGTTTGATTCGAAGGGTTAGACATTGCACCCTGTGATAATTCTGATAGCAGAACACCCTATGCTACCCAGGTTTGATTCCCATACCTCACTCCAAGGCATTTCACCAATTTGTGACTCTACTCTGGAAACTAAACACCCCTCTGTATGCATAGGTAAATCAAACTCTGTTATATTGATATGTATTAGTGAGGTATTACCATGAATCATGAGTAGTAGAATGATTCCTAAAAGTGTGCAGCAAGTATAGGTGAATGTCTCATGTGTGATGCAATGGATTTAGGTGAGAGCAAGAAGAGGGGACATGGTCAATGCTTACTACCCAAGGTTCTGGCTACATTACTCCATATACTCCTACATGCTGGACTGACCCTTACTGAATTATGGGTATAGCTGTAACCTAGGTTGCACACCTGGATGAAATGGGTCATGCACAAACCTGAAGCCTACAGGTTTCTCATATGCACAGGGCATAGGTCAGGACAGGGAAACCTTGCATGTTTTGGTCATTCTAGGACTGGACAATCCTACATGATATGACTTACAAACCCAGGACAGGTATTGGGCCCTAAGAGAAAGTGAGAGTTGTATCATCATTCTAATGCAGGACAGCCACCTGGAACTGTGGGTAAGCTAAGAAATCACTATGTGAAATGGTCCTAAGTCATGGCAAGGACTGACACGCCAAGTATCAGCCCCCAAGTCTGATACCATGATACTAGGGGGTTGAGTATATGATGCCAGGACTGAACTCAGTTATGGAATAGGCTGAACCTGGTTAATGGTTTGAAGCTAATGAACCAATTGGGTGAAATCAACCTCTCTCTCATCTGCTCATGTCTTGTACAGTTAAGCCCCATACTCAATATTGGTACACACAATTGTAGGGTACTGATGCAATGTGGTAAATGAACTCACATATTTAAAGACTGAACCCCAAACCCCTTATACAGAGCACAATCCTTTGCTACTAATCAGAGCAAGGTATGGCAATCCAGGCATTGTCCTGTTTCGACTTGTCAAGGCTGAAAGCATGAATCCATTTTATTGCAAAGTCCCCACAGGGCTGTGAAGGTGATGGTCTAATCATACAATTCAATAGGTTGATAATAGGCAATCAAGGCCAAGTATGCAGTCATCTCATGAAACCTAATAAACTAGAGTTTACCTGCATCCTAGTACTCCACCTATGGTTGAAGGACTGAGGTAAATCTATTGGTGAAGCCAGACTATACCTGTAGAGCAGAGCTCTGATGTCGTGCTGCATCATTAAGGTGTAGATAGACCCTATGTCCTGTAGTGGTGGACTACATCTCTGATGCATACTCTCATAGTTTCCTTCCCAGGCTTGTACATCCCATAGGTCCCTAGTGGTCATTCAATCGAATACCTACCCTTCCACTCTTGCATTAATCCCTAACAGTTGCTAGCAAGGCTTAATAGCTCTAATGAATCGATTACAAATTCAGAACTGTGAAGGTGATGACATACCTGTCGAATGATTTGGTTGCTTCAAACTCCAACTTCGAGAATTCCCTCGAGGTGCGGCAGAGAAGACTAGAGTTCTGAGCAGATACCAACCATTGGATCCTTTTACAAGAGAGGTGATAGAATCGACTATGAGTTTGAATCAAACTCGGATAAGAAGAGGGAATTCAAATTTGAGTTTAAACTGGATTTGCTCTTGAGAGTATTTCGAACTCGATATCAATTTGAATTGCAAACAGTGTACGTTCTGTTTTTCAAAAAAGTTTGAATTGGTGACAAATTCACCAAGGCCCCTGAAAGTTCACTATATCCTATTTGGTCCCTCCATTGCATTTTAAATAAAACC
Source organism: Iris pallida (assembly GCA_029216955.1). Taxonomy (NCBI): domain Eukaryota; kingdom Viridiplantae; phylum Streptophyta; class Magnoliopsida; order Asparagales; family Iridaceae; genus Iris; species Iris pallida. The sequence continues at coordinate 9,975,883 of JANAVB010031416.1, read as the reverse complement.
AATAATAATCATAGCAAATGTATGTGACATAAATAAGATAAAATAAATAAATAAAAAACCGCGAGGATAAAATTTGGTCAAGGGGTTGACATTTTGTTTTTGTTTTTGTTTTGTTTTGTTTATTTTATTTTGTTGTATATATGTATATATGTATTTATATGTATATATATGTATATATATATATTATTATATATATACGTTATATATTATATATATATATCATTATTTGTATATATACTATATATATATATATAGATATATATATATTATATATTTTATATATATATATTATTATATTTATTTATATTCTTATATATATATGTATATTATTATATTATATATATTATATATATATATATATATATATATACTATCTATATATTTTATATGTTATATATAAATATTGTTGTTATATATTTATGTATGTATTTCAAATTCTACTTTGTATAAAATATTATTATGTAAAATTTCACAAGTTATTTTTTATATAACTTTGTGACTTGCATATTTTACCACTTTAAAAATATATTATTTATATTTAAATTTTTGTATTTTATTTGTTATGACCAATTGATGTCCAAGCCTAGCATAGATTTTTGGGCCCAATTGTGTCTAATATATTCAGAGTTTGTACAAGTCATATTGGACTTGATTCATGGCTCTGGGTCCTGTATCTGGACTTCTGTTCAATTTCGAATACATGGACAAAAGTAAATAATTAATTAAATTATTTTCCAGAAACTTTTACTTGCTGTTTTTGAATTTTTATATATATTTTAAGTGCTGTAAAAATCTGAGAAAAATTGTATTTAAATACTTGTTAATTTAGCTAATTTATTATAATTTTTCCAGCATTTAATAAGTATTTTGGTATTTTATAAAATAGAAAAACAGAACTCATTTTCAGTATATATATGTTTGCTGATTTTTAATAAACATCTATGAGGGTTTATAAATTCCAGAAAAATTAGTATAAATTTCTATAATTAACAAGGATCATTTTGGTACTTTATTTTATATAAAATTAAGCTTTTTGTCTATCTCAAAATTGTTGGAACACAGTGTACAGTTTGATTTATTTACTGAATAATTACGACTTTCAATGTTTTGTGTTGTTTTGAGTTATAGACGTATTGGACCGCACCCCGCACTAGTGTAAAGGTCCTAGAAAGTTAGTTAGAGTATTGTCGCCTCATATTGGTCCCTATGCTAAAGTCATCTTTTGGCTAGGTGTCCAGTCAGAAAGTCGTATCACGCAACTAGTGTCTTAGTATTTAACTTAGTATAAAACTAAGTTTATGTGTTTTTCTACAGTGACGAGTCACCAGGCATCTATAGCATTTTATTGCTGTTTTTTTTTACTAAAGGCAAGTACTTCTATAAACTTTACATACTGTTACAACAATGAATTGCGATTCAACCATGTTAAATGCTAATCCTTGGGGTAGCAAGTTAAATCTTCACATGTTGTATTTATTTTCAGTCACTACCATGCTTAGAACAGTCTTTATATCTCTCACATGATTAGAATCTGGGTTATAGGAAAACTGTTAGTAGAGTACATGATCATGTCCCCTTCTCCATATGTATTTATCGAGTAAAGTTTCATTTTATATGATTACTGCGCCGTAGGCTTTATCTTAAAGCAGATTTGTGCGTATGTACATCTATCATCGTATCACTTGTACGAAAGTATATTTCATTATGTGCCCCTGCACATTGTACACCTATTGACGATCACATACCTGCTACAGTTTTAAACATTATATACATATGTCTCTATGACATATGTGTCCTTGCCATGATAGATTATGATGTGCCATGATTCCAGTTTATTACATTCCTGTTTATTTCATGTTTCGTATATTTAGTTTGCTAGAATCAGTACTTGCTCCCGTCCTGACAGGATAACGTTGTAGGTATCTTACTGAGGAGGAGTTGCTCTGTGATTCATATTATGGAGTTACTGCCGAGGACCAAGCTTTAGCTTACGAGGATGTACCTGCGGGAAAACTCGTCTAGTTGTCTATTTACTTTGGACTTTTGAAAGTAGTCATGTATTAGACTATGTATTTTATGACTGGACCTGTATCCAGCTTTACATTTCGGACTTGTACTTGGGACATACTTATATATGAGATGACTTTTGTTTTTGGGACATTTCTGACTCTTTACTTATAGAACTGTTAGCACATTTTAGTCTTATCTTGTTATCTTTAGAACAGCTTACTACGCTTTATCTCAAGCGTAGGCTGGACATGACTCGGCCTGGCCCAACAATTTGGGTAGCAAATTATGACATATTTTTAGTGGTGGCCCATACAGGTCCAGACTAAATTGTTTGGTTACATCATTGTACCAAGCTTGCCTGCAATTAGGAACTTAAGGTAATTAGACAACACTAGGAATGACGCTTAGAACATTTAGAGGATTACTAGGATTGCAACATAGGAAACGTATCACATGCTCGCTATTACAATTAGGAACTTAAGTCCTTTTTATTTTTAGATGGTGCTCACCCGCTCATCCCAGTATGTCACACCTGAGAATGACACACTCCCTATCCAGTCGGTTGACCAGTTGACCGATATACCTCCACCTCCACCTACCATATTCCCTCACTCTACAAATCCACAAACCCAAATGCCTCCCCACCTTCCACATCACAGTCCCAACAGGACCCGATACTCCCACCACCACCTATCACTAACCTACCCAGGCTTCCGTCACACTCGACGGGAACCAACTGCTCACTCTGATCCAGGGGTTCCTAACGACCCATCAGGAGAGACCACCCTACTCCGTCAGAGCATAGAGCGTTCTGAAGAGCGTACCGTGGTCCCACCACCTGTAGAGCCACGGCAGAGAGCAGGGACAATCAAGGACTTCATGGGTCTGAACCCTAAGGAGTTCTTAGGGACTGAGGGCATATAGTAGTAGCAGATGACTGGCTAGACTCGGTAGAGAGAAAGCTCCTTGGAGCTAGGTTGCCGAGTGACCTCCGGGTCGAGGCAGCGGAATTTCTGCTGATAGACTTGGCAGGAGTTTGGTTCAGGAATGAGCCACTATTCGTGAGAGGGAAGGCCACTTGGGATCAGTTCAAGACCCAGATCAAAAAGAATTTCTTCTCGACCACCGCTAGGGTAGCCATGGGGCTACGATTCCAGAATATCCAGCAGGGGAACCGTTCTGTTGATGAGTATGCAACGAAGTTTAGTCGTTTGACCCGTTTTGCTCCTAGTCTAGTTGTAGACCCAGAGGAGATGACGCATAGGTTTTGCCATGGTCTAGTTCCAGACATTGGCATTCTTATAGTGGCGAACGGTACGACTGACTACTACCAGAGCCTAGAGTTGGCCCGGAGCATAGAGGAGCGTCTTCTGTCTTGCAAGAGGTCGCTTCTGTACACCTCGAGGGACCGTCCAAGCGTCAGGCTTTCCAGCCGAGAGCACCGACGCCACACCAGCAGACTTACCGTCCCCCTACATCACATCACCCAACCCCACCAGTTAGAGCCCCGGGACCTCAGCCGCAGAAGGGAGCTCTGTATATATTTTGTCGAAGACCAGGGCATGATTACTCCATCTGCAGAAAGAGGTTGAAGCAGTACTTAGCTTGCGGTCTGCCACCCACCAGCTTCGGGAGTGCCCAGTAGCCAGGGTACCAGGTGCCGGACCACCGTCTAGAGGACCGCTTCCGACTCAGCAGCAGAGGTTTGGGCATATCTGCAGCAGCAGAAGGGACCCGAGGGGAAGACTTAGTGGCTCTTGAGCCGGAGCAGGTTTCGGAGCCAGATTATTTGGCTGACGTCATCACAGGTCATATTCATTTGTATACTTTTTAGCTCTATGCTTGTTTGATTCCGGTGCATCTCATAGCTTTCTGTCATTAGAGTTTATGCATAAACACCACTTAGTAGCTACACCTAGGGTAATGACGGAAGACAGACCAGTGCCCATTAGCGCTATCTATAGATGCTCTATTACTATAGTCGGGAGAGAGTTTAGGGGACGATTCTTTGTGATGCCACTCCCCGGGTATGATATCATATTGGGGATGGACTGGCTTAGCTATGCCCATGCAGCCATAGACTGTCATGAGGGTAGTATTTGTTCAGTCCCCCAGGCACGACACCATTCAGTGTCAGGAGGACAGGGCCAGAGATCAGCCTAGAGCCGAACTGTTGTGCAAAAGTTGGGGAGATAGCACCGCCACACCCTATCATTAGGGAGTTTATGGATGTATTCCCAGAGGATCTTCCAGGACTTCCGTATGACAGAGATGTGGAGTTCACTATAGATTTAGTACCGGGTTCATCACCAGTATCCCGGGCTTGCTATAGAGTGAACCCCAAGGAGGCCGTAGAGATGAAGGAGCAGATTGATGACCTGTTGAAAAAGGGTTTCATTCGATCTAGTGCTTCTCTATGGGAAGCGCCAGTGCTTTGTACCTAAAAAGGATGATACAGTACGGTTGTGCATTGATTACCGGACGTTGAATACCATCACCATTAAGAAAATATTCTCTGCCCAGGATAGATGATTTGTTCGACTAGTTGAGTGGGACGAAGGTGTTTTCCAGGATAAATTTGAGATTCGGGTACCACCAGGTGAAAGTCAGGGCTGCAGACATCCAGAAGACGGCGTTCAACACAAAGTACGGGCAGTACGAGTTTCTGGTGATGCCATTTTGTCTCACAAATGCGCTAGCTGTCTTTATGAATTTGATAAATAAGATATTTCACCAGTATCTGGATAAGTTCGTCGTAGTATTTATCGATGACATCCTGATATACTCGAAGACGTCGGAGGAGCACGCAGAGCACTTACGGATAATTTTGGGGATTCTGAGGCAAGAGAGGTTGTTTGCCAAATTGTCGAAGTACGAGTTCTTTTTGGACCGAGTGGAGTTTCTCGGTCATATAGTTACTGGAGAGGGGATCTCGGTAGATCCCAGGAAGATTGCTGCCGTTGAGACATGGAAGGCTCCGACGTCAGTTTCAGAGATCAGGAGCTTTCTGGGTTTAGCAAGCTATTATAGGAAGTTCGTCCAGGACTTTGCTAGGATAGCTGAACCCATGACGAAGCTGACGCAGAAGGACGCAGAGTACATCTGGTCAGAGGACTGCCATACAGCATTTGAGGAGCTGAAGAGGAGACTGACGACCGCTCCAGTTCTAACATTACCTTCAGGGCCTGGAGGTTTCACCATATACAGCGATGCTTCAGGAAATAGGCTAGGATGTGTCCTACAGCAGCATGGGAAAGTGATGCTTATGTATCTAGGCAATTACGGACTCATGAGCGGAACTATCCTACCCATGACCTAGAGTTAGTTGCGGTGATCTTTGCACTCAAGTTATGGAATATTACTTATACGGAGAGCGTGTGGAAATCTTTACTGACCACAAGAGCTTGAAGTATGTGTTCACGCAGAAAGAGCTGAACATGAGGCAAAGACGATGGTTGGAGTTGATGAAGGACTTCGACATCGATTTACAGTATCACCCCGGAAAGGCAAATGTGGTGGCGGATGCGCTGAGCAGGCATCCGATGGTATGGTATCTGATGATAGATCGACATTTGCGGGAAGATCTAGAGAAGCTCGGTATCGAGATAGTTCGGCCAGGATCAGTGATACAGATGATGGCGCTTGACATTCAGTTAGGTTTGATGGAGCAGATCAGGAAGGCACAATCTACAGATGAGAGCCTTCGCAGACTTCGAGCCCAGGCTTTAGCTGGATTGCTAGATGAATTCACCATAGCAGAGGATGGATCCTTGAGGCATGGCAGTCGGTTGTGCGTGCCAAAGGGAGAGCTGATAGAGGCAGTCTTACAAGAGGCGCATAGATCTCGATATTCTATTCATCCTGGTACCAACAAGATGTACCGTAACTTGCGGGAACATCTTTGGTGGCACGAGATGAAGAGGGATGTATCACGTTTCATTTCCAGATGCCTAGTTTGCCAGCAGGTCAAGGCGGAGTGCCAGAGGCCAGCTGGTCTGTTGCAGCCGTTACCCATTCCCGAGTGGAAGTGGGAATACATTACGATAGAATTCGTCTCAGGGCTTCCTCGTTCCCAAGGAGGGAAGGATGCCATTTGGGTCATCGTGGACAGGCTGACGAAGTGTGCGCACTTCATACCCTTCAAGGTGGGGCTTTCCATCGAGAAGTTAGCGAAGCTATACATACAGCAGATAGTTCGCTTGCACGGAGTACCAGTGAGCATCGTGTCAGACCGAGACAGCAGATTCACGTCCCACTACTGGAGGAGCTTGTAGGAAGAGTTGGGCAGTCGGCTCAAGTTTAGTACGGCGTACCACCCACAGACAGATGGGCAGTCCGAGAGGACGATACAGACGCTAGAGGATATGCTGAGGACTTATGTGCTAGACTTTGGCGGATCATGGGAGAGCCATCTGCACTTGGTAGAGTTTTCATACAACAACAGCTACCAAGCCAGCATCGGTATGTCTCCTTTCGAGGCACTATATGGACGACGATGTCGTACACCGCTCTTTTGGGATGATGTTGGGGACAGAGTTATGCTTGGGCCAGAGATGATCACGGATGCAGCAGAAAAGGTCAGGATGATCAGAGACAGGCTCAGAGTCATTCAGGACAGACAGAAACACTGGGCCGATGCTAGTCACAGACCGATGGAGTTCGCCGATGGAGATATGGTGCTAGTGAAGATATCACCTACTAGAGGAACGATCCGGTTCGGATGAGGAGGCAAGTTGAGCCCCAGATACATCGGGCCGTTCGAGATACTTGGCAGGATCGGAGAGGTAGCTTACAGGGTTGCACTTCCACCCAACCTAGCAGGAGTTCACGATGTCTTTCATGTGTCTCAGCTGAGAAGATATGTTCCGGACCCCAGCCATGTGCTAGATCATTCAGAGTTGGAGATCGGACCGAGCCTTACTGTCACTGAGCAGCCAGTGGAGATATTGGACATGAGGGAGAAGAGGCTGAGGAACAAAGTCATACCCTTAGTACGAGTAGCTTGGAGCCGTCACTCTGGGTAAATCTACTTAGGAGAGGGAGTCGGACATGAGGGAGAGATATCCTTACTTGTTCGACCCAACAGCTGCGAGGGAATCATCCGTTTCCGCTTGATACCCTAGAGGTTAGTCTTAATAATAACCTTAGTCATTTGCATGTGTTATATTAGAATGATTGTAGAGTTTTTTATCCTTGTGAATTTCGAGGACGAAATTTTTCAATGAGGGAAGACTTATCAGACCCTATTTTTCAAATTTGGTCTAATTAGTGTTAATTAGATGTTAATGACCTATTTAGCTTTAAAATAATTTATAATAATTATTAGAAATTTTTCTAGAATTTTAAATGATTTTTTATTAATTTTTAAATCAAAATATATCATTTTGTAATTAATTAAATTATTTTAATATCAAGTTGTAATACTTTAATTATTTTAATCACTTTTTGCAAAAACCGATTTGACTGTGCAAATTAAAATTTATACAGAACCATAGCGGGGGTCTTTATGCAAATTAGATATTTGCATTAGCTAAGGCGGTGGGCTTTTATGTAATATCCCAATCTTCAGGGGGTTTTCTACAAACCCTAAACCCAACTGCCCCCGACGACCGCGCGCTGTCATCGTCTCCGGCAAACCCTCGCCGTAACCCTAAACCTAATCCTAATTCAAACCCTAATTCGACCGCCCTAAAGCCCTATAAAACTACCCCGACCCCCAAAACCCTAACCCTAGCCTCCCCACGACCACTACAGCCGCCCCAATCACCACCTTCACTTCGTCTTCCCCACCAGCCTCGCCGGAGATCAGTCCTACCCAGCCCGACGCCTACAGCCAACGTCGACGCTTGCGACCACCACCACTCGACGCATCTCACCGAGACGAGTGCAGCGTCACCCCAGTGCCGCGATGCCGACGCTTCCTCCGTCCTGTCGCCGCATCAACAGCCCGCTCGACTTGGATACGTACGTGTCACTTTGTTTTTCTTTCTCCGACACGACTCATCTTCACATATGCGACTCGCCGCGTCCTGACGAACCTAGTGGTAAGTCTGGACACGTCCAACTCGAATCGTGCGTGTCGTGCACGACCCGGACACTGGGACTCAGCCGTTCTTCGTGTCCCTAACTGTCAGGACACGAAGTTTGGGCTATCGGGTTTGAAACCCATTAACTTAAAAACCTAAAAAAAACCCTAACCCATTCCCTAACACATGACTCGGGCTGACCCCCTGGCCAGCCCGAGCGCACTAAAACCCGACCCCCTGGCTGAGTTCGAGCCCCCCTTCCCTGTTTTGTTTGTTTTGTTTTGTTTATTTTATTTTATATTATATGTATATATGTATTTATTATGTATTATATGTATATGTATTTATGTATATATATTATTATATATATATATATATATATATATATATATATATATATATATATATATATATTATATATATACTGTTATATATATATACAGTATTTGTATAATATATTTATATTTAGTATTCTTATATATATGTATTTCTTATATGTATATATATCCATTATATATATATATATATATATATATATATATATATATAGAAATGAGAAAAAAAAAAAAAATATATATATATATATATATATATATATATATATATATTTATATATATTTTAATATATATAAATATCTATATATATGTATAATATAAATATCATTTTTATATATTTATGTATGTATTTCAAATTCTACTTTGTACAAAATATTATTATGTAAAATTTTGCAAGTTATTTTATTATATAACTTTGTGACTTACATATTTACCACTTTAAAAATATATTTATATTTAAATTCCTGTATTTTATTTGTTATGACCAATTGATGTCCAAGCCTAGCATGGATTTTTGGGCCCAATTGTGTCTAATACATTCAGAGTCTGTACAAGTCATATTGGACTTGATTCATGGCTCTGGGTCCTGTATCTAGACTTCGGTTCAATTTCGAATACATGGACAAAATAGTAAATAATCAATTAAATTATTTTCCAGAAACTATTACTTGCTATTTTGAATTTTTATATAATTTTAATTGCTGTAAAAATCTAAAAAAAATTGTATTTAAATACTATGTTAATTTAGCTAATTTATTATAATTTTTCCACCATTTAATAAGTATTTTGGTATTTTATAAAAATAGGAAAACAGAACTCATTTTCAGTATATATATGTTTGCTGATTTTAATAAATATCTATGAGGGTTTATACATTCCAGAAAAATTAGTATAAATTTCTATAATTAAAAAGGATCATTTTGGTACTTTATTTTAGGTAAAATTGAGCATTTTGTCTATCTCAAAAATTATTGAAACACAGTGTACAGTTTGATTTATTTACTGAATAATTACGACTTTCAATGTTTTTGTTGTTTTGAGTTATAGAGGTATTGGACCTCACCCCGCACTAGTGTAAAGGCCCTAGAAAGTTATTTAGAGTATTGTGTCGCCTCACATTGGTCTCCTATGCTAAAGTCATCTTTTGGCTAGGTGTCCAGACAGAAAGTCGTATCACGCAACTAGTGTCTTAGTGTTTAACTTAGTATAAAAACTAAGTTTATGTGTTATTTCTACAGTGACGAGTCACCAGGCATCTATAGCATTTTTATTGCTGCTTTGTTTTGCTAAAGGCAAGTACTTCTACAAACTTTACATACTGTTACAACAATGAACTGTGATTCCAACCATGTTAAATGCTGATCCTTGGGGTAGCAAGTTAAATCTTCACATGTTGTATTTATTTTCAGTCACTACCATACTTAGAACAGTTTATATCTCTCACATGATTAGAATATGGGTTATGGGGAAACTGTAGTACGTGATATGCCCCCTTCTCCGTATGTATTTACCGAGCAAAGTTTCATTTTATATGATTACTGCACCGTAGGCTTTATCTCAAAGCGGATTTGTGCGTATGTACATCTATCGTCGTATCACTTATACGAAAGTACATTTCATTATGTGTCCCTGCACATTGTACACCTATTGACGATCATGTACCTGCTACATTTTTAAACATTATATATACATCTGTCTCTATGACATATGTGTCCTTGCCATGATAGATTATGATGTGCCATGATTCCAGTTTATTACATTCTTGTTTATGTCATGTTTCGTATATTTAGTTTGCTAGAATCAGTACTTGCTCCCGTCCTGACAGGATAACGTTATAGGTATTCTTACTGAGGAGGAGTTGCTCTGTGATTATTATGGAGTTACTGCCGAGGACCAGACTTTAGCTTACGAGGATGTACCTGCGGGAAAACTCGTCTAGTTGTCTATTTACTTTGGACTTTTGAGAGTAGTCATATATTAGACTATGTATTTTGTGACTGGACCTGTATCCAGCTTTACATTTCGGACTTGTACTTTGGACATACTTATATATGAGATGACTTTTGTGTTTAGGACATTTCTGACTCTTTACTTATAGAACTGTTAGCACATTTTTAGTCTTATCTTGTTATCTTTAGAACAGCTTACTACGCTTTATCTCAAGCGTAGGCTGTACATGACTCGGCCCGGCCCAACAATTTGGGTAGCGGATCGTGACAACAGGCGATCCCGTTATCTTGGCGTCTCAAGTGGACTTGTAGCCAGCCGACGAGTAGGGCGCATTTCCAGTACACTGTCATGTGTTGCACCAATCAAGCTACCTAATAACTCTCTTAGGGTACATTTGTCTCCCGGGTGATATATTCACTATAATTTCTTGTAACTTGCGTCTGGATAACCTGGATAGCTGCAGGGCTTGTGACTGTGAAATATCTTGTTACATCTTGTTAGTAACTAGGCTTGTGATAACCCTAGTTAGTTAAAGTAGAAAGCCGTACTACTTGCTTGGCCGTGTTTGATGGATGGAGTCAGTCCAGTCTAGTTTTGTCTAGGCAGTGTCCGTATGTTTATTTCAGTACATCATTATTTATGCTTTACTTTTGTCGATAAATGATTAGAGACGAAGTTCTATTCAGGAGAAGGGTTACAACTCCGGTCCTTGTTTGGTTTACGGGTTGTAACTTGGCTTCCGGAATAGCTCCCAAGTCATCTTATCATTGGTCGTCATATTCAGTACTCACATGTTCTACATGATCTTATGCTAAGCAATGATTAGAAACTAAGTTCTGTTCAGGAGAAGGATTACAACCCCGGTCCTTGTTTGGTTTACGGGTTGTAACTTGACTTCCGGGATAGTTCCTAAGTCATCCTATCATTGTCATTCTATATGGTTCCCACATGCTCACATGTTCCGTTAATCTCACAAGCTTTACGTGATCCCTATGTTAAGACAACTTGCTCTCATGACCCAGCTATCTCACATGCTTACATGATCAATTGATTTTACATATTCTCAAACTTCTGTTACTTAACATGACTACATTGTACATTATGTCACATGTTAATTACTTACGTTATATGATGCCTTATTCATTGTCTTTTCTACTCTCAGGATAAGTGCATTGGTAGTGCACGAGTCTCGATTCACATTTACTTATTGCTTTCTCTAACCATTGCTATGTTAGCTATTGATGGTTTTAGTTCCTAAGTTGGCTTCCTTTGTGGTACTTGCTATTTGGGGTCTGACCCCACTGGTTTTGTTTGGCCAGATCTGATAGAGGAGCCCAAGGGATCTTTCGCACCATCTACTCGACGGTGACCACCCGGAGCACCAGAGTACCTGAGTGGGTTTCTTGTTTCATTCTCTTACTTGATATATATTATTCTTTTGTGGCGTTTAGCATCCGAGCACGTGTTTAGCTCGTGTTTTGGTTCTTGATATTTAGCCTACGGGCCAAAACATGATGTACGTATTCTAGACTATAGCTAGAGCTTATCATGTATGACTATTACTCTTGTTAGTTCTCTATTTTGGTATGACTAGCTTCATGATCATCCATGTATAAATGGTTTGGGACGCTTTACTATTGTATGTCTGATGACATACTTCTTGTACTTTGTATAATTGCCTGTGATTGAGATTCCTAGGAATGCTTGACCTAGGATCGACTGTTGGCTTATAGAAGTAACCCCATGTCTTGACAGCTTATACGTGATTTCAAAGTACTGGCGTACTTTGGTATTACGTAGCTGGCCTTGTCCGTCTCCACCTGCCAGTATTCTAGTTCTGGGGCGTGACATAGGTTTTAGTGGTGGCCCATGCAGGTCTGATTTATCAGATATGTGGGGGTTACTAATATTTAGTTATCTCAATCACAATTATCCCTTATTGATATCCTTCGTATTATTCTCTATCTCTGATCCTTTGACCTGATATCTGCCTTGATCGTTGATCTTCCATGTTCCCTTAATTTGATCTTGTGTCCTTTAACTTTCAGGGACACTGTTTCTAATCCTTCCGATTACCTTGTTCGGGTTCTGCCAATGGTAGGTCAGCAATCTTTTGTTAGGCCAGTTGTGGAGGATCAGTCTCAGTATTCAGGTGCAGAGTCGAGAGTTGACTCGAGGGTAGATATGTCAGTCTATTTCGATCATTCTGCCGTGCCCGTACAGTCAGTAGTTCGAACGAAGGTAGTTCCAGATCAGCCCGATGTACTTGCACTCATAGGGATTATCAAAGAAATGATGGAGTCACAACAATGACGAGATCTCGTTCTCCAGCAGAGTATCCAGATGTTGATAGACCGAAGTGAACAAGGAATACCAGACGAATTTCAAGTCGAGAACTTGCATCCAGAGGAAGTACGGATTGGAGCCAGACAGTACCAGACATCCAGTCAGCCAGCATATCGAGCCCGGCCTACTGTAGAGATAGTACGGGCGGAAGCATATAGCTAGGAGGACCGAATCTAGAACTGAGGGTCGTAATAGATATCATTCACCCGTATCAGGCTTTTCACCCCAACATCCCTCACCAGTACCAGCAGACCAACGTCCATACCAGCACCAGGAGTTACCAGTCGTATGTTCCTTCTGTGGAAGGGAAGAGCACACTCATCTTACTTGTCGAAGGGCTAACTTTCTATGTTTATCGTGTGGTTCACCTGACCATAATAGGAATTTGTCCCCAGAGTAGTCAAGGTGGATCGTCATCCTTCCAGCCTTCTAACCAGCAGGCACCAGCGCCGGTTCAGCAGCAGCAAGCTCAGAGGCAGAGAAACCAGCAGCAGTATCGAACAAAACAAGCATGTACCTATTGTGGAAAGTTGGAGCATTATAGATCAGTTTGTTGGACAGCCAATAGGCGATGCTTCCGCTGTGGAGCAGAGGACCATTCAATTAGCACTTGCCCATATCCGACATCTCGAGGACGACCATCTACACCAGATATACCACCGCCATCCTTTCAATCACCCCCGGCATCACCTCCCGTAGTGGATGAGCAGCTAGGGCCAATACTAGATGTTCAACCATTGGCATCGTACCCACCGCCATCGCGAGCTCAGAGGATCAGGCAGCTCAGAGCACAATTGTATGCACAGTCCCAGCAGCAGCTATAGTATCAGCATGAAAATAACTTTGGGAGTCTCAGGTACCATCTTCATGGTCTTCTTTCAGTTATGACCTTTGGATCTGTCTTTCAGTAGCAGGCCAGGTAGTGGCAATATATCTTGGGTTCTTGTCAGCAACCTTGTATTTCACCTATATCAGGAGTACAATGGTCGGCTTGACTTATTCGGTGAGTAGATGAGAGTTTCTCGTCCCACTCTTCTGTCTTCGTACCTTGAGATAGCTGATAAATATCATGTATCTCGACTACGACGATACATCCTGGATAGTGTCACGTCTTAGACTAAGTCATTGGTACCGACTTACTTTGAGACTTGACCTTTATCCATTTTGGAGGTCAGTATAGGCCAGCGAGAACGTTGGTCCATACTCAACTGACTCAGAAGGCATATCTATTCATATGCCTCCAGCCCTTCTTGGTTGTGCTTGTGTTATTGCTTACGTATTTATTTAGATTACTATTGCCTTCATTATTGCTTACGCATTTATTTAGATTACTATTGTCTTCATTTATTGCTTACGTATTTATTTATATTATTGTTGCCTTCATTTACTGATATTCCATGCCTTGTTTGATTGAGATAGTTGTATTTTCTTGAGCTTTTGTTTTGGTTATCATGCTCGACTAGCTTTAGAAAATTCTGAGGACAAAATTTTTCTATGGATGGGAGAGTTATGAGACTCGTCTCACTGTATCGGTATTTATATACGGATACATTTTGTACTGTATTTTGTATTTTCTTGATTTTCGGAATGCTTTTAAATTTTTTCAACTTATAGATTTTCTCCTTGACCGGTGTATCGCTAGTGTACCATTGTATGCCGACGGCATGCCTGTCACTGTCATTTTCTGTTATACGTGTTTTCAGTATACGTGTACGAGATTCTAAAATTTGTCAGGTGACCCGTGTTTTGACTTATCTTCCTTAGCCTTGCTTTGGTTTAATTTTGACTTGGTTTAATTTGGTTTGGTTCAACTTGGTTTGGTTTGGATTGGTTTAGTGGGTTTGAGATGAGATGGTTTTGTATAAAAAAACCAAACTTCTCTCTCTCCTCCATTATTTTATTTTCTTCATCTTCTTTCTTTTCATTTTCTTCTCCAACCTAAGGCAGGTACATCTTGCCAAATGTTGGACAAATATTATTTTGTTTGTTCTAAACTCCTCCTTACATGATTATAAGCTTCTTTAGTACTTAGCACTTTTGATTTTGGTGGATAATTTCTTATAGATCTAAGTTTACTCAGTTCTTGGTTTTCTTGGGTTTTGATCTACTAAACTTCATTATTTTCAAGTTTTGATTGTTCCATGTTGTAGAGAATTTGATTTTACTCAAAATGGACCTTTGAAAACCCAGTTTTCGATTTGTTATGAGTGATTTATGAACATGGGAAGTTCATGGGTTCCATGAACACAAGTTCTCGGATTGGGAAAGAAGAACAGTGCTGGGCGCATAGCATTTCCATGCGCCCACATCAGTCTTCCTTTGGGCGCATAGCCATTTTTATGCGCCCAAGGCCCCCCAGCTTCCAGTGCTTAGGCACATGTTGCATAGAGCCCTGGGCGTATAGCCTTTATATGCGCCCAGTACACCCTGTTCCCCCTTCACTTGGGCGCATAGCCCTGATTATGCACCCACTTGCCTAGGAAGATAGTCCCCTGACTTTCTTCCAAGTGCACCCTGGTCTCCACCCTGTGGGTGCATGCATGTAGGCGCATAGCTCTTGGCGCATGCCTTCCCTAAACACTTGACTCTCCATGAAACGACTAGCCTTAGGCGCATAGCCCTGGGCGCATGACTTCCTTAGTACATGCTCTTCCTGACACGCATAGCCGTAGGCGTATAGTTTTGGGCACATGCTCCCTACTTGGGCGCATGTCATTCCCTATGTATGTCACCTTAGACGCATTCTCTCCTTGGACCATGTTGACCTTAGCACATTTTTAGTCTTATCTTGTTATCTTTAGAACAGCTTACTACGCTTTATCTCAAGCGTAGGGTGTACATGACTCGGCCTGGCCCAACAATTTGGGTAGCGGATCGTGACAACAGGCGATCCCGTTATCTTGGCACCTCAAGTGGACTTGTAGCCTGCCGACGAGTAGGGCGCATTTCCAGCACACTGTCATGTGTTGCACCAATCAAGCTACCTAATAACTCTCTTAGGGTACATTTGTCTCCCGGGCGATATATTCACTATAATTTCTTGTAACTTGCGTCTGGATAACCTGGATAGCTGCAGGACTTGTGACTGTGGAAATATCTTGTTACATCTTGTTAGTAACTAGGCTTGTGATAACCCTAGTTAGTTAAAGTAGAAAGTCGTACTCCTTGCTTGGCCGTGTTTGATGGATGGAGTCAGTCCAGTCTAGTTTTGTCTAGGCAGTGTCCGTATGTTTATTTCAGTACATCATTATTTATGCTTTATTTTTGTCGATAAATGATTAGAGATGAAGTTCTGTTCAGGAGAAGGGTTACAACTCCGGTCCTTGTTTGGTTTACGGGTTGTAACTTGGCTTCCGGAATAGCTCCCAAGTCATCTTATCATTGGTCATCCTATTCAGTACTCACATGTTCTACATGATCTTATGCTAAGCAATGATTAGAAACTAAGTTCTGTTCAGGAGAAGGGTTACAACCCCGGTCCTTGTTTGGTTTATGGGTTGTAACTTGACTTCCGAAATAGTTCCTAAGTCATCCTATCATTGTCATTCTATATGGTTCCTACATGCTCACATGTTTCGTTAATCTCACAAGCTTTATATGATCCCTATGTTAAGACAACATGCTCTGATGACCCAACTATCTCACATGCTTACATGATCAATTGATTTTAAATATTCTCAAACTTTCGTTTACTTAACATGACTACATTGTACATTATGTCACATGTTAATTACTTACATTACATGATGCCTTACTCATTGTCTTTTCTACTCTCGGGATAAGTGCATTGTAGTGCACGAGTCTCGATTCACATTTACTTATTACTTTCTCTAACCATTGCTATGTTAGCTATTGCTGGTTTTAGTTCCTAAGTTTGGCTTCCTTTGTGGTACTTGCTATTCGGGGTATGACCCCACTGGTTTTGTTTGGTCAGATCTGATAGGGGAGCCCAAGGGATCTTTCGCACCATCTACTCGACGGTGACCACCCGGAGCACCAGAATACCTGAGTGGATTTTTTTGTTTCATTCTCCCACTTGATATGTACATTATTCTTTTGTGGCGTTTAGCCTCCGAGCACGTGTTTAGCTCGTGTTTTGGTTCTTGATATTTAGCCTAAGGGCCAAAACATGATGTGCGTATTCTAGACTATAGCTAGAGTTTATCATGTATGACTATTACTCTTGCTAGTTCTCTATTTTGGTATGACTAGCTTCATGATCATCCATGTATAAATGGTTTGGGACGCTTTACTATTGTATGTCTGATGATCATACTTCTTGTACTTTGTATAATTACATGTGATTGAGATACCTAGGAATGCTTGACCTAGGATCGACTGTTGGCTTGTAGAAGTAATCCCCATGTCTTGACAGCTTATACGTGATTTCAGAGTACTAGCGTACTTTGGTATCACGTAGCTGGCCTTGTCCGTCTCCACCTGCCAGTATTCTGGTTCTGGGGCGTGACAACTAGACACCCCCACACTTGAATGATATTCAAGTTAGGTCTGACCTTGAATCAGTGCTGATGAGAATCATTGTCAGATATACGAACGGTACTTTATTCAGAAGATAAACGTAGCCGTACACGCAATCTATCCCCAGAAGCATATTGGAAGATCCGCATTATAGATATCATCATCTTTAACGGCGTCCTGATCTTTTTTTTCTGACACTCCATGGATTATAGATACTACAGAGCAGTCGTTTCATAGCCAATTCCATGTTCATAATAGAACGATGCGAATCCAACAAACAATACTCTCCGCCTTGATCAATCCTGAGTAGTTGTAGACCGGTTTAACATTCAACTTCAGCCCTGAAGTCCCTGACCTTCTCGAATGCTCCATTCTTCGACTTGAGAAGACATGCGAACATGCACTTCAAGAAATACTTCAACCCGGCCTCCGTGGAGAATTGATAAAAGTCACAGATATCTGAGTGTACTAACTCCAGGCGATCTGTACTTTAGTTCAATTGTCTGAGCAGCTTTCTGACCTGTCTTTTCTCTGCACAGACCTCAAATCCCTCCACCTCCTTACCCCCACATTCTGGAGATAAGGCTTAGATATGACATCTTGAGTCTCTTTCTATCATAGAATAACTCTCAGTCCATTCAATGAA
Source organism: Iris pallida (assembly GCA_029216955.1). Taxonomy (NCBI): domain Eukaryota; kingdom Viridiplantae; phylum Streptophyta; class Magnoliopsida; order Asparagales; family Iridaceae; genus Iris; species Iris pallida. The sequence continues at coordinate 9,958,090 of JANAVB010031416.1, read as the reverse complement.
GTAACTTCATCACCATCAGCAGACGTTCGAACATCCCTTCCGTACCGAACATCTTTTCGAAGCATGTTTCTCGCCAAGAAGTTTCCATCTGGCTAGTATGAATGTCCATCTTTCAAGTCTGTATCAGACAACAGACTTTTTGAGATCAGATCTTCGAAAATCTCTGTTACATGCAACACGCATTCCAGTATCCTTATCGGTGGTTAATAACTACTGTCTCGATCTTCAGAACTTCTATTAGATATATGTTCGCCATCGAGACCTTCGTCATAACAAGGCTCGTTCTCGGTGAACAAGTCCTTCGAGAGCATACGTGGTCAGATGTACTAGTGTCCGACCACTAGTCAGCTACCACGCTAGATAACTCAACCTGTACAACAATAGAAACCAAGTTAAGTAATCAAAATAACCAAGTTTAGCTATACCTGCTATTTTGGTTTGGGCTTGGATTTGCATTCACTCTTGTAGTAGCCCTTCTTACCACAGTTGAAGCAAGTCACGTAGGACTTGGACTTCTGTTGCTTGAACGAAGGACCCTTCACTTTCAGATTAGTGGAGTCCTTCTTCTTGTGATGAGAAGCCACATGCTTCCTCTTGAGCTCTCTTGTCTGCACCAAGTTGGCCTTAGCCAGTTGTTTGGACAGAGAGTCCATCTTCTGTTGAGATCGCATTTTGTGTTCAACGTGGATCTCTTGTAGAAGATCTTCCAAGCTAATGTCCAGCTTCTTCCGATGCATTCTAGCATAGAAGTTGTTCCAACCAGCAGAATGTTTTGAGACTATCTCTCCAACGACAAACTTGTCGACGAGGGGCATCTTTTCGTCATCCAACTTTTGGCGCAACTTCAGGAATTCCTTCAATTGAGGTAGTATCGCCATTTTATCTTTGAAGAGCCACTTTGTGGTACTTCTCGACGATGAAGATTTTGGACCTGTTCTCATCATCTTCATATAGCTTACCCAAAGAATCCCAGATCTCTTTGGCCTTCACCTTCTTGGAATATGACTCTGCCAGATAAGCAACTTGCAAAGGTTGTTATCTCTCCTCCACTTGGATTGTAGAGCAGTGGCCTCAGTGACCCTTCGAGCATTTTCACCTTCTGGACTTAAAGGCTCATGATCTGTCAACACGAAGTCAACGCTCACGAGTTAAAGATTAAGGCTGATCTTTCTCTTCCAGACGTTGTAATGTGTACTGACCCGCTCCGCCCTAGCGGAACGCCGATTCAAATGGCAAGTGCAACGACTCAAACGAGCCGTCGACCCGAAGAGTTGGCATCGACCTGATGAAGAATCGATGCAAGGCTTACATTGGCCCATCAAGATGAATCCAGACTTAGACTTTCAAAGGCGCACTCGGAGTATCGCTCGACCGATGCGAACATCGCTAAGGTGGGTGGCTCCAATGAACCCATCTTTGCTTAGCCTAGACACATAACAATACGGACACTATAGCTAGAATCGCTAGGCGATAACACCGCACATGCTAATAAATGACTCAACGCACCTAGCTAAGGGAATAATCCCATCTGGTATGCTTGTATAGAATATGGAAAAGAATATGGAAACCGCGTTCCACGCTCGTGCTAAGGCACAAGCTTACGTGCAAGTCCTTTATGCGTTCAACAATGAAACAATGAATGGTTTACAACAATAAAACGGAAGACTATCAACATAGTCGTTCCGAGTAGAGTATAGCAACATTGAAAGACTATGGGACCGATGGGTCGCCAAGGCGACTCCCGTACGGGGAGTTGCAAGAATGTATGAATGAAAGAATGAATGGATAAGTGAATGAATAAACCAACGAATGAAAGAATGAATACGTGAATGAATCAACGAACGAACGGACAAGTGAAAAGAAAGAAAAGAAAGAATGAATAAAAGATAAGGAAGAAAGGAATGGTTAGCGACAGGTATGACGGGCACGTGCAACGGAGCTCGCTACTCGCGCTGTACGGACGCCAACCTGGTCGATAACGCATTATGACTAAGGGTTAGCCTACGGCTCGGAGACAGCCGTTAAGTTAAAATGACAAATAATACGAAACGGTCGTGGACAATCCCCTCGTATACGGGAGGTGGGAGATATAAGGGATTTCCAGCGGTACGGTCAAAGGGAGGACGTGGCCGGTCCGAACGGAAATCAAAGGGGCTTACGGGTTGCCTGGGTGGGGCTTGGCCACCCGGGGGACGTAAGTGCAGGATATTTCAAGACACTATCAATGTGTACCAGCCGCACGCTCTGAATAGTTGCAAAATACCAAGAGAAAAAGGGTCCAAAATGGCTTGTGATGCCAGCGACCGGTGCATATAGAGTTAAGTGGGCTTTGCTGGTGGCGATCCACGTGCAAGTCCTTGCATTGAACAAAGTGGTCTAAGTTAACTAAATGAAGTGCCTTCTGAACATGCTTGAAATATAACACACCAAAGGATAAAGAGTACTTCGTGAAATTGAGTTAGGAAACACGCCTACGACGCGCTAGGCCTGAGGCAGGACACGCCCTTGACATTGAATGCTTACGTAAATTACGATAAGTTATTACATATGAATTGTTGACTAACTTGGTTTACTTTGGACAGGAAAGGCCGGACGGTAAGTATGTGTAAGTCGTGCATGTAATTCCATACGACACTTGTATTTCGGCAACACGAGATAGGCTATGAAATATGCCATGTAAATGATCCTAAGGCAAGATTAGAAAGACAATGAATGATAGACGGTGCACAAAGTAAATAGAACGTGTTTGGTAATGATAGCATTGTGGGCGAGCTAGCCTCCCCACCAGTGCATAACAATGTACTGATAACCCCACAGTCTGCTTGCAGGATGCAGGAGACGCCGGCGGGTGCGGAGCTTCCATCGAACGTGTTAAGGTACGGAGCCAACTCTGGGGCCTTGGAACGTTGCAAGAAGCTGAAGCACCCTATACAGGACATAATGTATCGGAACATCGCCATGAATCATTCCATCTTGTAAGCCACTTGGCACGCCTTTTATGTTTCAGAGAGGGAGAGCTTGAGCGATTTGTAATATCGGCCTAGCGCTGCTTGTAAACTTCTTGAAAATCAATAAAGAGTTTGAATTCGCTTCAACTTGTGTTCATTTACTTTCTGCTGCAAATGGGGACACTCTGTGCGACTCTGTGGCCTAGCTCAAATCGGCCGTTTCTAGACTTAGTCTTGCACGGGCGCAACCTAAGCCCGTGCGGCATCACGCCATAGCGAGGACGATCGCTCCTGCGGGAGCGGGGCGTGACAGATTGGTATCAGAGCACGGCTTTACGTCCTTGGACTTTATTTCGATTTTCTCAGTTTTGAAAGCTCGTTGAAACAAAGAAGTGTACGCTATCTCTCGTTGTGCCTTGGGATGTTCCATACAATAAGTCTAATATTTTCAAAAGCTCGTACAAGTACTCGGTTGGACGGGATCGATAGGCGAAGGCCTTTGTGCTGAACCACGACGTACTTGAGTTGGAAGGAACCGATTCTAAGAGTTACAAACGCAAGATGTGCTTGAAGGGATGGTTACGCACGCAGCCTTTTGGCGATGTTGTGTCGAGTGTCGCGCATCTAGACCTTTTGGTGCAAACGAGTTTGCGAGCGAGACCGACTATCGCTCGGACGATAATAAGTGAGACTTAGAATGTATGTCGATAGAGACGCTACTTGACCAACGCTAAAACGAACGCAGGGAAAATGATTCTTAGACTTTGAGAAATGGACGAACGCGCGATTGAACACATCGATTGGGAATCGAATAATCTTTTGAGGATTTGTAGAATGACTTGACTCCGAGTGGTGTATGTGATAGGTTCGAAGAAGAATAAGAGCGAGTGTCTTTGACTAGTTGAGTGGCTCGAACCCTGAGTGGTGTATGGACGACATAGAAATTGTTCGAGCGAGACTAAAGGATTTGCGGATAGAACGAGTATGTCGGCAAGCGATGATATCGTGCAAAGCCTTAGAACGAGTAACGCTTAGTTGGTTTTGACTTCGATAGTCTCAAACGAGATATCATTCGAACGAATTAAGAATGCGTAGTGCGAATTACAAACGATTGAATAGAGAGTCGGAACGATGAAACGAATGGAGGTCTTGGTCGAGGAAACATAGAAGATCGTGCATGCAATTTTGAATTTCGTCGAAGGGATAGAAACTTGAGTTGAGGTGAAATACCCATAGACGAGATCGAAGATAGCACGATCGGAAGATAGTGTGCATGAAAAACGTTGGTTCGGAGATACGAGAATGGCTAAGGATTTGGAATGGATGTTGCTCAATGAAGAGTTAGCACGAGACAATGTGAATTGAGGAAATTAAGTTGCACGACTCGAAATTCGTTGTAAAAGGAAGATCGTCAGGTTATGTACATCATCGATGGTATTGAGGCGTATCAAAGATCGATGTATGATAACTCGAGGGTACTCTGATTCGATGAAGGATGATCGTGTTAGAAGTCATTGTTTTGAAGGATTCGGTGATAACCACAACGACAACGATCTTGTCTTGTGCGAGCGCAACTCCAGCCTCGCACATGCGTTACGTCAGATTTGGGACGATCGTTCCGTGTGAGCGTTGGCATGGTGATTCATGTCCAGCGGGAATGATCGACTCGAAATACCTTGACATGGCAATTTTGATTGCTTCGACTTGTGGTTTGAAGCGAAGGCAAATTTGAGGATTGATCGGACATATAATAGACGGCGAAGTAAAGTTGAGGATTGAGTAGGCCCAATCCGCGTATCGAAAATGAGTAAGTCTAGACTCAACGCAAGAGTTACGTCCCGATGAGGACGATTATTCCGCGGGAACGTTGACGTGGTGATTCATGTCCGCCGTGGACAATCAGACTTGCGTGAGATCGGGGCACGACATATTGTAAGGCTAGACGACCTTGTGATCGACTACGTGGATTGGATAGGATGGATAGGTGAATGGTAACATACTTGAAGAGATAGACTATGATAATTGCTAGTACGGATGCACGATATTAACATGTCAAGGATTTGATTGAGGACAACCTATCGTAGGATGACTTTCCTAAACGAGCTCGGACTTGAAGCGGAGAATGTATTGATACGGATAGGGTGAACGCTGCTTGATGTTTAGAAATTTGAGCGAAACGAACTTGGGTAGAAACTCCCGTACAAAACGAACAAATGGTTTGACCATAGGATTTGGGGCGAGAGTCGTACAACGACCTTGCACGATGAGCCACGGACTTGACTTGTAACTATGACCCTGTGAGCTGACCTAGCGGATAGGCGGACGACCCTATGCCGAGTGATTAAACCTGTGCGATTGACATTAGAGTATCGTCTGGACGGACGATAGACTTGGGGCAACAAGACTTAGAGTAGGACGGGGAATTGGGAGTATGCGTGAACGATAACGAGAATGGCCCCAAATGAAGGGAATGATATGAATGGATGATGCGCAAGTAAAGTCGGAATAGCGAATCGAATCATCTCGAGGACCGAGATAAACGATAGTGAGATGCACACGAGTTCGGTTCTAAATCAAAAGTTAGCAAAATGATCGACAAATCAAAACTATCACGAGTAGCTTGTCCGACTTCGCTAATCGCTAAGCTTGGTTGAAATGTATGTATTCGGAGGACGCCTTGAATATGTGTACGATCCAAACTCAGCGGTATGATGAAGTCGAATGCAGCTGCAAGTGGGTGTTGAGATGCGCATGAACGGATGAGCGAGTTTGCCTCCGCTTACGACTCTTGAGTTTGATAAATTACAACGTGCCTCGTACGACCATTTCAGTCCCATGACACGTCGAAATAGCAACCAAGTCGAAGAAACGCTTGAATTGAATAAGTACCATCAACTCTAAAATGAATGAAAAGTTATTCAATAAAATCGACCAAACGTATACAGACACGGAACTTGAAAAGGTATCGAGTATAGTTCGATGCCATCGAGCGATAAAGCCAGTCGATAGGAATCATCTATGATACGTACACGACATGAGTTAAGGAACAGGTAGGATGACCTGCACTCAGGAAGTCTCGAGGACGAGACTTGTTTTGAGTGGTGTATTATGTAATGACCCGCTCCGCCCTAGCAGAACGCCGATTCAAACGGCAAGTGCAACGACTCAAATGAGCCGTCGACCCGAAGAGTTGGCATCGACCTGATGAAGAATCGATGCAAGGCTTACATTGGCCCATCAAGATGAATCCAGACTTAGACTTTCAAAGGCGCACTCGGAGTATCGCTCGGCCGATGCGAACATCGCTAAGGTGGGTGGCTCCGATGAACCCGTCTTTGCTTAGCCTAGACACATAACAATACGGACACTATAGCTAGAATCGCTAGGCGATAACACCGCGCATGCTAATAAATGACTCAACGCACCTAGCTAAGGGAATAATCCCATCTGGTATGCTTGTATAGAATATGGAAAAGAATATGGAAACCGCGTTCCACGCTCGTGCTAAGACACAAGCTTACGTGCAAGTCCTTTATGCGTTCAACAATGAAACAATGAATGGTTTACAACAATGAAACGGAAGACTATCAACATAGTCGTTCCGAGTAGAGTATAGCAACATTGAAAGACTATGGGACCGATGGGTCGCCAAGACGACTCCCGCACGGGGAGTTGCAAGAATGTATGAATGAAAGAATGAATGGATAAGTGAATGAATGAACCAACGAATGAAAGAATGAATACGTGAATGAATCAACGAACGAACGGACAAGTGAAAAGAAAGAAAAGAAAGAATGAATAAAAGATAAGGAAGAAAGGAATGGTTAGCGACAGGTATGACGGACACGTGCAACGGGGCTCGCTACTCGCGCCATGCACGGACGCCAACCTGGTCGATAACGCATTATGGCTAAGGGTTAGCCTACGGCTCGGAGACAGCCGTTAAGTTAAAATGACAAATAATACGAAATGGTCGTGGACAATCCCCTCGTATACGGGAGGTGGAAGATATAAGGGATTTCCAGCGGCACGGTCAAAGGGAGGACGTGGCCAGTCCGGACGGAAATCAAAGGGGCTTACGGGTTGCCTGGGTGGGGCTTGGCCACCCGGGGGACGTAAGTGCAGGGTATTTCAAGACACTATCAACGTGTACCAGCCGCACGCTCTGAATAGTTGCAAAATACCAAGGGAAAAAGGGTCCAAAATGGCTTGTGATGCCAGCGACCGGTGCATATAGAGTTAAGTGGGCTTTGCTGGTGGCGATCCACGTGCAAGTCCTTGCATTGAACAAAGTGGTCTAAGTTAACTAAATGAAGTGCCTTTTGAACAGGCTTGAAATATAACACACCAAAGGATAAAGAGTACTTCGTGAAATTGAGTTAGGAAACACGCCTACGACGCGCTAGGCCTGAGGCAGGGACACGCCCTTGACATTGAATGCTTACGTAAATTACGATAAGTTATTACATATGAATTGTTGACTAACTTGGTTTACTTTGGACAGGGAAGGCCGGACGGTAAGTATGGGTAAGTCGTGCATGTAATTCCATGCGATACTTGTATTTCGGCAATACGAGATAGGCTATGAAATATGCCATGTAAATAATCCTAAGGCAAGATTAGAAAGACAATGAATGATAGACGGTGCACAAAAGTAAATAGAACGTGTTTGGTAATGATAGCATTATGGACGAGCTAGCCTCCCCACCAGTACATAATAATGTACTGATAACCCCACAGTCTGCTTGCAGGATGCAAGAGACGCCGGCGGGTGCGGAACTTCCATCGAACGTGTTAAGGCGCGGAGCCAACTCTGGGGCCTTGGAACGTTGCAAGAAGCTAAAGCACCCTATACAGGACATAATGTATCGGAACATCGTCATGAATCATTCCATCTTGTAAGCCACTTGGCACGCCATTTATGTTTCAGAGAGGGAGAGCTTGAGCGATTTGTAATATCGGTCTAGCGCCGCTTGTAAACTTCTTGAAAATCAATAAAGAGTTTGAATTCGCTTCAACTTGTGTTCATTTACTTTCTGCTGCAAATGGGGACACTCTGTGCGACTCTGTGGCCTAGCTCAAATCGGCCGTTTCTAGACTTAGCCTTGCACGGGCGCAACCTAAGCCCGTGCGGCATCACGCCTTAGCGAGGATGATTGCTCCTGCGGGAGCGGGGCGTGACATAATGCTCCCCGTCAAACTTTTCAAGTTTGTTAAATCTTGTGTCGAGAAGGTTTGCACGGTTGTTTTCCATCAAATATAAATCTTGCTTTGAGATTGTTATTCCCGAGACGTAATTTTCGATGGAAAACAGAGAATCGAAATAGTTGTCAAAATAGCAACAACGTTTCGTAGCAACACTTCAAAGAAGGTGCATTATAGAGATCTTTGGAGGATTCTGGGTAACGAAAATCTAAAGAAATTTCGTTACAACAGCAAAAGAATGTAGAGCTTCTTTTAGGAAGGTACAAATCGAGTTGCTAGCAGCAGCAGCGACGAAAGCCCACAAGAAGTTTCTGATTAGATCAGAGAAGAAGAGAAGGAAAGAAGAAAGAGAAAGACAGCTTTGCTGGGGTGATCAGATCACCGTTGCTCAAAGCAAGATTCGCCTATATACGATCCGCTTCCAGGAACCAGCAAGTTCTAAAGAACTTCTGGAACGCTCGTCAGTCAGTATTTGAGACATGAACGGACTTCTGGACTTTACGGACTCCTTTAACTCTTTTCTTGGTGCATCTTTCAAAGGAGGCCAAGTGACTCTATTTATAGAGTGGAGTGAGACTTCACCTCTTCTCCTATCTGATGTGGGACTAAAATACCAATACTCAAAAATAGAGTTTGATATTTTAGATCATCCCACGATCAGCATAGAAGTGTGCCAGTCCACGCCTACCCCCGGAACACTCCCATGCATGCACGAGACATACTGGAGTCCGTGTCCGAGTCCGAGTCCGAGTCCGCACAACAAAAATCAACTTACATCTTTGTTGGAATTAATCCTTTTTTCTTCTAGGAAAATACTCCCACATGACAGACACTTGTGCCCCACCACACCTCATGTGCACACCTCAACACAAGCAATGCATTATATTGAGATACTCACCATTTGGTGTAGCCGATGTGAGACTATCTTTCCTACTCTAAAGGCAAAAACACCAACACTTGCATGATATATAAGAATGTGACTTTTTTTTATTACTTAATTTCTAATGAAATTATTTTGAGATAAATTTAGTTTAAAATTGTCGTGCATAAGTGTTCTACACAGCATTAGTCAAATGTTTTATTTGACTACTTTATAATGATAGTACAAACTAGTGAAAAAAAAATACATTTTTATAAACCACTAATTAGTGAAATGGGATTCAATCTTTAATTAATGTAACATATCTAATTAATGAAAAAAGAACCCCCAATAGCATAAAAGAATATTTTAACAAATATTTCCGTTTAAACTATAGAAACTAGCATACCCTCACTATTTTTAAAAACTAATTAACTTCAAAAAAATTAAGAAATATTTTTACTATTTTAATCGAGATTTTGACTGTTTTGATTCAAAACGAAAGTATTTTTTAATTTTTTTAAAATAATGGAGATATATATTAGTTTTTAAATTTTAAATTGAAAATTTTGCTAAAATATTTCTCATATAAACATCAGAAGGGAACCATACAAATCAATACAATACAATAATATAATATTCTATACCACTAAGATAATGCAATGTGGTAGTAGAAGTATCGAGAAACGCAGAAGCACCCAAGCTTTCTCACATCACAATGGGTCCCAGGAACCCACACTTTCCTACCAGCTGATGCTGGACAAAGACCCACCACCACCTTTTCCTTCACCAAATCTATATTGGGAGGAGTGTTGTGAGCGTGCCGCAAAAGAAAACGATAAGGCATGGGTTTCAAATTCTCTTCTCTCCTGGGTGTACGATACATATATTTTTTTATTTAAAAAACTAAATAATTATGGATACCAAAAGTATATATATATATTTTTTTTGAGTAGTAACCTTGGATTCTTATTCAAATAATAGAAGAAGTGTTAACAGAGAGGGCTTTATCCTCTTCAATAACTTGAGTAAGAAACTCAGGAACAAAATGAAAAGTAGAAGAGCAGGAGTTTCTAAGCGCATGCTGAGCCAGACAATGCGCCACCAAATTGCCTTCCCTCCTGACGAATTGGAGTTCCAACGGGATACTCGGATGTATAGACTCTGTAATGGACCGAATCCAATCTCTCAATTGCCATGGAGATAGATTCATCTCCCCCTTGAAGATCCTTGTAGCTGTTAATAAGAATATTAGTCAAATATCTCTTCTAACTTATGTGGTTAAGGTGTGAGTTATTTTTCTTGTTTGGTTGATTTCAATTTTCCATATTGACAAATTTTAATTTTTTCCAATAATTTTTACATAATTTATTTTTTTAAAATTAAATGGACCATGATATAATTACGGCTTAGACGGCTCAAAAGTGAGCTGTTTTGAAGTCTCATTATATAATTGAAGATATATATTTATTTATTTAAGAAACTAAATAATTATGGATACTAAAAGTTACATGAGATGTGATAGAATTGGGACACTCGTTTTGGGGACAACATATCTGCTTGCTTCCGGGGAGAGTCGGAATTGGAGACTTGGAAAGGAAAGTGAAGGAAAGTGATTTCTTTCCTTTGTTTGGATGCCAAAGGAAATGAGGAGGAAAGAAATTTGGTTTCCAAGAGGAAGGATCCCACCAATCCAAGAATTCATTTTTTTTTCTCTAAGGATTCACTTTTCCTCCCAATTTTCTTGATTTTTCCAAACACCGGAAAAAAATTGATTCGAATTATAATTTTCCAAAAGAAAAGAAATATCAAAGAATCAATTTTCTTTCCTTTCCTTCCTGCAAATCAAACGAGGTCCTCCGCACCAGGCATGTTGAGTTGACTAATTGTGTACTTTACTTGATTTTTACTTTAGTTTCAACTGGGCAATGTTGCATGTTACATGTATGGATGACTGAGGATGATTGCTTAGACATATTGATTAAAATCGTGCACTGATCAAATTTTTGGTGCAATGCTTGTTGACTGATTTATTTGCCAATGAAAATTTCATTTGTTGATTCTGAACTGGGCATACAATCAAAGGGTGTCGTAGTATATCTCCTTTGGGTATTATTGAATATTGCTTGTTGTCTCATCATCTACGTTGCATGAGTACGGACACAGATAGGGGATACGGGATACAAACATTTTCGGATAGGTACAAGGTATTCAATCACCTATGTTGTGTGAATGTGGACACAAATATGGGTATGGACAAATCCGGATACGGACACCAATTTGCCATGTCTGTGCAACATAGCTCATCATCATCATCCAAGCCTTCTCCCATCATAATGGGTTGGCATGGAGCATAAAAGAAGCTCCATAGAGAACTGAGAGTTTTTTTAGGACCGGACCCTCTAGCAGGTAGGTACACTTACCTTTTGGTAATGCAAACTTTTAAGTTTATGCAGCCGAGGAGCACCCTCCAAGTTCTCTATACTATAAAAAGTCTAGACGAGAAGATAAGATGATATCATATGGAATGGTATTCCTCTACACTTTAAATGCTCACTTGATTGCAACCTAACACAAATTATTGGTTCTAGTAGATGTCACCAAAAGCTCTACGTCTTATTTGAATACTTTCCTGCAACTACCTTCATGTATTCTAAGTTTTTCATATTCTAGTCCATCGGATACAGCTCATAGTTTTAGGAGGCGGAATCAAATTGGTCAAATGGTGGTCATGCGAGCGTTTTACAGTTTATGGAATTTAAATGCACGAACGAGATGAGTGGACTCAAATTCCTCAATCACATATAACCAAAAAAAAAAAAAAAAAAGAACACAAATCCAAAGTGGTAGGAAAGAATTTGCTCGAATTATAAGAACAAAGCACTTGTATTTGACCATTCATGGAATTGTAATTCACCGTAACCTACTTTGTTGCACGGACATGGAAAAATGGTGTCCGTAACTGTATCGTGTTCGTACATGTATCCGTGGCCGTATTAGTGCAGCGTAGGGGACTACTTACGTACCTATTTAAAAACGAGTGTATCACATATCCGTATAGTGTGTGTATCGTGCAACACAGGTAACCAAGCACGCCCAAATTAGATGATGTTGTCCAGTGAAAAGATTAGAAGAGATGCATGTAATAGTAATCTATAACTGTCTGTCCCCTTAATCTCACATAGGACATCGGCAAGAGGGAAAAAAAATCCTGTAGAAAAGGAACAGGATTCTGATGCAGACATTGGAATAATAAAACAGTAGGTATAGAGGAAAGCCTCCAAGCCAAAATTTGATGGCACACAACCTTGTTCTTAGTCATTAAATCCTTTTTGGTTTTGTGGTGGAAGGACAAAGAGGACCCACTTCCTCAATACCCTCCAAAAACTCTCCATGTTTTAATTAAGTGTAAGTTGGCAATGATACAGAAACGCAGGTGTAAAGTATCGTTCCTTTTGACTTTGTTGGACACGAATTACTCTGGATTGCTCCACATCCTTTTCTTCCTGTAGAAAAATTCTGCTATTTGTATCATATCACCTGGTTCTTTAGTCAATTTCTTCCTCAGAATGAAATGGAGAGATAAAGCAGAGCTTGAAACATGAGGTTCGTGTGTGGTTGATTGAACACTCCAGAAGGAAGGGCAGGAGATTTTTCTTTCTTTCTGATTGGATCCATTATCTGATCTAGGTATTGTTCAAAATCGAGGTTCAAACACTGATGATATTAGTCTCGTTTTAGTTTTGACTGGTATGTTACGTGTTCTATATTAGACCTATTTTCTTTTGCTATTATGCATGTTTACTGAGTGTATCCTTGTGTCAATTTATTCTGTTACATTCTGTCTATTGTTTTGGGGGTCTTGGAATAAGTTTTATTGCATATATGATTACTGATGCTAATTTGCTACTCATCAAGATTCAGTTTCCTTGACTAGGAAGCTCCTTGATTTGTGTAATTATTATGAAATTGTGAAAAGAGAATATATTGATTGGGTTATGGACGATATGGAATTTACCTTAGTATCTACTTCGGTTATCTACTTCTAGTTGAATTCTTGGGATTGTAAACCATTCTATTATTTTTCGTATTTGTTAAACTTCTGCTCATTATTATCTGTTCAATCTGTGCAGGGTCTTTCCATATATTCAAAGAAGACTCACATAATGGGTTGGCTGAAAAAGCTTTTTAAGGGAGCCAGCCATAGAATGTCGGAAGGGAAATATCAAGACAAATATGGGGATGATAGGGTTCAGACTGAAGCTTTTAGTTCACTGGTAATTACTTGATAGATATTTTTTAAAATTCTATATTTTGTTTTCAATTTTATGTAAGCAGTGGCCTCTGCCACTCAAATATTTTTAATACAATTCATCTCCCAGGATGAGATATGCACATACACATTACCTTGTTGCTTGAGCAATCAGACTACTTTTGTGTAAATTTAGATCTAGAGATATTCATTAAATCACAAAAAATTATGTCACACACCTATATTCGAACTTTCTATAACTAGTGTTGGAAGGGGAGAAGGATTTATAAAAATTTCCAATTATCCTAGAGAGTAGGAGCTATACATATACTTAAAGGTTCACACTTCTAGGGGTTAACTAAGACCAGTTTGAGAAAGAAACCACTAACTAGAACTAGGAACAGATGTAGATGTACACATAAGACACCTAATATCATCTTCAGAGCCTCTGTCACAGGTGGATTTTCACCAAGAGCTTGTCATGAAGACACCAACCAACTACACGAGCATGTCCATCGGTTGATACATTGATGTAAATGCAAAAGTTGAGGTCATAATGTGCATAAATCATAGGTTAGTTCTTTAGATGCTTGATGAAACATGAGCGTAGAGGTCATGACATGGTGATTCTCCATAAGGTGCATTAAAGAAAATAAATCCACAAACATCATAGTCAACACGATACATGAGATTGTTCAACCAGTGTCTCAAATTCACTATTTTATCTCACATTTATATAAAAAGGGTTCTGACAATGGTTTAAAGTATCGGCCGATACCGATACGGTTTGGCATGTCCCGATCCGATACCGACCGATACCCGATATTGACCGATACCGGCATGGGGGGTCTCTTTTCCGGTCAATTCAGCAAAGAAAAATAAAAGAAAAAGACAAATCAGCAAGGGTTTTAAAGCATAATAAGGTTATAAAAGCATGTAAAAGAAGAAAATCAATCTATTGTATGTAAACCAATCGGTTAGGGTGAGTACTATTTCATTTAATTTCAAAAGTACTAAGAAATAACACTGAAAATACTTAAAATTATGCTTAAATGTATAAAACATATGTTTTTAAATGTAAATAATATATTAATAATTATTTGTTTTCCGATACCAAAAGATCCGATACTTCGATCCGAAACTGCCGATACTACCGATGTCACCGATACCAATACTCATAGGAATAGTCCGATACCGATTCCGATACCGATACTGCGAACCTTGGTTCTGACTGCTGTACTCCTGTTGGTGATTGGGTGTTGAATGATTGATAGTCCAATCATTTCTCCGCTTACTTTGGTAATTTATATAGCATCTATGGCTATCTAATTGGTGCAGCACCAATATTATGTAAAATAGCTTCAATGCCTATGTGCTAGAGACACATATCATATAGACATGCACCCACCAATATATTTACTTTTTTTGAGAGGCTGAGGTCCGAATGAAATATAAGAGAAGGAAGCAGCAATAAAAGCTCAGCAGTGGTAGAGCTACTAAAGAGCAGCTTCAGCAATCACTTGAAGCGGCAGTATCAATAAAAAGGACCAGAGACAGAAGTAACTATTTGGGATCTTTCTGAGTGAATTAGGCTCTTGTTGTATCTGTTCCTGGGCAGAGGGTTTGGTGAGGTTTTCCTAGTAGGTGGAGGTGGATTCCCTCCATGGCTACTGTATTTCTCTTCTCGCCTGCGAGTGTAGCCATTTGGGTGTGAACTATGTTCAATCCATTTGTGTTCTATTTTCTCTCATCGCCTACTTTTTGTTTTATGTTATTCCTAAGTGAGGATCCAATCCCAAATTGGTCCTATGAGTCTTCTGCGCCCAACACAGACTATATCATGCTTGGTTACATAATGCATGATCTGACAACTATATTCTTGGTGTTGTATTAATGCTCTTTCAATCATAATGCAGATGAAGATTTTTGTACGAATGGTGTAGTATATGAGAGCTATATGTTCATACTTCAAATTGGTTACTATATATGTTCTTGCTAATATTTTTTATATGTATCTTAAGGATGCCTTGTCTGCATGTGAAGATGAAGATTTAGATCATGCTATTGCGCTTTCCTTATCAGAAGAAGAGCAAAAGAAAGCAAAGTCCCTAGCAGAAGAAGAAGAAAAGAGAGCAAAGGCCTTATTAGAAGAAGAACAAAAGAAAGAAAAGGCCTTAGCAGAAGAAAAACAAAAGAAAGCAAAGGAGGTTGGTAAGTTCTTTCTCTCCTTGTAATGATACTGTGATTCAACTGTTCAACATTTTGCTATGAAGTTTTGTTCCTCCTACCTTTCCTTCTATTAGATTCTCCGAATACATGTTCTTATTTTCCTTTCAAGCTTTTACATTTCATCAAGTAATTGGATTCAACTTATATGATGGAAGGAGCTACAAGTTATTGACGGATTAATAAGAAAAAAACATGTCAACATAGTTCAATGCAAAAGACTGTGAGTGTGAAATATCATAAGTATCTTCCCAAAAGGAGAAAACTCGGTTCTAGCCTTAATAGTACCTTGTTGGGGCCGCAAGTGCGGGAACCAAACAACTAAAGAGACGTGAGAACTCTGGATATGCATCTGCTTAAGGATCCAATTGGCATGGTTCACAGAAAGGACTTGTTAGAGATCTACATTGAGATAATATTAGGATACTTCTTTTGTATGGCTTGAGTACATATAAGGTGAACCTTCCACATATAACACTAGTCGTATTCGTATGGGTGGAAGAGAAACATCAGCCGTGGAGAATTGAGCGCATGAGACTGGCCACTCTCGACAGTGAGGGATTGTTAGGACTTGTAGCCGGCACCAAAGTGGATGTGAGCACCGAAGGCCAGATGAGCTTGAGAAACTCATTGTTAGGGTTAGATCTAGGGTTAGAGTTTTGATGATGAGGGGATGTGTAGAGGGTGAGATGGCTAGGGAGGAATTGGGAGTTAGGTCTAGGGATTGGCTTTTGTGGGTTTCAGTTTTTTTGGGTTAGGGTTTGGGGAGGGGTAAAAGAGGATGGTGGCCGGAGATGCATAGGGTTAGGGTTTTCGAAATGAATGGTGATGATGGAGTTTGGGATTAGGGTTCTTAGGATGTAAATGGAGATGGGTTTTATTTTTTTTAGGGTATTAAGTTAGTACCTATAAAAGTTGAGGGTATGAAGTTGAAAAATTCGAATAGTTGAGGGTATCAAGTTATAATTTAGCCTAATATTTAGCCAGATAGAATGCATTTTTTCTCAAGGGGTTATGTTATGTTAGGAGTAGGAGTACTTTCATTCTGTAACATAGTTACCCCAAATCTACAGAAGCCCCTTGTAACTGTACATGTGTAGATTCTCTCAAGGTGGTCATAATAACATATGCTAAGGATTTTTTATGCCATTATAGTGGAATTTTTTTTTCTGTAATTCTCTGAATAATAGCAGTTCCTCTGTTGATTATAAATGAGTCCTTGCCAGTTGAGATCTGTTAACTATACAGGTGTATCATGAGCAAATAGTTGTTACCAGTGTAACTTGGATATTCCTTTATACTGTTTCCTTTCCAGATTTCTTACTTTTCTCTTGCTCCCTTCCACGGAGCCCGAATTTGTTGGCTAATAATATAGGATCGCCAGATGCTGAGAACTCCTAGCTTTGTAATATATAGGAAATCTTTTTTCAGATAGATTTTCTCAATGGCGACACCTTGTCACATACTTATCATGGAAAATTTATTCATGTGTCATCTAATAATTTTTGATATCCATATTGCTGACTGATTTGTTAGTTTGATCTAGATAATGGATCTCATCTGGAGGAAGATGAACTACTCGCTATGGCATTACAGGAAAGTTTGAATGCTGAGTCTCCACCTCGTGAAAATGGTCGCAATTTTCATCCAATGCCATTCTCCTATTCCTCTGGCTTTAGGTAGTATCCTTGGACTAGGTTGTCATAACAGTTTGCTTTTCGTATATAATTGTTGTTTGTGATCAGAAATGATGGGATTTTTCAAGAAGCTACCAATTTTATTTCAATGGTCATGATGTTTGCGTAATAAGAAAGAAAACTGATGCATAATTACTTGGAAAATACAGTGCCCGAGCTTCTAGATATATGTTATGATTCAAATATGTGGAGCATGCTAAACATAAACTTCTTGATTAGGCTGTCCTCAAGGTAGGGTCAGAATGCACTGTTAAAGATCCTGCCACCACACCAAAACTCCGTTGTGGTGAGATTTCAGGGTTAACTATTAGTATTATTCCAACATGCACATGCACTTGGCAATTTGTTCCAAGTTTCAATTTTTCTTGTAATCGAAGATACGATTCTCTCAACAAAAGATCTAAGAATCTTTATTTCAGAGAGAAATAGATGGAATCAAGGGGATTTCTGCCAGTAGTTGATATAACTTTTTAGACAAAATGTATAAGAGGGACTGAGGAGATGTAATCCTAAAAACCAAAAACTCATCAAACATCCAGAGAGTATTAGAAGTTTGTACGAAACATATGCCAATATAAGTTCTCAAAGTTCATAAAAAAAGGTGATACAGCATCCTATTTCACATTACTTAGGCTTCAAGGGATCCTGTTCTGCTTAAGTTGTCAAGAGTGAAGACTTTGTTCTTCAGTACTAACCAAAACCAGGGACCTACTTGCATAGGAGTTACATTTGTCCAGCCACAATTAGCCAGGACCATGGCTCAGCTCTTGATTGAAGAATTATGTAAAATTGTGACACGAAAGTGACCATACGGGGTTTTGTTCCACAACCTACTGTCTTTACCTTGTCCAGAAGAGACTGAGTTATGACTGGTGTCCTCAGCTCTATCCTCATTAATGAAGTGATCAAATTTGGGGTCAATTTCCAACAGAGATGAATTTTTTTGGGGGCGACCATGGATGAATGTTTATCATATGCCATATGAAACAGGAAACTAAAGGCAGACTTCACTGTCTGGCCCCTATCCATGCGTCCAGCCAACATCTAATTGAGTTTCCATCCCCACATTTCATCGAGACCCTTAACTGAACCTGGCTTCCACTTGAGATGTTTCAGTAGTAGCATTCTGTAAGGATCCAGACAGACTTGGATAGTAAGTAGTATTTGTTCACGACGAGCTTACTCCTAGGAGGTTTGGTTCATGCACATCCTAAATCTCTATTTCACAAGAGAGTCAGATTTATACTTCCTATATGGAGTTTACTCCAAGGTTTTTTTGTTAAAAGTTCAGCGTATCCTCCATCACAAGGGGTTTCTGTTAGCAATCATTTTTTCTTATTAATCATATAATTACTCCTGTGCAGATATGATCTATGGATTCTGAAGGTTTGAACAAATCAACATGTGAAAATATATACTTTTTTGTATTTGGTTCAATTGGCACTATGTAACTTGCATGAAAATATTATAGGCATAAAATAGATTCTTATACAGACATGATACATTATCTGTGCAATGTATGTGTGTAGCATATTTGAACGTCTTGGCTTCACTAAATCTACCACTAGGTCATGAATAACTAAAAATTACTAGGGTCATCTATAATCAATTTATTTCAACTGATACAATAGTTTGATATAGGATATGCGCAGGATGCAATACTGAAATTGGTCATGGCCGCTTTCTCAGTTGTATGGGTGCTCTCTGGCACCCAGAGTGTTTCCGTTGCCACGGTTGTGATAAACCAATATCTGACTATGAGGTGAAGAAACTGACATGTACTTATATCGTCTTTGATCTTAAATTTCATGATATGTCACATGCTTATTTGACAGTTCTCTGTGTACGAGAATCACCCATACCACAAATCTTGCTACAAGGAGCGTTATCAACCAAAATGTGATGTTTGCAAGCAATTTGTAAGTACTTACTTCCCAAATTCATGCTCTTTTAATGTTTACTAATACCAAACACTTACAGTTCTTTCCATTTGTGTTATCCTGTATATGAAACATCAAGTTTATATGATGTAAATTATGTGGACAATATAACTGATAGATTATGGAGTAACAATTAGCTATCATTAGTCTAAAAGAAACAATTAGCTATGATTTGAGTATGAATAGTAATTCTAAAGAATGTAAACACTTTATGACTATCATAAGCATTTCATTTAAGCATAATACTACTTTAAGCATTTCATTTAACTATTTTACTCCTAACTTCTGACCTTCTGCCTAAAACATCATCTGATGCTAGAACCAATATAATTGGTAACACTCACTATAGCTATCTTGAAACCCTAGTCACTTGATACTAAATGTTGACTCACCTCAACTTCTTTCGTATATATCTATTAAGTGGTTGCTCATAACATTTGCCTGACATGAACAAATAACATTCCATATAGAGGCAAGTTTAGATTATTATGATCTTGTCAAATCTTATTGAGAGGCTTTTCGAATTTGGGATAAGTTGGGCTACATATTCGTATACCTATGATAATCTGTACTTCGTTCTTTTTTACAGATTCCAGCAAACAGGATTGGCCTCATTGAGTACCGTGCACACCCTTTCTGGCTACAGAAGTATTGTCCTTCACATGAGCGTGATGGCACTCCAAGGTGCTGTAGCTGTGAAAGAATGGAGGTTAGTATTAATGTTTTCAAGTCCAATATCCAGCTCTCAATTTTTTTTTTTTCGGGTTATACACGTTATATTTCCAGTATGGTTTCTGATTATGCATCGTCTTTATTTATGGTTATTCTTAGAATGGTCGCTTATGAACTGCAATTAAGGAGCCAATGTCTCGAGGGACTCGACATTTGCCCAAGTTCTCAAGAATTGCCAAGTCCAGTTATCTTTCTAAATGTCAGTACTAAAAAAAGAGAGTTCCTTCACCGTTGTACTTCGAATCAAGAAGTACAAATGCCAGTTATAGTGTAAGAAGAGGTTACAATAATCTTAAAGTTGTATTCATCCCGTGAAAACCAGAAATAACCAGTTTAACAGATCCAATGCAAGTTACATAACCTGACCCGACCAATCTTATCGAAACCATTTTGACCCATCTCAGTATGAGATGAATGAATGTAAAAAACCCTTGTGTATAGCACAAGTGACTTAGTCATATTCTTGTATAGCTCTTTTGTTTCTTATGCTACTTTAGCCCCACACTAGCCCCGCACTGGAAGGATGGATAGCTACCTTTGTTAATGGCCTTGGGCCAATGGGTGAAATCAATCCTTTAACAACTATAACAAACCTAACACTACAATTGATTAAAACCACGTTAATTGAGCCTGAAACTAATCGGTTCATTTACTCCCAACATGAGTGATGCAAACCATCATGAACCTACCGCTGGTTTCTGTAGAAATATCAGCAAGAAATTTTTATTCAGGAAAGTTAGCGAGACCTGTGAACAAAAATTCTGTGAGCATAACAGGTTGTATCACTTATGGAAACCAACCCAAAGGGTTTATTTCATAGTGCTTTTCAAGTTCTATGCATTCTGCTGAATTTTTTGTGTTTCCTCACGCAACTTATATTCCTTTTTGTTGAAATTCAGCCAAGAGACACAAAATATATCACTATGGATGATGGTCGGAAGCTCTGTCTAGAGTGTTTGGATTCTTCAATAATGGATACAAGCGAGTGTCAACCACTTTACCTTGATATGCGAGATTTCTACGAAGGTTTAAATATGAAAGTTGAGCAACAGATTCCGTTGCTTCTAGTTGAGAGGCAAGCTCTAAATGAAGCCATGATCGGAGAAAAGAATGTGAGACAGTTGGATGAAAACTATGAACAATTGACAAAATTTGCAATATGCTTAGCTTATTATTAATTATAATAATAATTATTATTAAATGTTTGCTGGTTTCTTTATCTGGGTAGGGACATCATCACCTTGCTGAAACCAGAGGCCTTTGCCTCTCTGAAGAGCAGATTATCTCAACAGTAAGGCATCGTGAACTTTAATGTGATTTTTCTGTTTCATAACCTCTTTTCTTTTTAAAACACTGAATGGGAACCTAAACCAGGTCTTGAGGAGGCCAAGGATTGGGGCTGGGAACAGAATTTTCGACATGGTAACAGGGCCATATAGGCTCACTCGGCACTGTGAAGTGACAGCCATTCTTATCTTGTATGGGCTACCTAGGTATTGCGCTCGTCCTTCTGCTTTCACTTTGAACAACTTCATAAATTATGATATATTTGATTGCAAATGCAGCTCTAGTACTTAAGATCCTTTGCTTTCAGATTATTGACAGGGTCAATTCTGGCTCATGAGCTGATGCATGCATGGCTGCGGCTTAATGGTACTTCCTAAATCGTTATTTATACTATTACAATCTTAGATATATTACTATTGAGATGAGTATTACTAGATTTGTTGATCTCTTTTCTTGAATGTTTGACTGTCATGTGTTGGAAAGAGTTCCTATCGTCTATGTTTAAAATCTGAAAATATCTAATAAACTGAGGCTTTATGGCAGTGTTCATGGAGAAGTCCCATATGGTCGGATAGCTTTTTGAATTAGTTTTTGAATTAGTGTTCCCTCAAATTCAGAATTGTTAGGCATGGAGTTTGGGAGAGAAAATGACAAAATTATTAAGCAGCTACTTGAGTTTGTGTAAGTTACAATTTGGGTGGAAGCTGGGATCTTTGACCTTTTTTAGTCCTATTGATAATGTATCAGCCACGACACATCATCAGCATAATCATCATCATCATCATATTCATCTAAGCCTTCTCCCATCAGACTGGGTTGAGTATGGAGCATAAGAAAGCTCCATGAAACATTTGACAAAATTTTATGACTAGTTGTCAATCCGATGTCAACCCTCTACGTTGCTGCGAAGGTCACGCCACAACCATATGCCAAAATCAGTGACATGTCCATGCTGCCTTGTCAGTACCAGGTTTTTTTTCCTTCTTCTTTTTCCTTTTGAATCTAGGACGGTCATTAATAATCATCCCTTTCTTGGGCTACTAGCACCAAGACCCCTACCATTCAATTATTTAATTTTTTGCTTGGGCTTGAATTCGAACCCACATCCAGTCCTCTCGCTTACCACTGCTACCACTGGACCACCCCCTCGGTGGTGTGTCTAGTTTTATATTTATATATTTTTGTTTTGAAATAAGGCCAATTTTAATGACCATCCTGTCCTGGGCTACTATCACCAAGATCCTTCCCCTTTTAATTAAATTTTTGTCCAGACTGGGATTTGAGCCCACACCCACTCTTCCCTTCCCTTACGAGCATCTAGTTATTATATATAAAAATAATTGTTACTTTTCTTTTGGTGCTTCATTGTTGCCTTTATCTTACATAAACCGAATACAACTCGTAAGTCATACCTATTCACATGGATGCCTAATTTAGTACAGCTACAATGATACCACATTGAATACCTGAAGGCCTCATTTAGGAAATCTTTTGGTCACAGGATATCGAGATCTTAGTCCAGAAGTTGAGGAAGGCATCTGCCAGGTGTTGGCTCATATGTGGCTGGACTCGGAGATTGTATCAGGTTCGGGAAGTAGTATCGCATCCAGCTCATCATCTTCCTCTGCAGCCACACCGTCCAAGAAAGGCGTGAGGTCTCAATTCGAGAAGAGGCTTGGAGACTTCTTTAAGCATCAGATAGAGTCAGATACTTCATCAGCATATGGAGATGGTTTCCGAGCTGGTGACAAGGCCGTACTTAAGTACGGCCTGAGGAGTACTCTTGATCACATCAAGTTGACTGGCAGCTTCCCATACTGAATTTGAGCATGATGCTACCCTTATTTTAGTAAGACAACTATTTGCAGGTCTTATATAAAGGTTAAGGATGCATCTTATTTGAAAATATAAGTATGCCCCATGTCCTGACAGTTACCAGTGAAACGAAATTAGTTTCCTTATAGCCGTTCTATCACAATCTCTTGATAGCTCTTGATGCTATCCTCAGCTTGTTTCAGTAAAATATGGGCGAGCTTATGTGTCATATTATTTTCTAAAAATGAAGAAGATGTGATAATTACGTTGAAGTATGAAGAGCGTACAGAAGAGTGCTCAAAGTCATCGAAAAGATGCTTATATCTCTGTAATATAGCAAAATTGAGAAATAAATGTCATGCCATGATATTTTTTTAGGGTGAAATCCAGTGAAAATGCATTTCCCCTAAAGTTATCGCATTCATATGTTATGCACAATCCGAAAAAAGTTACTGGATTTGTATAAGGTAACACTCCCTCAACCTTGGAATTTGTTATTCTGAGTTGGCTTGCAAGTTATAATAGCATCCTAAAAACAATGAGTTCCCCAGCAAGGTAGTTGTGACCAACAAAATGGATCTCTATGCTAGGCATGCACTTAAAAGTTGCATTTGAAACATCGCTAGAGGAACCGAAAAGAGTTAAAGGGCTCCAAATTTATGCTATGGTAATGTTATTGGTGACGATAAAACCTCCTAGTGCTTTAGGTTACCTAAAATCATCGTCACCATCTAAGGTATTTGTATAAAAAAAGAGTCAGTTATAGAGCACACTCAAATTCGAGAGACTCCTGATTGTGAAGCAGTATCAAAGTCGACTCTCCTAAATTAACTGACCTAACTTTTACAGCTAGCAAGGTTTCCCATTAGCGACAATTGTGAGCAAAAGAGTGGCAATAGGGCTGACACAAAATCAGTTGACGAGTAGGTAATCTTTTTTTGGACCTTGAAGGATCCCTAGACTAGGAAAGAGTCTTCAGTTAATAGAGAATGAGGTAGGATGATAAGATTGTTGGTATAAGGATGAACTCCCTGTACCTCTAAAACATAAGGGATAGAGCCAAATTATAATGCATATCTGTTGTAGGTTACTATAAGCTGATAATTGGAAAATCATGATGGATTGTAGAATCATCATCCAAGCCTTCTAAATTGGGATGGTATCGGCTATGGGGCATAAGAGAGCTCCATAGAAGCATTGACTAAGTTATTATTATAGGTTGTTTGACCTAACATCAATCCTTTCTATTGGTGCCAAATTCCTACCCGAGGTAGTCATGAGCATGAGAGAATCATGTCAAAAAACCTAGATGGACATTTCGTAGGTAGGTGGGCCTATCTTTTCGCTATGCAATCTGGGATCACCCTTCAGGTTCCCTAGACTGAAGAGAAACAATTTGCTATAGGGGATTTCATTCATCTATATAACACGCTAACCAAAGAATGGATTGGACAAGGTTCAAAGTGATTTGGTTCTTTGGTCCAAGATTAGAGTTGTTTATCCATTCCCAAAGTCAGGGTGATATATTGAAGGAAATCAAAGAAAGTGAGGAAATTTTAGGCTTAATTGTAATTTGATACCCTCAACTATTTCTGTTTTTCAACTTGATACCCTAAACTTTTTTACTCGACAAGTTGATACCATCAACTATTTAATATTTTCAATTTGATACCCAAAAATTTAAAAAGGACAAAATTACCCCTCTCCTGCATTTTTCAACTGAATCCAACCCCTCTCCCCCCTCCCCCGTGTCGGCTCACCACTCACACACCCAACCCACCCCGTCCCCTCGAACCCCCCTCCCTCGTTGTCCCACCGCCGTCTCCGCTCCCCCCACTCCGGCTTCAGCTTGCACTTGTATGATTACTTTGATGAGGGTCATGAGCACAGATGGATTCTTCATGCAATAAAGTACAACCCCAAGCTGCTTCAAATTAATTTTGTTCAGTGTTGTCATCATCTTCCTCTTGACATCCTTGCTTGCCAAATATATTTAGAAGAGTTGAGCATGATTAATTTTCATTTTATTGTTGAACTTGGTCCGCCCAAGATCATGGGTTGTTTGAGAAGATTGCATATTCAATGTATCAATGAAGATGGCTTCATGGAAAATCTCATTTCTCTTGCCCTGTGCTTGAAGATCTGGATCTGCATTAATGTGAATTTGATGCACTCTGTTGTTGTATATTTGGTTGGAGTGAGAGCTTGATTTCTCTTCCGAGTGTAGAATACTCAACTCCCACTCCAGCTCCCCCAAAGGCGTGTAATTTTAAGTTTAGATTAAGGGTATTTTTGTCCAAAATTATTTTAAGGTATCAAATTGTTACAAAAAAAAGTTTAGGGTATTAAGTTGAAAAACTGGAATAGTTGAGGGTATCAAGTTGCAATTAAGCCGAAATTTTATTCATGGAAACTCTGATAAGAGCTTCCTAATATTTATACAAAAATAATCACCAATTTGATTAAGAAAAACTCAACCACCACCAACCACCAACAAGCATAGCTACCTAAGAGACTCTAATTGCTCCCAATGCTACAACAAACAAATAATATATGCTAGCACTAATGTTGTAATATTTCCAACACTCTCCCTCAAGCTGAAGCTAGGATGTCAATCGAGCCAAGCTGATAACTTAGAAAGAAGATGATGACAAACCCTTAGTAAAAATATCATCAAGTCAGTCATTACTTCGAACATAAGGAGTTCGAATAATGTTAGCTTGAACATTTGCTCTAACTGCATGCCAATCTACCTCAATATGTTTTGTTCTTTCATGAAACACTAGATTAGAAGCGATTTTGATAGTAGCTTGATTGTCATAGACATTGTTGTTGGTTGAGAAGGCTTGAATCCCATATCACCAAGCAATGCATGCAGACAAATTATCTCTCTTATTGTAGACATTATTGCTCTATATTCTGCCTCTGCACTAGAGCATGTGATCACACTTTGTTTTTTTGCTTTTCCACAAGACCAAATTTCCTCTAATGAATGTGCAATATCCTGTCGTGGATTTTTATCAATTGGACATCCCACCCAATCTGCATCTCAATAACCAACAATTTGAGTGTGCCCCTTTTTTTTATGACAATACCTCTTCTCGGAGAACCTTTCAAAAATCGAAGAATTCATTCAACTACTTTTATATGTCTTGTTCTTGGTTTATGCATAAATTGGCTTACAAGACTAACTGCATGAGTAATGTCTAACAGGTGATAGATAAATCAAATGACCAACAAGTCTCTACTGCCCAACATCATCTAGTAATTCTCCTTCTAGACCATGCTTTCTATTGCTATCAACTAGATTATCAATGTGTTTGCACCAATCTTCTCAATTTCTTGTAATAGATCCAACACATCTCCTTTGGTTAAGAACAAGCCTTTTGTCTTACGTCTCGTTTGGTTCTCGGAAGGGAAATCAATTCTCTTTGTCTTTTTCATGGGGATGAAAAATTAGAATTCATGATAGGTTTTCTTTTATGTATTTGGTAAAATAAGGAAAACATTCAAGAAAGACCATTTGATTTTCCTTTCCGTGTTTGGTTGGTGTATGAAAGGAAAGGGAAAAAAAATCATTATTCCAATAATATTCTAGCATTTTTAAATAAAAATAATAATATGGAAACCCAAAAGTAATGGGTAAATAGGTAATAACACATTTGAGTACGATTATTGTCATCATAAATTTTCGTAATAAATGCTGTAAAATGAGAAGGGAAAATCAATCCTATGGGTTCTGCGAGGAAACTTCCTCCTATTTTTTCCTATGTTAGAAAAATAGTTTCCAAGTTTATAAGGAAAGGAACAACTTTCCTTTCGTGATTCCTTAAATCCGTGAACCAAACATGGCCATAGAGTAAGCTACCTCAATTCCAAGAAAATACTTCAAAAAAACCTAGATCTTTAGAAAAAAACTTTTTATGAAAAATATATTTGAGGTGATTGATTTCAGTCATATCACTTTCTTTAAGAACAATTTCATCAACATAGATTAAGACCATAGTTGTACCTGAAGAAGTCCTTTTAAGGAACAATCAAGAATCAATATTACTCCTTGTAAACCCTATGCCTGTGAGAGTTGAGTTCAATAATCATGAGAATGTGGCTTCGTAGATCTTCGTATTCTGAACCAAGACTTGCAAGAAGTTGGAAAATTTTGTCTTCCTCTACTCTTTGCAAAAGAATTTTCGAATCAGTAGTACGGGGACGATATAAAGCTAGCTCATTACAAATACTTTTTATTTTGGCTTTTTATAAAGGCACTGCCCTTTTTGATCGGGGCTAGTCCGGATTGGGGCTAGCCCAATTTTTTTTTGGTTTTACTCAGGACAGCCCATTTATTTGATCATAGGGCTGTCCCAAGTAATCCCGCCCTCCCCCCGAACACAAACTTCCCTCTTCTTCCTCAAGAACCCTAACTTCCCTCTTCTTCTTCCTCCTAAGCCCTAACACTGACTCCATTCTCCACCACTCGGCGAGCAGCTTCATCATCTTCCTCTTCTTCCCCACGTCCTCTTCTCTCTTCCAAGGAGAACGATGGCCCCGAAACCTTCCTCGCAAACAAGGTGCGAAATCTTCCTCCATTTCTTTCGAAAACCGTAGAAATTATCTGAGACAATTGAAGGATCGTTATTTCCATTGCAATTATTGTAATGTGAATGAAACTATATTCGGACCGTAGCAAACGTGTTTGCCAAAATTTGGCGTCGACCAGGACTGCCCAGTCTTCTGGCAGTCCTGACTGTATGTTGGACTGCCAGAAGAATAAGCAGTCCATTGGCATAACATGTGTAGCGAAGGACTGCCCATTCTTCTGGCAGTCCTGACTGTATGTTGGACTGCCAGAAAAATGAGCAGTCCATTTGGCATAACATGTGGAACAATGGACTGCCCACTTTTCTGGCAGTCCTGACTCTATGTTGGACTGCCAGGAAAATGAGCAGTCCATTAGCATAACATGTGTAACAATGGACTGCCCAAATTTCTGGCAGTCCAACATAAAGTTAAGACTGCCAGAAAAGTGGGCAGTCCTTTCTTACACATGATGTGAGTTAGGACTGCCCTCTTTCCTGGCAGTCCTAACTGCATCTTGGACTGCCAGAAATGTGGGCAGTCTTTAGTTACACATGTCCTGAGACAGGACTGCCCATTCAAATTGGCCGTCCATTATACACTGAGAACTGGTAGGCATCCCTTACATTTTAATATGTAATTAATATTCAATAATAGTCATGAAAAGAAGACAAAGGAGAAGGATGTTGAGGCCAGGCCCGAAAGAAAACGTCCTACCGCATCGGATCGCAAGGCGCGTGAAGCTGGTAGAAATGTCGAGAAAGGGCTGTCAATCAGAGAACCCGAACCAGCATCAGAAACAAGAACACGTGGAACGAAACGTGTTGCAAGGCGTTCGACGAAAGCGGCGGCGACTCGTCGTGATGATTCCTCCGATGATGATGATGTACCCATTGCCCGAATGAGAGATGACGCTGGATCGGGTCCTTCTCAAGTACCCGAGGAAGAGGAAGAGGAAGATGCGGGCCCAGTTGGTTGCTCAATTTTGAAGTCAATCGAGAACCACATTTGTTATGAAATATGGAAGGATCCGGTAAGTTACTTACCTTTTATATAGATTAACTATTCGAAATAATAGATATATGTAATATTGGATCTTTGTTTTTTTTTTATTTGCAGAAAAGCTCGCGCCTTTTGAGGGTAATAAACCATGCGAAGATGTGTAGTACGTGGGGATTTGATGAGTTGAAAGAGAGTGTGAAGGAAAAAATTACCCCCACCGGATTGCAGTATTTGGCAAAATACTCGTATCAGATATTGGACCACGCAATGATTTCTGCATTTGTGGAGCGCTGGCATCCAGAAACTAACAGCTTCCATCTCGCAGACGGAGAGTTGACAATCACCCTCGATGATGTCCACCACATTTTAGGGCTTAGAGTTGATGGTCGTCAAATGTCGATGGACTATTCCGAGGGCGACTTCGACCTGTATGATGAGATGGTGGATTTGGTTGCCAATTGTCTCGGTGTCGAGTCCAAGACTTTTGTCACAATCCCAGAATTTAAGAAGTCTTATGGAGTTCCTTTAAGTTTTTTGAGGAATACTTTTAATGATGACGCCGACGACGCCGACGACAACAATGGTAATGACGACCTCGTGGCCCGTGGATACATGCAGTTCATCCTAGGACCCGTCGGCATTACAGACAAGTCCGGGACAGCGATACATGCAAAATATCTAAACAATTTTACGGACTTGAACGCTGTGGATGAAATATCATTCGGAAGTGGTATACTAGCACACCTCTACCGCGAACTAGGTGCTGCATCTCAAGTCGAGTCGAAGACAATAGCTGGTTGTCAAACACTGCTCCATGTAAGCAAACCCTAGCATACTGTGTCTATACAATTGTATAAAATTATGTCGATAACGATAACATTGTTATATTTTACATTTTCAGGCGTGGATATATGAGCATTTTCCGACGCTCAATAGGGCTACTCTTAATCGAAATTATGATGAGCAGATGCCCAGGATGTGTAGGTGGAGGCCGGCTAAGATAGATACCAGACATCCACATACGTTGGCTACCCTACGTGTTGCTCTAGAAGATCTGACTGCAAAGGAGGTGAAACAATAGTAACTTGAACTAGCATTTACTTACCACTCTAGTATTCCACATTAATTAGTAACTCCTTAAGTAATGAATGCATGTTGTAGATTATTTGGCATCCATATAAGGATCTGCGAAATAGCACTCGTCCTGTGCAACCAGTTGCACTATTTAGAGGTCCACTGTTTTGTCATGAAATTGAGGAGCCTCACATTCCAGATAGAGTGCTTCGTCAATTTGGATACGTACAGACTATCCCGAGTACGTTGAAATTGAGGATCGCTGCAAAAGGGAAGAAACCGTCGACCTACGTCCCGTCGTACTACCCCTGGGGGTCGTACTTTTTTGCTGACTGGCAACAACATCTTCTCGGTGAAACCATACGAACTCCGGCGGTGGAGATGTGGGATTGTAGTGAGGACTATATGGAATACTATGGGAATGCCGGACATGGTATGATGTTGAATCCTGATAAGAGAAGTGCGAAAGTGCCGGTAGCAGCACCCTTACCTTCCAAGTCAGCATTATATGATGCATTGCAGAAGATGGTTAGTATAGTTTGTTTAATTAACCCATGTTGTGGTAAATTGTTGGTTCCTAAAATTATGATATGTATTCATGCAGGCTTCGAAAGTGAAGAAATTAGGAAAAAGTCTAATCCAGTGCAAGGGGGAGAATTACGAAGATGTTGGTATCCAGATGCAGAACATCGCAGCTGATTACCTATTTATCGATGAGCGACGCACGAAGAGGCGTCATGATACTGAATGACTATGTAGTTTGTATAAGGTTGAATGTATTTGGTAGTTGGGTGAACCACCGAGAAAGTGACTTGCAAAACTTTTCTAATTGGTTGAACACTTGTCTGTGTCAACAGTTTTAAATTGGTTGAACACTTGTTTGCGTATTATGTGAGTGTTATCTTGCGTATTATGTGAATGTTACCTTGCAAGTTTGCGTATTATGTGAATGTTATCTTGCGTATTATATGAATGTTATCTTGCGTATTATGTGAATGTTATCTTGCGTATTATGTGAATGTTACCTTGCTCTTAGAACTTGCTGTTTGTATGTGGACTGCCCAGTTCCTGGGCAGTCCATGCTCACAGCAAGTTCTGATAAGGACTGCCCAGTTTCCTGGCAGTCCACATAAATCTGTTTGTATGTGGACTGCCCAGTTCCTGGGCAGTCCATGCTCACATCAAGTTCTGATAAGGACTGCCCAGTTTCCTGGCAGTCCACATAAATATGTGGACTGCCAGGAAACTGGGCAGTCCTTATCAGAACTTGCTGTTTGTATGTGGACTGCCAGGAAACTGGGCAGTCCTTATCAGAACTTGCTGTGAGCATGGACTGCCCAGGAACTGGGCAGTCCACATACAAACAGCAAGTTCTGATAAGGACTGCCCAGTTTCTTGGCAGTCCACATACAAACATCAAGTTCTGATAAGGACTGCCCAGTTTCCTGGCAGTCCATATAAATATGTGGACTGCCAGGAAAGTGGGCAGTCCTTATCATAACTTGCTGTGAGCATGGACTGCCCAGGAACTGGGCAGTCCACATAGAAACAGCAAGTTGTAATAAGATACAAAATGCTACGCTTTGTCAGTAAGATACAAAATGCAACGCTGCTAATCAGTAAGATATAAAATACTCATAGATACCCAGTAAGATACAAAATATCAAGTATACAACTGTCTATGCAAAATATTACGCTTTGTCAACTATACATGAGTCTATGCAAAATGTTACGCTTTGTCAACTATACATGAGTCTATGCAAAATGTTACGCTTCGTCAACTATACATCAGTCAATTAATACATCATAGTGTCCCTCCGGCCTTGGTATAGGTTCCACGAAGTTCGTGATTTTTTTGTAAACATTTATTGCATCTTCGTAGGGTGTTACCCAAGGGAGGGATTCTTCCAGTGCATGTTTCCACCAAAGTGACGCAGGGGGAGGAATAGGAGAGTGCCCAATCAACCGCGGGATAACAAAGTGATCTCCGACGAGTCCAACTGTATTGAGAGTGGATATACTGTAGTCCTTCGGAGGAGCGCACATTGGAAAAAATGTGTTGTTGTTGTGCTTGGAAAAAACGATAATTGGGATCTTGTAATTGTTAGCGAATAGATATGCAACAGAAGGTATGTCCAGGTAATGCTCTGGTCCAGTAGTCTGGGTGTCGCATGGAATGCTTGTCAACAGTTCGCCAACATGTTCTTGCCCAAGTATTTTGCTATAGAATAAAAGACGAGACTCCAGCTCAAAATATAGCTCAGCTCTAACTTGTCTCCATCCGTCTTTAGCGGGGTAGCCTAGATGCCGCGCAAGCACATGATATCCACAATGTCCGTCTTTGGGCACATCATCAATAGACCAAATATATTCCCGCATGCCGGGCACAAAAGCACCAATGTACGTATCGAGTGTGTTTGCAGCACTCGTATTCTGTTTCTTTCTACGAGTATGGAGCTTCTCCTTCCTCTTTGGAACGTTTAGAATTTGCACGCTTCTTTCAACGTGCTCAAAGAGAGAGGCTTCTCGCTTAGTAGACTCGAGCTTCTTCTTTTGTGTTCTTGTAAGTCTTTTTGGCGATCTACCTTTCGGAGCAATGATAGAAGATGGCTCCTGTAGACGACTACTTGCCGGGTTGGCAAGTTCTTGGATCCCAAGCTCAATGGACTTCCTCTCAGGTTCTAGTGCTGCACACCATCTGGCATGAAGAAGTTTCAACTGTGGCATGGAAAAGAAATCATCTGGACTGTCCACCGTAGGCATGATCGACAGCTGTCTCCAACGCTGATCAACGACCACTACTGGAATAGGTCTACATTGACGTTGATATTCGTTGATCTCATATGTACAAGGGAGCCCGAGAGAATATCGATGTGTACAGCCACATACTTCGATATCTAAACCGACAGAATTCGCACGACCAATCTCATCAAGTAGTAATGTCAATGCGTCGTAGGACGCCACGTGGATTAAATCAGACAAGAGATGTTCTTTCTTATGTTGGTGTTTTACAATATTCAGGCTCATCTCAAATGAAGCCTTTATCTCGTTCACGACCGAATTGGTCATTAGATTGATTGATTGCCAAACGGAGACGAAACCACCGGCCGCTGAGCGCAGATATCTTTTTAGTCTTGCATGTGAGCCTTCGACACGGTTGGTAGTGGTCGTGCCATAGTGTTTCACCATATTCGTCCATGCCAAGACAAAATTTTCTTTATGTTCATCAAGCCAGGTGTCTTTGATGTAAGATATACACGCCGGGTTGCTCTGCTCCCATTGCTCTTTGAACATGTACCATGCTGCGTCAAATGTTTCCTCACTACTTGCTCGCCACACAAGAGTCCAACCGTTGTAGAAATCTTGGAAGTGGTCCATGTCGAGTTTGCCGTCTACTTTTTCGAACTTCAGTTTGCATTGTGCTTGAATATTTCTGTTTATATGCCAAGTACATAGTAATCTACGAGCATGAGAAAATACGGTATCAATAGCATTCATCAATGCATATTCCCGATCGGTCACAAAAACAGACGGTTCTTTATGTCCACTGTAAAGTGTCTTCAGCTTTTCCAAAGCCCATGTATAGTCCTCTAATGTTTCGGTCCTCAAAAAACAAAAGGCAACTAAAAATGTCCTTCGGGTTGAAGTGAACCCAACAATGTGAAGAAGAGGCATCTTGAATTTATTAGTCTTGTACGTGCAATCAAGAACCAAAACATCGACGAAGGACCGTGCCAACTGTGTGCAATCCGGATGGGACCAAAACAGAGAAACGACTTCATTGCTCACCGGAAATCTTCTATGGTATTCCACATAATGATTTTCGGCGAGCAATTTCATCACTTGTTGTATCGCCATTCTTCCTTTTAGAGTCCTCGTTCTATACCTCGCTAGTGCATTGTAAATTGTCCTCATAGTGGACTTGTTCCTATCATTCTTCTGAAGCAGTGCAGAATAAATTTCTTTTGGAGCAACTCCGGAAGCTGACAATTCTGTAACTAACTTTTTCTCATCATCTTTCAATCTTTCGGCGTAGGCATGACCAGTTAGCGTCTCCGGAATAGTATGATTATGGATCCCATTACGTACCACAACTGTCCACTTCTCGCCAGTCTTGCACCCCAACACTAACTTGAATGGACAACCATATTTCCTTGAGCCTGCCACTTTCTTCCCAGATATTATTGGGAGAAGTTCACTTTTTTTACGATGCACCCTAAACGACCCACCTCTTTCACAGCCAATCTCCGCAGTTTGACGCTTCGGCCGACACCGTAGCGACCTTGAAGTTACAAGGGTTGTGTTGGTTTGCCTTCCAACTTCTCTGCACCATTCTAATGCTTCGGCGTAAGTTTCAAAGACAATATCTGTCGAGAATTTACTGCTCAAATCTGTGCACATAGGAGATGGGGTGCCCTACAATAAATTTACAATTTTTTAAATACCTAAATCAATGACAAAACCAAATACAATATCCAATTCAGGCTGTTAAACTAGACTGCCACAACATCTGGCAGTCCTGAGTACTTCATGGACTGCCAAAATGTGTGGTAGTCCAGTTGAATCTACTATAAACTTTAGGACTGTCACATTTTTGGGCAGTCCTTGAAGTATCTAGGACTGCCAGAAAGTGAGGCAGTCCTTAAGTTCATACGTATTTTGTGAGCACCCTGAATTTCGGGTTGAATTTTTTTTCATTTTATTTATTTTTCTGATTATTTGGTTTTTGGATAAATATTTTATTCTATTTATTTATCTGTAAGTGTACTCTTTCATGCCATTGATATTTGGAGTATCAGGGATGTTCAATTCTGGAAATCTTCTTTACGAGTTTTGGAGTGGACACGATTACCTTCATGACGGTATATGGTGTCCCACCCAAACTTGTTCCCTTGTGCTCTTTCTGCTTCGCTGAACTTTGGGTCGGTTTAGACCAATTGATTGTTATTTATTTTCCCACTCTTTTTCTTGATCATTTTCAGCGCGTTACCATGACATTTAAATTGGGAGCGCCAGACCAGTCATTTCCTTGAAACCAACTCCTCATTGATGATCTACTCGAGACGCTCGTCACCCATGACCTTCGTTTCCCACTCAGATACGTCATTTTGAGCTCCGTTTGATTCGCACAACTTTCCCGAGACGTGACCCGATTTTATTTCACGCCACGGCGTCACATTCATTTTCCAACTTGATTTGTGGGTCCCCTGTCGACCAAAACCTGTCAGTCCCAACTATGGACATGGCCCACATTGAGCCTACTATCCGTCCGTCACTTGTGTCCCATTTATTGGAATCCCCATGTGCTACTTATTTACACATGATCATCAACGTCTAATTTTAATTCTATTTTTGCACGATGTCCAGTTTTGATCCAATCCTGCTCCACCGAGTCCAGTCCAGCTCCATGATTTTCTCCATCATGACACCCTCGTATTTTTCTTGCCCGAAAATATTATTATTCTTCTACACATTTTTCTATATTTAATAGAAATTTCTATTGAATTAATCTCCATTGAAAAGACCTATTTTTTAGCTAATTTATTCCTAGCCATTGATTTTCCTAATCAATCCCAACCATTGATTTTCCTACACTTTTCCACACTCACTCACAGCAAGGAGAGAGCCGGCCCTAAATTCTAGGGAAGGCTACTTTTTCTATCCTCTCTCTCTCTCTCTCCTTATCATTATCCTCTCTTTCTCTCTCTCCCTTCCTAATTTTATAAACCACACAGCCATACAACTCCCTCTCCCATGCATACAACCACCACCACCTCCTCCGCCGTGGGCGGCCATCGCCACCACCACAGTGTACTCTTCCTTCTTCTCCTCCTCGACCTTCCTCCTCCTCTCCATTGAATAAGCTACAACCACCACCACCTCAATCGCACCACCACCTTCGTTCCACTCATCCACCCCCGTCGTGGCCGCGGCGCAACCGCCCTCCGTCAGGCCGCGCCTCCGCCGGGCCAGGTGTACTGCGCAGCACGCCTCGCTGCGGTGCACAGCAGTTCGCGGCCAGCAGCAGCAGAAGCTGCACCACGTGTGCAGGCGCGAGCACGCGAGCGCGCGTGGGCCGCCGTCGTGCGCCGCCACGCCGCCGCGTGGGCCGTCGTGGGCACCCCTCTGGCTCCGACGAACTCCTGGCATGGTTCCCTGACGGCCACCGTCCTCCGGGACGCGCCGTCGAGGCAATTCGTGCGTTTTCGCCGAAATCCCGTCGACGCGCGCGCGCGGAAATTTCAGAATGTGCCCATCGTCACGGCAACTTCGTGCGAGTTTTCTGGGAGATCCGACCGTTGGATCGGCGATTTCTTTGCTCCGTCGCAATCTCGGTATATCCACCTTTGCTCATGTCAATTTTCGTCCGTTAATTTTATCGTTTGATACATGAAAACCGGCCACCAAGTTGACCATTTAAATTGTATTAAATTTGGACAGTTTCGCGGGGCCAACTTCGTCAGCTTGTATCTCCTCCACCGCAGCTCCGTTTGGCGTGCTACCAGTTCCGGTGCGAAGCTGGTATAACCCTCTTCCTTCCCCCTTTAGATTTCATTTCAGTTTGAGCTTGTTTGATTGGTTGAATTCGACGCCAAAGTTGGCCGTCCGAATTCGTAATTTCCAACTTGTAAAATTACATTTTTGAACACGGGACTCCAGATTTCATTTCTGACACCACCATTGGACTTGTGGCGTCGTTCTGGCATGTTTTCATATAAAATTTGTTAGATTTGGAGAACGTGGGCCCGGGCACGCATTTCGGTGCAAAGCGGGTCCCACTTTCTGGGTCAACGGGACTTTTTGACGCCGGCTCATCGGAATCCAATTCCGGAGATACCGTTGAGTTCGTATCGTCATTCTGGACTCGTTGACATATAATTTGATAGGTTTTGGTGGACATTGGGTCTGGCACGCATTTCGGTGCAAGTCGGATACCAATATCCGGGTCAACGGGTCATTTTGAGTTCGGCTCATCGGAATCCAATTTCGGAGATACCGTTGAGTTCGTATCATCATTCTGGACTCGTTGACAGGTAGTTTGCTGAGTTTTGAGAACTTTGGCTCCGGCACGCATTTCCGTACAAACCGGAATTCCAAGTTCTGGTCAACGGGCCAAAATGAGATCGGGTCAACGGAATCCAATTCTGGAGATACCGTTGGGTTCGTATCGACATTCTGGTTGTGTGGACATATAATTTGTTATATTTTATAGACTTGTTTTCTTGCACGTTTTTCGGTGCAAAACGGCTCCGACACGGACACCGTTTTGACCCGAAATTACCTTTTTGCCCTTGTGTCCAAATTGGACCGTTGGGTAGGCTATCCTAGCTAATTTGACCATTCTGGACACGTTGGCGATGTTCATTTCATCGTCCGACAATGTTTGTTGATAATTTCTCTGAGTTTAACTTTTTTTTATAATTAATTAATAATTAGTTCTCATAATGTTCGTATTTCGGGATTAGTACAACGGAACCGAGATCAGTCAATTCCAGTGATCTCACATCGCTGAAATTGACAAGTTGGATACGTGGATCACTATAATAAGATTATCAACATTACCGATAATCTTCTTATCTCGATTTGCGTGCCGTAAGTTTCGACGTACAAATAACGAAGTATACTTTAATAATTAGATTAGATTTACCCTGTTTGACCAGAGTTGACCAGTTGACCCAAAGTCAACTGTACGTCAACACTTGACCTAGTTTGACTAGATTATTGACCGGAGTTGACCTAGAGTTAAGTTGACTTAGAAGAACCTAGAATAATTTAGATTGATTATAGAGATTCATTTATTACAACTTGAACCCCTTGTAACCTGTGTTGCTTTAAATAGGACTCTGTGGCTTCAGTGGGACCTCCTATACTTATCAGCTGTTCAGGTTATCGAGGCGAGTACATTCTCTGATCATTTCATATCCTGCTTAGAATTATTTTCTGCAGTAGATTACTTTACTTGTACTGTCACGTTGTTCACACGGATTGGTACTATATGGATCCTTTCTTGAGATGTTATCCTTAGGGAGCATCGGGTACTCTATGTTCTGTGCGTTTCACTTTCATAGCGTATCATATGCTTCTTGGTTCTTTGATCACTTACGACATGTACCCTCATGATCGTAGAGTCTTCCTGGAATCTTACACTGTTGGGTATCCCCCAGAATCCCCATTTTTATGGGACTTACACTGTTGGGTATCCCCCAGAATCCCCATTTTTATGGGACTTACACTGTTGGGTTACCCCCAGAATCCCCATTTTTATGGGACTACTATGTATCACCTTCGGGGTCTACCACCCTTCGGGGGCTTATCACCCTCGGGGTCTATCACCTTCGGGGTCTGCTACATAGCATCATATAACATAACCTGGCTGGATCCTTGCGTATTGATCGGGGGTACGGGGGAGTATTACATGTTCATATTGTACTCTGACTCACTAGTCACATGCTAGCTCTTTATGTATAGTAGATATTTCTATTACAGCTCTCCTGTTTACATACTGCTTTTTCCTCAGTACCTGTATCTTACTTTACTGCATGTTATATGTTTTCTAACCTGCTATGATATGTTGAGATGTACTGTGCTCGCTCCAGTCCTGACTGGACCTGTTGATAAATTTTACAGATAGCCTGGAGGTGCCTGCTAGCCTAGAGGAGACACAGTAGGGTTTGTTTAGGTAGTTATTTCTTTTTATCTGGAGTTGTATTTACTTTGGAGATTACTGTATCTTTATTTGAGTTTTGAGATGTACTTCTGGATTCATGTATCTTAGACACTTAGACTTCTATCTCCTGTATTTAGTTTGGATTCCATGTTTTATCTATCCTTATCATGCTCTACCTTAGATGTGATTGAATTTGTATCTGCAATGTCACCCCCATTCGGGGAGTATAAACTGCTTAGCTTTATATTGTTAGATGTTGTGACCTAGGACAGCGTTCTACCGCCGACACTGCGGCGTAGGCTGGGCGTCGTTACGTTCTCGTGCCCTAACTCTAGGGTGCGGGTCGTGACACGTTTTTAGTGGTGGCCCATGCAGGTCGAGACTAAGTGTAGTGGTATTCGAACGAGAGTACCACTACAGCCTGTACTAGGAATAGGATTTTTTTTTTGAAGATACTCAATCACAGTTAGGAACCCTTGAGAGATTCCTGGGACGACCCTTGAGAATCTTATTTTAACTTCGATTTGAAAATCTTTTCCTTGATTTGATCATCTTTACTTTCTGTTATTGAATTTGATTTTGAGGGATTATTATTGAAATTGAGTTAGTATTTATTGATTTTGATGAAGATTGTTGAATTTGGAATCTTGATGTTAGCTATAGCATCTGAGTTTGTAGTTATGTGATTTGAAGGATTTTTGTTCATTTTTGAATCTTTAGGTTCGTTGATAAATCTGATTTGATTTTGGATATTCATTGTTGATTTAATTTAATTTTTGGCAAGATGAAATTATATGGGCTAGGTCATCTAAGTTATGGAAATCTAGTCCTCTACGGTCACATTAGTCAGCATGGTGAGGACATATAGTCTGACTTGGATATATTTCTCGGGTATGGGAATTTAAGGTTTTCGCAGCCAAGCTAGCGGCATCGCGAAAATGTTAAATACCATAATTCTAGAGGTATGTGCCTAAGTCGGGGACGTTGTGATTATCGTAGCCTTGCTCACTAGTATGACGAGGATTAGGGTACCATTATTTTGGATAGACGCATATAATTATCAGATTATACTTTAAATATTTTCGAACATGTTTTCCCTACTTTTGTTTCAGTCATTCAAAAAATTATTATTATTGTTTGTTTGTCTAGTTTCCTATTATTTAACTCAGGAGTAAGTTAGTTGGTTTTATAAACCTTGTGAAATTTCTTGCTATGAGTTTTTCATAATACAATGAATCGATAATTTTTCTAGACTTTATCTTAAATTTGATATTTTAACTCTGGATTTTAAAATGGTTTCCTCTTTTAAAACGGATAAGCAGAACATATTTTATTACCATTTCTTCTCCTGCCAATATTTTATTTCCATCATTCCTTGTTTTATACAACTATCATGATTACATCAATTCTCTGTCTCGTATATAATTATGTCAGCTATACCTTGAAAACTCTTGAAATCTTCATATCATTTTGCCTGAGAAATGTTGAGAAAGTGACGTAAATCATCTAGTTCGGAAAAGATGTAATTGGTTATCATATGATGATTTGTAGGAATCAAAATGTTGGATGTCAAATATGAAAAATTGAGAGGAAGATGTGGTAAAGGTTTAGAATGGAATCGAGTGATAAATGTTATCAATTTAGAAACAATTGCAGAAAGTTGGTTATGGATAATTCATGGATGTATTTCAAGACTAATGAGGTTAGCAGAGGTCAACCTAATTTCGAGGACTAGAAAATCTTGGTTATTGATTCTGGGGAAACTTTTACTC
Organism: Iris pallida; assembly: GCA_029216955.1. Lineage (NCBI taxonomy): Eukaryota > Viridiplantae > Streptophyta > Magnoliopsida > Asparagales > Iridaceae > Iris > Iris pallida. Next base: position 9,918,038 of record JANAVB010031416.1, on the reverse strand, counting down.
GGAGGCTATGTAGAAATTTGAAATGGAAGGCAGGATTTAATTGTATTTAATGATTATGCGAAGTTGAACTAGATATTGTAAGAGGGAGACAGAGAGAACAAAAGGATTTTAAGTTATAGGAATTATTTTTAGATGATTGGAGGAAAATTTTAGAATTCAAAAAAGAATGATAATTGAAGGTGAACGTTGAAGGAATATGAAGGTTGAATTATAAACGAGAATAAAATTGGTATGACATAGTGGTATTGGAGTTGAGTAAGTACGAGACTCGATTTAAACAAGTTCAAAGATTTCATAAACTGGATTTAGAGGTTTCGGATTTAATTTAGAACGAGGTGAAGGATTTAGAAATTATTATTAAATAAATAAGTGTCGACTCCTAAATAAGAGGGGTATGCTTCATGGAAAATATTTTAGAAGTTTGAAATTTTGTCTATGGTGATCATAGTAAAGGTTTAGATGATTGAAGGTTATAAAATTTCGATGTTAGTCATATGAAGGTTGATTTTTCATATTGAGACTTGTGAGAAAAAAATATATGGTTTGGCGATGATAAACTGATAATGTTAGAGAGAGATGATTAACTGACCTTCGTATGAAATCCTTTCGTGTTTTTCTCTAAAAGGATTTTCAACATCATTGAATCCTAGTTCCTAAATCACGACCAAATCGACTTCGACTATCTTTCTTATCATAATTATATCTTGGATTGTACTTAATTGAATTAAATTTGATTACGACCTGAATCTCTATCCTTGTATGCTCGATCTCAGACTTTGTTGAACCTGTCCTCCACATTGCCTAAAGTTTGATTTTTCCAATTCGATCAACTTAGATCGTATCGAGAATAAATATTTTTAATATATATTGTGATTGGATTTTTCATGCAAGTGACTTTCATTCTTAACTTTGATTTTGATTTTTCTGAACCCTTTAAAGATAATTGGTAGTTACTTTTCTTTATTTTTATGATAAGTACGAGTTTTCATATAGGATGGTATATTGCCTTACAGTTTTGATGGTTTGTTATTTTTGTAACTTTTGTCTAGCACCCTAGACTGCCTGTGTGTTTTGATACCCTATGACCGATTCAGTTAGCATGACTAGTATACCTAGATGAGATTTACACTACCACCGTATGCCATGACCATGTATGTCGTCCTTTTGATAGTATGCTTTGTTTTAATCTGGGACCTTGATTGTGGGGGTTTGACCTAGAGGGACTATGGACATTTTAATTTCGAGGACGAAATTTTTATAAGGTGGGTAGGATGTGAGCACCCTGAATTTCGGGTTGAATTTTTTTTCATTTTATTTATTTTTCTGATTATTTGGTTTTTGGATAAATATTTTATTCTATTTATTTATCTGTAAGTGTACTCTTTCATGCCATTGATATTTGGAGTATCAGGGATGTTCAATTCTGGAAATCTTCTTCACGAGTTTTGGAGTGGACACGATTACCTTCATGACGGTATATGGTGTCCCACCCAAACTTGTTCCCTTGTGCTCTTTCTGCTTCGCTGAACTTTGGGTCGGTTTAGACCAATTGATTGTTATTTATTTTCCCACTCTTTTTCTTGATCATTTTCAGCGCGTTACCATGACATTTAAATTGGGAGCGCCAGACCAGTCATTTCCTTGAAACCAACTCCTCATTGATGATCTACTCGAGACGCTCGTCACCCATGACCTTCGTTTCCCACTCAGATACGTCATTTTGAGCTCCGTTTGATTCGCACAACTTTCCTGAGACGTGACCCGATTTTATTTCACGCCACGGCGTCACATTCATTTTCCAACTTGATTTGTGGGTCCCCTGTCGACCAAAACCTGTCAGTCCCAACTATGGACATGGCCCACATTGAGCCTACTATCCGTCCGTCACTTGTGTCCCATTTATTGGAATCCCCATGTGCTACTTATTTACACATGATCATCAACGTCTAATTTTAATTCTATTTTTGCACGATGTCCAGTTTTGATCCAATCCTGCTCCACCGAGTCCAGTCCAGCTCCATGATTTTCTCCATCATGACACCCTCGTATTTTTCTTGCCCGAAAATATTATTATTCTTCTACACATTTTTCTATATTTAATAGAAATTTCTATTGAATTAATCTCCATTGAAAAGACCTATTTTTTAGCTAATTTATTCCTAGCCATTGATTTTCCTAATCAATCCCAACCATTGATTTTCCTACACTTTTCTACACTCACTCACAGCAAGGAGAGAGCCGGCCCTAAATTCTAGGGAAGGCTACTTTTTCTATCCTCTCTCTCTCTCTCCTTATCATTATCCTCTCTTTCTCTCTCTCCCTTCCTAATTTTATAAACCACACAGCCATACAACTCCCTCTCCCATGCATACAACCACCACCACCTCCTCCGCCGTGGGCGGCCATCGCCACCACCACAGTGCACTCTTCCTTCTTCTCCTCCTCGACCTTCCTCCTCCTCTCCATTGAATAAGCTACAACCACCACCACCTCAATCGCACCACCACCTTCGTTCCACTCATCCACCCCCGTCGTGGCCGCGGCACAACCGCCCTCCGTCAGGCCGCGCCTCCGCCGGGCCAGGTGTACTGCGCAGCGTGCCTCGCTGCGGTGCACAGCAGTTCGCGGCCAGCAGCAGCAGAAGCTGCACCACGTGTGCAGGCGCGCGCACGCGAGCGCGCGTGGGCCGCCGTCGTGCGCCGCCACGCCGCCGCGTGGGCCGTCGTGGGCACCCCTCTGGCTCCGACGAACTCCTGGCATGGTTCCCTGACGGCCACCGTCCTCCGGGACGCGCCGTCGAGGCGATTCGTGCGTTTTCGCCGAAATCCCGTCGACGCGCGCGCGCGGAAATTTCAGAATGTGCCCGTCGTCATGGCAACTTCGTGCGAGTTTTCTGGGAGATCCGACCGTTGGATCGGCGATTTCTTTGCTCCGTCGCAATCTCGGTATATTCACCTTCGCTCATGTCAATTTTCGTCCGTTAATTTTATCGTTTGATACATGAAAACCGGCCACCAAGTTGACCGTTTAAATTGTATTAAATTTGGACAGTTTCGCGGGGCCAACTTCGTCAGCTTGTATCTCCTCCACCGCAGCTCCGTTTGGCGTGCTACCAGTTCCGGTGCGAAGCTGGTATAACCCTCTTCCTGCCCCCTTTAGATTTCATTTCAGTTTGAGCTTGTTTGATTGGTTGAATTCGACGCCAAAGTTGGCCGTCCGAATTCGTAATTTCCAACTTGTAAAATTACATTTTTGAACACGGGACTCCAGATTTCATTTCTGACACCACCATTGGACTTGTGGCATCGTTCTGGCATGTTTTCATATAAAATTTGTTAGATTTGGAGAACGTGGGCCCGAGCACGCATTTCGGTGCAAAGCGGGTCCCACTTTCTGGGTCAACGGGACTTTTTGACGCCGGCTCATCGGAATCCAATTCTGGAGATACCGTTGAGTTCGTATCGTCATTCTGGACTCGTTGACATATAATTTGATAGGTTTTGGTGGACATTGGGTCTGGCACGCATTTCGGTGCAAGTCGGATACCAATATCCGGGTCAACGGGTCATTTTGAGTTCGGCTCATCGGAATCCAATTCCGGAGATACCGTTGAGTTCGTATCATCATTCTGGACTCGTTGACAGGTAGTTTGCTGAGTTTTGAGAACTTTGGCTCCGGCACGCATTTCCGTGTAAACCGGAATTCCAAGTTCTGGTCAACGGGCCAAAATGAGATCGGGTCAACGGAATCCAATTCTGGAGATACCGTTGGGTTCGTATCGACATTCTGGTTGTGTGGACATATAATTTGTTATATTTTATAGACTTGTTTTCTTGCACATTTTTTGGTGCAAAACGGCTCCGACACGGACACCGTTTTGACCCGAAATTACCTTTTTGCCCTTGTGTCCAAATTGGACCGTTGGGTAGGCTATCCTAGCTAATTTGACCATTCTGGACACGTTGGCGATGTTCATTTCATCGTCCGACAATGTTTGTTGATAATTTCTCTGAGTTTAACTTTTTTTATAATTAATTAATAATTAGTTCTCATAATGTTCGTATTTCGGGATTAGTACAACGGAACCGAGATCAGTCAATTCCAGTGATCTCACATCGCTGAAATTGACAAGTTGGATACGTGGATCACTATAATAAGATTATCAACATTACCGATAATCTTCTTATCTCGATTTGCGTGCCGTAAGTTTCGACGTACAAATAACGAAGTATACTTTAATAATTAGATTAGATTTACCCTGTTTGACCAGAGTTGACCAGTTGACCCAAAGTCAACTGTACGTCAACACTTGACCTAGTTTGACTAGATTATTGACCGGAGTTGACCTAGAGTTAATTTGACTTAGAAGAACCTAGAATAATTTAGATTGATTATAGAGATTCATTTATTACAACTTGAACCCCTTGTAACCTGTGTTGCTTTAAATAGGACTCTGTGGCTTCAGTGGGACCTCCTATACTTATCAGCTGTTCAGGTTATCGAGGCGAGTACATTCTCTGATCATTTCATATCCTGCTTAGAATTATTTCCTGCAGTAGATTACTTTACTTGTACTGTCACGTTGTTCACACGGATTGGTACTATATGGATCCTTTCTTGAGATGTTATCCTTAGGGAGCATCGGGTACTCTATGTTCTGTGCGTTTCACTTTCATAGCGTATCATATGCTTCTTGGTTCTTTGATCACTTACGACATGTACCCTCATGATCGTAGAGTCTTCCTGGAATCTTACACTGTTGGGTATCCCCCAGAATCCCCATTTTTATGGGACTTACACTGTTGGGTATCCCCCAGAATCCCCATTTTTATGGGACTTACACTGTTGGGTTACCCCCAGAATCCCCATTTTTATGGGACTACTATGTATCACCTTCGGGGTCTACCACCCTTCGGGGGCTTATCACCCTCGGGGTCTATCACCTTCGGGGTCTGCTACATAGCATCATATAACATAACCTGGCTGGATCCTTGCGTATTGATCGGGGGTACGGGGGAGTATTACATGTTCATATTGTACTCTGACTCACTAGTCACATGCTAGCTCTTTATGTATAGTAGATATTTCTATTACAGCTCTCATGTTTACATACTGCTTTTTCCTCAGTACCTGTATCTTACTTTACTGCATGTTATATGTTTTCTAACCTGCTATGATATGTTGAGATGTACTGTGCTCGCTCCAGTCCTGACTGGACCTGTTGATAAATTTTACAGATAGCCTGGAGGTGCCTGCTAGCCTAGAGGAGACACAGTAGGGTTTGTTTAGGTAGTTATTTCTTTTTATCTGGAGTTGTATTTACTTTGGAGATTACTGTATCTTTATTTGAGTTTTGAGATGTACTTCTGGATTCATGTATCTTAGACACTTAGACTTCTATCTCCTGTATTTAGTTTGGATTCCATGTTTTATCTATCCTTATCATGCTCTACCTTAGATGTGATTGAATTTGTATCTGCAATGTCACCCCCATTCGGGGAGTATAAACTGCTTAGCTTTATATTGTTAGATGTTGTGACCTAGGACAGCGTTCTACCGCCGACACTGCGGCGTAGGCTGGGCGTCGTTACGTTCTCGTGCCCTAACTCTAGGGTGCGGATCGTGACATATTTAACTCGACTGCCATACTTTCTGGCAGTCCTAAGTACTTCATGGACTGCCAAAATGTGTGGCAGTCCAGTTAAATCGATTATCAACTTTAGGACTGCCACATTTCTGGGCAGTCCTTGACGTATCTAGGACTGCCAGAAAGTGAGGCAGTCCTTAAGTTCATACGTATTTAACTCGACTGCCATACTTTCTGGCAGTCCTAAGTACTTCATGGACTGCCAAAATGTGTGGCAGTCCAGTTGAATCGATTATCAACTTTCGGACTGCCACATTTCTGGGCAGTCCTTGACGTATCTAGGACTGCCAGAAAGTGAGGCAGTCCTTAACTTCATACGTATTTAACTCGACTGCCATACTTTCTGGCAGTCCTAAGTACTTTGTGGACTGCCATGCGATGTGGCAGTCCAATTGTGGACTACAAAAAAATGAAACTACGTCGGGGACCAACCACGGGTTCTTCGGAGAGAATGTCGTGTTCTTCGGAAGGACCGGGATGATCGATTGCTATATTTGATGTCCCAATTTCTTTCATATTTTCTACATTATGAAAGAACATTCAAAAATTAGGAATCAACCGATTATTTAACAAACTTTACAATATAGTAGTCGAAAACATACCGACTACTACGAATATTCGTTGATAATTACTCTAGGGTTACAAAACAGGAAGATTTTTGTAGGGACAAGAGGAATCTCAATCTAGGGTTTAGAAGAAAATTTGAGAGGAAGAAGAGAAAGAGAAGAGAAATAAAACAAGTGACTTTTATACTACCTAAATGGGCTAGCCTAATAAATTTTTTCAATGGCAAACTTGTAAATAATACAAACATACAATTGGGCTAGCCCTGATCAAATTATGCAGTGCCTTTATAACTAGCCTTTATTTTCCCTATACGTTCAATAAAATTCTTTCCTTGTTGTGAAGCTCCAGCAACATTTTTCTGTAGCTGAAAAATTAGAGCAACATTGTTTTGATGTTCATACTGTTGTAATTGATTGATAATTTTGTTGATAGTCCTCTTGGCTTTATATAGCCTTACAGTCAATATTACAATGATGGAATATCCTGTGGCATATTCTGGCATACCAAATATGTCCGCATGATATTCTAATATCCTTTATGTTAATATAATATACTAAATATGACATACTAAATATTCCAACACTCCCCCTCAAGATGGGCGAAAGATATTCACTAAGCTCATCTTGTCACATCCTCTAATCATGTAAAATTTCTAAATTTTTTGCTACTTTTTTATTATTAAATTTGGTACTGATTTAAAATTTTGCATTGTACGTCACGTAGTCGTATTATACGTCGCGCACGAAATTTGATTTTTCGAATTTGCTCGACGAGTGCGATTATGTGCGAGCGTACATATTTTTAAAAAATATTTTTTTCTATTTTTTATAATTTCAAAATAATATACATAATAATTATTTTGTTATCGTTCCAAAATTCCCAAGTTTGTCATTTTATTTATAAAGCCTTTCATTTCTCACAATTATTAATAATAAATAATATTTTTATTATATACTAGAAAAGCATAAATATGAAAACATTATTTATGCATACATATATATTTGTAATTACTTATTAGTTTATTCGTAAATAATAATGTATTTTCGAAATTATTATTATAGTATTTTTGGAAAAAATATATTTTGAAATTTTATGGCAATTTAAATTTGATTTGATTTTATGGATTGATTTAAATAGTAAATTAATATCTATAATTGAATTTGATTTATTTTATTTAATTTTAAACTAAGGGTGGAATTCAATTATATTTAAATTGATTTAGATTTGGATATTAATTTTGATTTGATTTAAATTAAGTGATAAATTATCTAAAAGGGGTTTGCAACTATCATAATTCTTATCTAAATAGTAGCTTCCACCTCCTATATAAGGAGAGGCTTATTATTCCCTGTTCCATTAATTTTTTCCACCTACAAATATATTTGTGCATCGTGTCCGTGCACATCAAGCCACATCCATTCACTTCTTCTATTTTTCATCCAAATTGATTAGTGTTCTCATTAAAGAAATTCTCTTTTCCCTTTCATCTATTTTCTCTTATCACAAATTCTTACTATCCTTTTACCGATCAACCAAGTCCGTCTATCCTAGTAGTCCTTAAATTTCGAGTACAAAAATTTTCAAAGGTGGGTAGATTTGTAACTCATCTTCCCAAAATTATTATTTTTTAAATTATATCTATATATTTTAATTTCGTGTTTAAAAGTAATTTTCGTAGAAATTTTGTAAAAGATATTTTGTGATTACTTTTGTTACCAAAAACTAGTTTTAAATTAATGTTTGAAATAATATTTCTAAAAAAAAATGTTCTCGAATTTTTTTTATTTTTGAAATATAAAATATGTTTTTATTATTTTTGGTCTTCTAAAAATTGGTTTTAAAAAAAAAATTAGCGATAAAAGGTTTTTGTCTATTTATTTTTAAATAAAGATTTGGATTTATTAAAGTAAGTTTTATAATATTTGATGACATCGAGTATTATTTTGATATGTTAATCAGTTGATTATATTTGAATTTATTTAAATTATCTTAATGGTTATCAACTATACTTTAAATTATGTTGATAATTTAAATATTGTTTAAAATACTTACGATGACTAATTGGAGCATTACGATTTGTCTAATCTAGATTTAAGATATTATTTGATTAAATAATTTATTTATTATTTGACTTAAATTATTTTGATAAATATTAAATATTATTTTAAAGTTATTATGTTGAGTTTGATTTGGGTTTGGATTCATATGATTTGAATTATTTGATAATATAGAATAATACTTAAAGTTATTATGGTGATCATTTAAAGGATTGTAATCAAATTGATTTATTTTTAAATAATTTATTTGATTTAAATTTATGGGAAGATTTATCCATTAGAAATTCTTATCCTATTGGAATCATATCTAGTATTAATTAGATAGTTTCTTATTTAAACCAATCCTATTCATATCCAAATTAGTTGGTAATCATAATCATCCTTATTGATTTAGTTCTAATCCTATCATAATTTGCTAATTGCTAGCCATTATATATATCTATCGAATCTATGAATAAAATTATCTTTCAAATCATCCTTGTTAAAATTTTTCTCTTTTTTCGTCATAAATTCAGCCTCAATTTTCAAAGGTTGTAGCAACTTCGAATGACCATAACTCCCAACTCCGGACTCCGTTTGACCTCCAGTTTTTTTTGTTGGAATCGTATTGAGGTATATTTTCTGAATATAAATTTTATTTTCATAAATTCGGAACTTAATTTTCTGAAAAATTTGTGGAGTGTCAGTTGTCCGAAATCTGACACGTTTTAGTGTTTTTGAGATTCTGGGAGAACCAGGAATCAGAATCACAAACCGTTTGAAGTTTCAGAATGCTGACGAAAAATACACATCATATATTTTTCCCAAAAATTTTCCAGAATATTTTATTTTTGGTTTTTATTTTAGAAGTTTGTCATATCGTCTGAGTTCATCTTGTGTAGCCCTGTGACTATTCTGTACCCAACGGGATTGTCGGTTTCACCAGCAAGGACCTCAGACAAGACATATTGCCATTTGCTGTTTATTTATTTTAGCTCATATTTTATGCATTAGTATTATTTTCTTTATGCAAAATAAACTGTGATACATGGCTTAACCTGTTAGAACTTACTGTTCATTTATATTTTCTGCTATGTATTATTTTTCTTACACATTAAACCTAGATTTAAGGGACCACCTTTGTGTGTTGCATTCATGACCTTGACACGTTGTACCACGATGTTGTGTGTCGCATGTAGAACACGGAAGTGCGTGATTGGCTGGCCACCAGTACGTACAAGCCGTGCGATAGGAATAACCGCTAATAGAGGTTGCATGCTAGTTTGACTTAGCGGTTATAGAGGTTATTGTTGTGGATACAACATACAGGGCCGGCCCTAAGTTAATGGGGGCCCTAGGCAAATTTTTAAAATGGGGCCCATATATAATAAAAAAAATTGAACTAAAAAATGATACAGCCAAGGCTAGAACCTAGGACCTCTTGTGTACAAGTATAACAAACTACCACTACACCACAAATGTTTTGTGATAAAGGAGGATCATATTATATATTAGTACTATTTTCAATATAAGATTACTAATATATATATACATTTAAATTAATTTTTTTGGGCCCCCAAATTTCATGGGGCCCTAGGCGGTCGCCCTGGCCGCCCTGGGCCAGGGTCGGCCCTGACAACATAGTAGGCATTGGACGGGGAGAACAATTCCTTAGCGTATAGGCTTTGATGCACTTTCCCTTGTGACCCGGACTCTCCGCTGGAGATACGGGATTGATGACCCATAATTACTGACGGCCACTGACGATTCTGCGGAACGTCATGCTCTTACTGATGGGGCCTCTAGTACCCCAAGGGGGGACTATGCCGATCCTATTCAGCCAGGGCCCATGCGTAAGAAGGATTGTTCTTAAGTACATTTCACTTAGAACGGTTAGGCTACCTTATCCGTTAGGTACGAGTACTTTTGGTTTGGATACTTGTATCTGACCGTGGCTTGGAACAATAACTTGTCGTGGATTAGTTCGTCACATATTGTCCTTGTTTGGTTGTAGGTGTGACTTACTACTTCGATGAGAAGGTATTGAACCTTGTTGGGGTCCGGATACCATATTGGATTCATGACATGGAAAGATACGTCACCGTGAATTAGTTTACCATCTCCTGTCCTTGTTTGGTTGGGGAGATGGTACGCTCGTTCAATAGGTGTGTATTGGACCATGTTATAAATTTAATTGACTTATTTATTTGAGCAATATTTATTCAGTTTATATGGCATGATATTATGTGTCTTGTTACGTCCCTCTGAGGACCTGGTTATCTCTCCAGGTGCGTGCTATTGTCTTTCACAGGTGCTCTAGCTCTAGCTGTGATTATCGTTATTTTTTCGAGGATGATTGCACTTGGATCGTCTTCGCTTCGCTCGCCAAAATTATTATTTGTACATCATGTATTTTTCCTTTACTTGTTGGTAGTGGATTTGTCTCCGCCCAACATATTGTATCAAGACAATTCATTATCATTTTATGATATCTTTTATTTATTTTGTGTGGATGAGATTAGTTATGGTTCTACTGCATTTTTCAGCTTATGTATTCGTACGAGGTTTCCATATATTGGAGTGTACATCGTATGAATACAGCTGGCATGTCTACGTTCCTAGTCCTACGTATTTTGGGACTGGGACGTTATATATTTTTGTGGTGGCCCATGCAGGTCAAGATAAATTGTTTGGTTACTTTACCGTACCAAGCAAGCCTGCGTATAGGATTAGAAGTCTAGGATCCCATCCACATACTTGACCTCTTTCCTCGATTCCATATTCGAACTGCCGTTCGACTCATCGATTGCATATTGCTTGATTCCTTCTATCGAAATTCTTATCTTCTCTTCATGCTTAGACAAGTGATCCCTACTAGGTAGACATGACTCTTTTGTCCCAAAACACCATTATTTTAATTCTTTAAGTTGGGTAGAATGCCTTATAACCTAGCAACCCCTTTGACCTACTGACCTATATTAGCAAGTTTACTTAGATTCTAGAATCTAGAGGACCCTAACCCGTCTAGCCAACCAAGGACTTGGACAAGAAGACTATAGGACGACTGTATTAGGACCATTACAGGACATGACTTAGATCCTTTAGAAGTTCGACTATACTCCCTCTCAATTTTAAACTCTCGTGCTTATGTTTTTACCATCTTAACTAATGATGCTAATATAGCCTAGTTTTTGCAAGCTTATTCCTTTATCGAGCTTGTTCAAGACATATGTTATTTGGGTCGACCCACTTAACATATTGTCTAACCAGAACCGGTGCATGATGGTCTGATCAACCGAGTGCACTTTGGTTCGCCTTTTTGATCTACGTGGATGTGATATAGTTAAACTTATCCTTTGGAATCCCATCCACGTCTACCTTGACGATTCTTTTAAAATCTATACGACCGCCTTTGAACCACGTATTCGTAATTAATAATGTCGTCATTGAACTCCTTAAATCGCTTTCGCCTTCACAGATTTTTTGAAGTACGAATGCACTTGTACTTGAAATTCCTCTAGCTGTCCTATCAATTATGACCATTACCACTCGATATTGCTATGTCTTCATCATGAACTCCTCGTCCTTCTTCTCGGTCCTACTATGACCCTCATTCACTACCCACGACCATATCCGTATTATTTTTCTATGATCTAGATCGTAACTTTTTACGACATGATTTTATTGAGCCTTATAATTGATTGTTCTCCACCGATACCCCCTTGTGTCTTCTCACCCCCTACTAATTTTTAATTTCGAGGACGAAATTCTTTTAAGTTAGGTAGGATATAAAACCCCTAAATTTTCTGCTATTTTTTTATTATTAAATTTGGTACTGATTTAAAATTTTGTATTATACGTCACGTAGTCGTATTATACGTCGCGCACGAAATTTGATTTTTCGAATTTGCTCAACGAGTGCGATTATGTGCGAGCGTACATATTTTTAAAAAATATTTTTTTCTATTTTTTATAATTTCAAAATAATATACATAATAATTATTTTGTTATCGTTCCAAAATTCCCAAGTTTGTCATTTTATTTATAAAGCCTTTCATTTCTCACAATTATTAATAATAAATAATATTTTTATTATATACTAGAAAAGCATAAATATGAAAACATTATTTATGCATACATATATATTTGTAATTACTTATTAGTTTATTCGTAAATAATAATGTATTTTCGAAATTATTATTATAGTATTTTTGGAAAAATATATTTTGAAATTTTATGGCAATTTAAATTTGATTTGATTTTATGGATTGATTTAAATAGTAAATTAATATCTATAATTGAATTTGATTTATTTTATTTAATTTTAAACTAAGGGTGGAATTCAATTATATTTAAATTGATTTAGATTTGGATAGTAATTTTGATTTGATTTAAATTAAGTGATAAATTATCTAAAAGGGGTTTGCAACTATCATAATCCTTATCTAAATAGTAGCTTCCACCTCCTATATAAGGAGAGGCTTATTATTCCCTGTTCTATTAATTTTTTTCACCTACAAATATATTTGTGTATCGTGTCCGTGCACATCAAGCCACATCCATTCACTTCTTCTATTTTTCATCCAAATTGATTAGTGTTCTCATTAAAGAAATTCTCTTTTCCCTTCCATCTATTTTCTCTTATCACAAATTTTTACTATCCTTTTACCGATCAACCAAGTCCGTCTATCCTAGTAGTCCTTAAATTTCGAGTACAAAAATTTTCAAAGGTGGGTAGATTTGTAACTCATCTTCCCAAAATTATTATTTTTTAAATTATATCTATATATTTTAATTTCGTGTTTAAAAGTAATTTTCGTAGAAATTTTGTAAAAGATATTTTGTGATTACTTTTGTTACCAAAAACTAGTTTTAAATTAATGTTTGAAATAATATTTCTAAAAAAAATGTTCTCGAATTTTTTTTTTTGAAATATAAAATATGTTTTTATTATTTTTGGTCTTCTAAAAATTGGTTTAAAAAAAATTAGCGATAAAAGGTTTTTGTCTATTTATTTTTAAATAAAGATTTGGATTTATAAAAGTAAGTTTTATAATATTTGATGACATCGAGTATTATTTTGATATGTTAATCAGTTATTTGATTATATTTGAATTTATTTAAATTATCTTGATGGTTATCAACTATACTTTAAATTATGTTGATAATTTAAATATTGTTTAAAATACTTACGATGACTAATTGGAGCATTACGATTTGTCTAATCTATATTTAAGCTATTATTTATTTTAGCTCATATTTCATGCATTAGTATTATTTTCTTTATGCAAAATAAACTGTGATACATGGCTTAACCTGTTAGAACTTACTATTCATTTATATTTTCTGCTATGTATTATTTTTCTTACACATTAAACCTAGATTTAAGGGACCACCTTTGTGTGTTGCATTCATGGCCTTGACACGTTGTACCACGAAGTTGTGTGTCGCATGTAGAACACGGAAGTGCGTGATTGGCTGGCCACCAGTACGTACAAGCCGTGCGATAGGAATAACCGCTAATAGAGGTTGCATGCTAGTTTGACTTAGCGGTTATAGAGGTTATTGTTGTGGATACAACATAGTAGGCATTGGACGGGGAGGACAATTCCTTAGCGTATGGGCTTCGATGCACTTTCCCTTGTGACCCGGACTCTCCGCTGGAGATACGGGGTTGATGACCCATGATTACTGACGGCCACTGACGATTCTGCGGAACGTCATGCTCTTACTGATGGAGCCTCTAGTACCCCAAGGGTGGACTATGCCGATCCTATTCAGCCAGGGCCCATGCGTAAGAAGGATTGTTCTTAACTATATTTCACTTAGAATGGTTAGGCTACCTTATCCGTTAGGTACGAGTACTTTTGGTTTGGATACTTGTATCTGACCGTGGCTTGGAACAATAACTTGTCGTGGATTAGTTCGTCACATCTTGTCCTTGTTTGGTTGTAGGTGTGACTTACTACTTCGATGAGAAGGTATTGAATCTTGTTGGGGTCCAGATACCATATTGGATTCATGACATGGAAAGATACGTCACCGTAAATTAGTTTACCATCTCCTGTCCTTGTTTGGTTGGAGGGATGGTACGCTCGTTCAATAGGTGTGTATTGGACCATGTTATAAATTCAATTGACTTATTTATTTGAGCAATATTTATTCAGTTTATATGGCATGATATTATGTGTCTTGTTACGTCCCTCTGAGGACCTGGTTATCTCTCCAGGTGCGTGCTATTGTCTTTCACAGGTGCTCTAGCTATAGCTGTGATTATCATTATTTCTTCGAGGATGATTGCACTTGGATCGTCTTCGCTTCGCTCGCCAAAATTATTATTTGTACATCATGTATTTTTCCTTTACTTGTTGGTAGTGGATTTGTCTCCGCCCAACATATTGTATCAAGACAATTCATTATCATTTTATGATATCTTTTATTTATTTTGTGTGGATGAGATTAGTTATGGTTCTACTGCATTTTTCAGCTTATGTATTTGTACGAGGTTTCCATATATTGGAGTGTGCATCGTATGAATACAGCTGGCATGTCTACGTTCTTAGTCCTACGTATTTTGGGACTGGGGCGTTACAAATCATGCTCACAGAGGTAAGTCCCTTGGTTAGTCCGTCTGCTACCTGATCCATGGTCGAAACGTGGCCAAGTTCTAGCAATCCATTATCCAGCTTCTCTTTGATGAAGAACCTATCAATCTCGATGTGTTTGGTTCTGTCATGCTGTACTGGATTGTTGGCGATACTAATAGTTGATTGGTTGTCACACCACAACTTCATCTTGGCTCCTTGATCCAGCTTCAGTTCTACCAGTATGTTCTTCAACCATAGCAGTTCTGCAACTTCCAGGACCATAGCTCTGTACTCTTCTTTCGATGTCGATCTGGCCACCACAAACTATTTTTTACTCCTCCAGGAGACTAGGTTGCCTCCTACGAATATGCAATATCCTGAGGTAGACCTTCTGTCATCGGCACAGCTAGCCGAGTCAGAATTACAGTAACCTTCAATGCTCACATGATTGTTCTTCTTGAATATCAGTCCCTTACCGGGGGCATCTTTCAAGTACCTCAGGATCTAGTACACTGCATCTATATGACCCTTTCGTGGGTCGTGCATGTAGCGGCTAACCACACTCACTGCAAAGCAGATATCAGGTCGTGTGTGGCTGAGATAGATCAACTTGCCCACCAGTCTCTGGTATCTGTCTCGATAAACTGGGTCTCTAGCCTCGACCTCCAACTTGAACCTCTGGTCTATTGGCGTTGCTGCAGGTTTGCACCCCAATATCCCTGTCTTTGTAAGAAGGCCTAGTGCATACTTCCTCTGAGAAAGAACAATCCCCTCTGCGTCTCGAGCGATCTCTATCCCAAGGAAGTAGCGAAGAAGACCAAGGTCATTTACCTCAAATTCCCTGCCAAGCTTCCTCTTGAGTCGGGCGATCTCCTGCTCATCATCTCATGTGATAATCATGTCGTCCACATACATCGCAAGCATGGTGATGTGGCCTCCACTCCGTCTGAAGAATATAGTATGATCAACATTGATCTGCTGATATTCCATCCCTTTCATCGCCCTCCTGAATCTATCAAAACAGGTCCGAGGAGATTGCTTTAGTCCATAGAGGGATTTCTTTAACCTGCAGACCTTGCCTACTGTCTGGTTGGTGCCGAATCCTGGTGGTAACTCCATGTATATCTCCTCCACCAGATCCCCATGAAGAAATGTATTCTTCATGTAGTACCCCGTCCCGCTCAGTCAATTGGAGGAATCGAAACGCCGACGGCGTTCGGACTTAGCCTTGCAACGGCTACTCGAAGACATCGCTCGGTCGAGGCGACCGCTCGCTCAGGTGGGGTAGTTTCGGTGAACTTGCCTCATTTTAGCCTTCACATAATAAATCGCATGTTTTCAACTTGCACAAGTAGGCTTGATAATAAAAGAGACGAATCCACATAGCAAAAAGGGAATAATCCCGACGGGTCGAATTGAGTTAGAATATGGAAAGGTCCAACGGTCGGCTTAGAGTTGGTGCACGACGTGCTTTGAAATTGACACTCGATCCTTCGTCCCGTGGCTTGGGAGAAGGAAAGTTGGTTGAGTCGGCGAAGTTATGAACATAGCCTAAGTCATAGGCGTCGCCCGCATGAATGCTTCATAAAGCATGCACGGTCCTGTCGTCCAAGGCTTGGCATAGCCTTGGCTTGCCCCATGAGTTAAGTTGCGTTGCACAGCTTGTGCCATAAGTCTAGGCACCCAAATGACTTGGTCGTTCAAAGTTGAACGCGTGCACGGCACGTTCCATCGAGGCAAGGCTTGACGCGGCCTTTGCTCGTTAAGTTGTAGGCTTGAGTAAGTTAGGCAAAGTTATGCCGGTCGACCTAAGTTATTCCAAGCACTGTCCTGCTCATTCTGCGGTTGTCGAGTTAAATAGTCCCACGATCCCAAGGCCCGTCATATAAAGTATGACTTGGGCGATAACGTCACATAGAACGAAAGTCGGTTTGAGGCACGATGCACGGACCTAGTGTTAAGGCAGGAACCACGGTTGATTGAATGAGTTTTTGGAGAAAGGATTATTGAATAGGCTTTGAGTTGAATGAAATGATATGGTAACATGGAAAGAATGCTCGCGACCGTGGGTCGTCGAGAGGTCTCAAATGATGGAAAGAATGCTCGCGACCGTGGGTCGTCGAGGGGTCTCAAATGATAGAAGGTTTGATATTGGGTTTGAAAGAGATGGTAACATTGAAAGAGGAATGACTGTGTGAGACGTCAGTTTGTGTCGAGTCTTGCATGGTCATTGGACAACTTGTCGACAAGGAGGAGTTTCCACGCGCGACAACCCTGGGCGCCATGGGACCGCGGCGTTCCGGATGGAAACAGGTATAGCCGTAGCTGGACGAACCGCTCGGATCATTCGGGAACTTTCAGCGGGGCTAGCTACTTGCGCTGAAAGGGTCGCCGAATGGCAAGGCTATAGTCCATGATAGCTTGTGGTGTTAGTGACCAATTCATATAGATGGGTCGGCACGGGCGGCAATCCGCGTGTGTGCCTTTGGATTGAGTCAGTTGGATGTGTGTACAGTTAGAATGTAGTGACCCGCTCCGCCCTAGTGGAACGCCGATTCAAACGGCAAGTGCAACGACTCAAACGAGCCGTCGACCCGAAGAGTTAGCATTGACCTGATGAAGAATCGATGCAAGGCTTACATTGGCCCGTCAAGATGAATCCAGACTTAGACTTTCAAAGGCGCGCTCGAAGTATCGCTCGGCCGATGCGAACATCGCTAAGGTGGGTGGCTCCGATAAACCCGTATTTGCTTAGCCTAGACACATAACAATGCAGACACTATCACGAGAATCGCTAGACGATAACCCAGCGCATGCTAATAAATGACTCAACGCACCTAGCTAAGGGAATAATTCCATCTTGTATGCTTGTATAGAATATGGAAAAGAACATGGAAAATACGAGAACTCTCGCACCGCGCTCCACGCTCGTGCTAAGGCACAAGCTTGCGTTCAAGTCCCTTATGCGTTCAACAATGAAACAATGAATGGGTTACAACAATGAAATGGGAAGACTATCAATATAGTCGTTCCGAGTAGAGTATAGCAACATTGAAAGGCTATGGGACCGATGGGTCGCCAAGGCGACTCCCGCACAAGGAGTTGCGTAATGTATGAATAAAAAAGTAAACGAATAAGTGAATGAATGAATCAACGAGTGAATGAACAAGTGAAAGAAAGAATGAATAAAAGATAAGAAGGATGGAAATGGTTAGCGACAGGTATGACGGGCACGTACAACGGGGCTCGCTACCCGCGCTGCACGGACGCCAACCTGGTCGATAACGCATTAAGGCTAAGGGTTAGCCTACAGCTCAGAGACAGCCGTTAAGTTAAAAAGACAAGTTAATACGAAATGGTCGTGGACAAACGGCACGGGCGAGGGGTGGCGATGCCGTGACCGTAAAGAAAAAGGGATTCCGCGGCATGATCAAAGGGGGGATGTCACGCCCCAGTACCGGAATACGGGGACGGACGTAGGCCAGCTACACCGTATAAGGTACGAATACGCTATACGGCGATGACGGCTGTCATGTCTTGCTGGGTATCCTAGCATGCAATCAATCTATGGCCTAAATCCAATCTCATGTCCACAGGCAAATCACAATGAAACAACATCAAGAGAGATAATCATATAGAAAGCAGGGAATACTCGTATGAAAATCAGGAATCTACAGTACAGAATAATAATGTAGACTAGTATACCTTCCCACAGTTCCTAGCATGGTCGGAAACTAAAGCACACCCTCCAAGTCAAGTCTGGAAGATCCACCGGGTCGATCTCAGACAATCTGGGAACAATCCAGGGTTGGTCAGGCCAACCGCAGCAAGTACCAGAAAGGAAGGCTCAAGGACGGGCGAAGAAAACCAGCAGGTTAAAATATGACAAGAATAACATCTAAAAACAGTAAATAAAGGTAAGGGACCGTGCGGTACCAACGCACGATAACAATCCACAAGTATAGTGAAGCTAACACAATCACAATCTCCCTAGCATCCACTAACACCTGCATTGCCAGCTGGAAATCAATATCAGCTGGCTAGCAGGCAACAAGCCAAACAACACAGAAGGACAAGCGGCTACACAATGCCTACGGCTTGCTATTATTAGCTAACTAGGGTTATCATAGGCCTAATTACTAACAAGATGCAGTTGAGGTATTCCTATAGCCACAAGCCCTGCAGACTATCCAGGTTATCCAGGACGAATATATATAGTGGGTACATCGCCCGGAAGACAAATGTACCCTAATAGCTAGCTGGAGGGGTGCCCCACATGATAGTGGGCTGGAAAAGTGCCCTACTCGACGGCAGGCTACAAGTCCACATGAGCGCCCAAATAACGGGATTGCCTGTAGCCGGAATACCTCGATCTATATGAGCTACTTGATCCATCTAGTTGTTAGCCTAGTCAGATTCATTACGAATTCCTGACCGTGGTAACCAGGAATCCATGTCCTAGATATGATGCAAGACGAGACAGGTAGTTTGTATAAGCACAATCAGGGAAATCAACCACGGTGTCAAGACAAGGTCATACCTAGCAAGTCAGGACTGGCTGTTGCAACAGCGGTCAAGAGTAAACATGTCATGTCGAGAGTACTAGTCAGGAGTGCGCCTCGACGGGCCACTATCAGGAATCAAGATATACATGCCAGGTTTACCATCAAGTCCAGAGTGCTAGTCAGGAGTGCACCTCTACGGGCCACTATCAAGAGTCAAGACAGGTCCAGGTCATCGTGTAATACCAGGAACACGGTCAAACCTATCAGTCACAAGAAGTCACATGTCCAGATCGTGACATGGATAACAAGTCGGGTACAAGATCAAAATCTCCACTATAATAGCCTGTCAAGTACACATGGGAACCTACAGCTCAAATCATCAAGTCAATCCATCCACCTTATCAAACTATCAGGAGTCTCCTATCTACGATGGAAATCAATATCATGTCAGGAAGGTCAATAACCAAATACCAAGCTAATCACTATAAGCAACGCTAGGCCCCCTGGCTCACAAGAATCCTCCAAGTCAATGATCACCAGCCACTATAAAACGAGCCCCTCAACTACCAAGACATATCAATCAACCAGGTTCCCCAACTACCGGAATACACAAAGGTACCAGGATTTGGGCGTTTGGGAAGTCGAGTAAAAATCATATAATAATACCCTCGATATTCTCCTTGTTCCACGAAATATTCGAAATCACCAAAATCCAAGAATCCACATAGATCCACCAAGTCAATATCCCGAGATCGTACTCTCCATAATACTCAATCCTCAGTCATATCCACAAATCACAACTCCCCATACATAGGACAATTGTCAGCTCTATCTGACTAGACTAGGACAACCCCTAGGATGAAGGGTCAGGGGACAAGAGTCCGGTAATAAATATCGCCGAAAGTGGCAAGGATTACACGGACCGCTCTGGAGCAAATCTACAACCCTTAAACCAAACAAGGACCAGGGTTGCAGACCGTCTCCCGAGTGGAATCGCTCTCCTTACGCTATCCGACAGACAAGACAGGTCAGGAGCTAGGCGACTAATCTAGTATGGAGTCTACCTAGCAATGTAATGGGATCAGGTATACTATACCAAGGTGAACATGCATGAATCCAGTCCAGCAAACCAAAGGAATGGTTCTGCCTAATCCTTCGAACCAAATTCCCAACTAGGAATTCTGGAAAAATCCGGCAGAGTCTCCTTTGTAATCTGGATGGGAGCACCCTACGAATAGGGGCTAAAACCACTCGGCGCAACCCGCCGCAGAATCGCAGAATCGCAGGCTGAGAACACTAAGTCTCAGCTACCAGCAGCACTACGATGCGTACTGGGAACAAATCGATAGCCGAGAACACTAAGTCTCGGCCTCCAGTAGAACTACGATGCGTACTGGAAACCACTCGAACCCGAGACCACTAAGTCCCGGCCTCCAGCAGCGCTACAATGCGTACTGGGCGCCAAGCCAACATGCATAATAATAAAATAACCGCCTCGCAGGGCACACCACAACACATGTCCATAAATCTCTAACCCAAGCACAATCACCGCCACAAGTAAAGTTAGCCAGAGCCGTTACCCGACCGCGAGTCGGACACGGGTCGTGCTCGTGTCCTCGGAGGTGTGGATGACCCATCCGAGTTGCCCGATACGGTCTACCCCGGTATCGGACCAAGCTATCCTAAGTTATCATCATGGCAGTTCTACTACTAGGTTACACTAAACATGGTTATAAAATTTACAAGTACAAATTAATTAAATGAAATAAAATCCAGGAGAGAGGGCAAGAGCCGTCGATGAGCAAGGGATACTTGCCTAGAGGGCTCGGCTACGTAAGCAAGTCTTCGGCAGTCGCGATCCAAGCTAGCACGCCAATCGAGATCCTCAGAACATATATTAACAATCATTAGAATTAAATAATAAAATAATGAAAAAATCATGAAGAATAGCACGAGGCTATACCGTACGGGTCCCGCAAGCAGCGCAGGGATCGGGCACGGAAACTGAGGCACACGGACCGATACGGACACGCAAATCGAGACACGCACGTATATCGAGACGCGTACGAGAATCGAGAGAACACGAATATCGGGACGAACGAGAAACATAAACGTGCACGTAAATCGAGACGTGCACGTAAATCGAGACGACCCAAGGTCCAAGGAGCACGTAAATCGATGCGACACACAAATCGATGTGTGTACGCAAATCAAAAAGGTGCAGAGTCCAATGCGGCACACAACCGAGGCGGCACGCAAATCGGTACGTGTACGCAAACCGAGGCAACACAAGATATAATGTGACACGCAAATCGAAACGACACGTAAATCGGTACATGCACGTAAATCGAGGCGGTACGGGTCACGAGGTAGGCACAAAGGCCGAGATACGAAAATCGAGATGGTGCACAAATCGAGATGGCACGGTGCCCGAGGCAGCGCGGGGCTCGAGGCGTCCCGCTGCCCTAGGCAGCACGTAGACCGAGGTACACGCAAAACGAGGCGACACTGCTCGAGGCAGCACGCTGCCCGAGGTGCACCGATCGAGGGGCTCACTCCCCGAGGAGCTCACAGCCCAAGGGAGAGGGAGAGGGTGCGGAGGAGCTCGGCCATGGTCGGGTCAGACCACCGGCGGAGGGGGAACAGAGGGATAGGGGAGAAGGAGCTCACCAAGGGGGCGCTCGGCCAGGTCGAGTCGGCCCCGCGGTGGAGAAAGGACGGCGGAGGCAGCAGCTGCGCCAAGGGACGGGGGAGATGGCGACGCTGGCGTCGGCGGAGGTGGCGGCAGAGGTGATGAAGACGCCGACGGTGGTGGTGGCGGAGGAGGCCGGCCGAGAGGGAGACGGCGACGACGACGATGATGGTGGCGCTGGTGGTTGCGGATGACGGGAAGTGGCCGGAGGGGCTGGCCGCGGCGGAGGCGGGCGCCGGGAACAGCGGGAGAGGGAGAGATGGAAGTGGTGATGGGAGCAGTAGTGGTGGCGGTGGCGGTCGCCGGAGGCCATGGGGGCAGTGGTGGTGGAGGAGATGGCGACGATGATGGCGGTGGTGAAGGTGGTGCAGGCGGTGGTGCCGGCGAAGAAAGCCGAAAAAGAAAGAGTGAGCGAGAGAGATGAGTTAGAGAGGGAGAGCTCGGGAGTGTTCCAAAGAGATCGGGAGAGGGAGTTTGGGGGAGGAGGGGAGTGAGAGCTGAGAGAGAGAAGGAAGAGTAAGGATTGGGGGGGTCGGCTGATCCAGTAAGGGGGGAGAGAGAGAAAGAGTGAAGAGAGGGGGTGGGGTTAGGTTTAGATATTTTGGGGAGGAGGGGTAGCTAGGTAATTTAACAACAACAACAATAATAATAATAAGGATGATAATTGATAATGATAAAAACAACTTAATATAAACTAGCCATGTTAACCCCTAATAATAATAATAAAATAATATTAATAACAATTAAATAGAGACAATAATCAAATGTCAGGTCTAAACAATTAAGGCTAACCAAAGTCCAGAAAAATAAATAAAATTTTAAGAATACCCAAAATTTAAAATCCTCCAAATACAGAAATACAGTCATTTACGTATTTTAGAAAAATAGGGAGATGACAGGGATATGTCGGCCTAGACAGAATCAAAAAGGGGCTTACGGGCTAACTGGGGGGGGGGGGCTTGGCCACCCAGGAGACGTAAGTGCGGGGTAATTTCAAAAGACTATCAGATGTGAACCAGCCGCACACAGTGATAGGTGAGAAATTACCAAAGGAGAATATGTCCAAATTGGCTTGTGATGCCAGCGACCGGTGCATATAGATTAAGTGGGCTTTGCTGGTGGCGATCCACGTGCAAGTCCTTGCATTGAAATCAAAGTAGTCTAAGTTAATCTGAACAAAGCACCTTCTGAAAATGGCTTGAAATGTATCATACCAAATGATAATGAATTAGAGAACACACCTACGACGCGCTAGAACCCGAGGCAGGGACACGCCCTTGATATTGAAAGTTTACAGGAGGCACGTTATGTTATTACATATGAATTGTTGACTAACTTGATTTGCTTTGGACAGAGAAGGCCGGACGGTAAGTATGGGTATGTCATGCATGTATTTCCATGCGACACTTGAATTTGGCAACACGGGATAGGTTATGACATATGCCATGAAATTGATCCTAAGGCAAGATTAGAAAGACAATGAATGATAGAGATGCACAAAAGTAAATGGAACGTGTTCGGTAATGATAGCATTGTGGGCGAGCTAGCCTCCCCACCAGTGCATAATAATGTACTGATAACCCCACAGTCTGCATGCAGGATGCAGGAGACGTCGGCGGGTGCGGAGCTTCCATCGAACGTGCCAAGGCGCAGAGCCAACTCTGGGGCCTTGGAACATTGCAAAAAGCTGAAGCACCCTATACAGGATATAATGTATCGGAACATCGCCATGAATCATTCTATGTTGTAAGCCACTTGGCACGCCTTTTATGTTTCAGAGAGAGAGCTTGAACGATTTGTAATATCGGCCTAGCGCCGCTTGTAAACTTCTTGAAAATCAATAAAGAGTTTGAATTCACTTCAATTTTGTGTTCGTTTACTTTCCGCTGCAAATGGGGACACTCTGTACGACTCTGCGGCCTAGCTCAAATCGGCCGTTTCTGGACTTAGCCTTGCATGGGAACAACCTAGGCCCGTGCGGCATCACGCCTTAGCGAGGACGATCGCTCCTACGGGAGCGGGGCGTGACAGATTGGTATCAGAGCACGGCTTCACGTCCTTGGACTTTATTTCGATTTTCTCAGTTTTGAAAGCTCGGTTGGAAACAAAAGAAGTGTACGCTCTCTCTCGTTGTGCCTTGGGATGTTCCATATAATAAGTCTAATATTTTCAAAAGCTCGTACGAGTACTCGGTTGGACGGGATCTATAGACGAAGGCCTTTGTGCCACCACGACGGACTTGAGTTGGAAGAAACCGATGCTAAGAGTTAGCAAACGCAGTGCGTACTTGAATGAGCTTACGCTGACAGCAAACGAGTACACGAGACCAAAGTATCGTTCGAACGGGATGGTTATGCACGCAGCCTTTTGGCTAAGTTGTGCATAGTGTCACACACCTCGACTCCTGGTACAATCGAGTTGCGAGCGATATCAAGTACCGCTCGGTCGGGAACGGAGATACACTTAGAGTGTATATCGATAGGAACGCTATCAAACTAACGCTTAGGCATGCACGGAAGATTTATTGGATTTTGAGGATTAGTGTGAACGACTTAGTACGTCGAGGCGACGTGAGCGATTACGTTAGAGATTCGTCGAACGAATCTGAAGGATGTCTTAGCGCATGACGCGAACATGATTGAGGACTAGATCGTATGGCTTGAATTCGAGTGGTGTATGTGATAGGTTTGGAGAAGAATGAGAACGAGTGTCGACGACTAGTCGAGTGGCTCGAACCCTGAGTGGTGTATGGACGTCATAGAAATTGTTCGAGCGAAACTAAAGGATTTACGGATCGTACGAGTATGTCGACAAGCGATGCGATCGCGCAAAGCCTTAGAACGTGTCACGCTTAGTTGGTCGTGACTTCAAAAGTCCCGAACGAGTTATCGCTGGACAACTTGTCAATGGGCAACGCAAGTTAGAAAATGGTTCGGAACGATGAATGAAAATGAATGGTCTTGATCGAGGAAACTTAGAGGATCGCGCATAGGATTTCGGATTGACTCAAATGAATTGTGACTTGAGTTTGAACAACGATCTTAAAACTAGCTTGAGGAATAGCAGTTGAACTTGATCTTGAATATTAAAGGAAATTGTGGAATATCCAACTCGGACAACAACATCAACGCACGACTCAAAATCGGTTGCAAAGGAAGATCGTCAGGTTACGCATATCATCGATGGTATTGAGGCGTATCAAAGATCGATATGCGATAACTCGGGGGTACTCTGACTCGACGAATGACGATCGTGCAAATGTCATTATTCTGTTGGATGCTATACTTGGGATGTTAAAAATGTGTCGAGGAAAAGATATATTTAGCTCGAGAATTTTCTAGTTGAACGTATGACGGTCAGACTATCGAGTTGATTTGGCTTGGATGAAAATAAGAATGCTTGGATTTGCTTCGTTGACAACCACAACGTTGACGTTCTTGTCTTATGCGAGCGTAACTCTAACCTCGCACATGCGTCGTGCCGGATTAGGACGATCACTCCGCGTGAGCGCTGATATGGTGATTCATACGGCGGGAGTGATTGAACTTGGATGGCGTGGCAATCTAATTGCTTCGACTTATGGTTTGACGCGAAGGTGGACTCGAGAATGACTTAGTGTGCATGACGGTTGAATTTGATGATTGCGTAGGTCCAATCCGCGTATCGAAAATGAATTAGTCTAGACTTAAACAAGAGTTACGCCCCGATGAGAATGATTATTCCGTGGGAGCGTTGCATGGTGCTTCATGAACCGCCGTGGATAATCGGACTCGCATGAGATTGGGGCGCAATGTATTGTCGAGCTGGATGACCTCGTGATCGAATACATGAATTGGTTAGAACTGGTGATTGAACGGAATTGAATATGTGCAACGTAAGTCTTGATGCAAATTAGGTGATCATGCTCGATGTTTAGAAATCTGAGTGACACGAGCTTGGGTAGAAACTCCCGTACAAACGAACAAATGGTTTGACCATAGGATTTGGGGCGAGCGTCGTGCAACGACCTTGCACGATGAGCCACGGACTGGACTTGTAACTATGACCCTGTGAGCTGACCTAGCGGATAGGCGGACGACCCTATGCCGAGTGATTGAACCTGTGCGATTGATATTAGAGTATCGTCTGGACGGACGATAGACTTGGGGCAACAAGACTTAGAGTAGGACGGAAAATTAGGAGTGTGCGTGAACGACAACGAGAATGGCCCCAAACGATGGGAATGATAGGAATGGATGATGCGCAAGTAAAGTTGGAATAACGAATTGAATCATTGGTCGGAAGACGTACTCGATGATAGTGCAATACTTGGTCTCGAATCGGACGGAAATTACTTAGACTTGGCCGACTCTGCTAAGAAGAAATCGTATTGATTTCGTTGACAAGAGCGCTTGAGTAGCGAATCGAATCATCTTGAGGACCGAGATAAACGATATGTGATACACACATGAGTTTGGTTTTAAAATTGAAGTTAGCAAAAACGATCGGCAATTCAAAACTATCACGAGTAGCTTGTCCGACTTCGCTAGTCGCTAAGCTTGGTTGAAATGTACGTATTTGGAGGACGCCTTGAATGCGTGCACGATCCAAACTCAGCGATATAATGAACTCGAATGCAGCTGCAAGTGGGTGTCGAGATGTGCATAAACGAAAGTGAGTTTGCCTCAGCCTACGTCTCTCACATTTGACGAACTACAACGCACCTCGTGCGACCGTTTCAGTCCTATAATACGTTGAAGTAGCAACCAAGTCGAAGAAACACTTGAATTGAATAAGTGCCATCAACTCTAAAATGAATGAAAAGTTACTCAATAAAATCGACCAAACGTATGCGACACAGAACTTGGAAAGGTATCGAGTATAGTTCGGTGCCATAGAACGATAGAGCCGTTCGATAGGGATTGCCTAAGAAACACGACGACGCGAGTTAAGGAATGGTAGGATGACCTGCACTCAGGAAGTCTCGAGGACGAGACTTGTTTTGAGTGGTGTATTATGTAGTGACCCGCTTCGCCCTAGCGGAACGCCGATTCAAACGGCAAGTGCAACGACTCAAACGAGCCGTCGACCCGAAGAGTTAGCATCGACCTGATGAAGAATCGATGCAAGGCTTACATTGGCCCGTCAAGATGAATCCAGACTTAGACTTTCAAAGGCGCGCTCGGAGTATCGCTCGGCCGATGCAAACATCGCTAAGGTGGGTGGCTCCGATGAACTCATCTTTGCTTAGCCTAGACACATAACAATGCGGACACTATCACGAGAATCGCTAGGCGATAACCCAGCGCATGCTAATAAATGACTCAACGCACCTAGCTAAGGGAATAATCCCATCTTGTATGCTTGTATAGAATATGGAAAAGAACATGGAAAATACGAGAACTCTCGCACCGTGCTCCACGCTCGTGCTAAGGCACAAGCTTGCGTTCAAGTCCCTTATGCGTTCAACAATGAAACAATGAATGGGTTACAACAATGAAATAGGAAGACTATCAATATAGTCGTTCCGAGTAGAGTATAGCAACATTGAAAGGCTATGGGACCGATGGGTCGCCAAGGCGACTCCCGTACAAGGAGTTGCATAATGTATGAATAAAAGAGTAAACGAATAAGTGAATGAATGAATCAACGAGTGGAATGAACAAGTGAAAGAAAGAATGAATAAAAGATAAGAAGGATGGAAATGGTTAGCGACAGGTATGATGGACACGTACAACGGGGCTCGCTACCCGCGCTGCACGGACGCCAACCTGGTCGATAACGCATTAAGGCTAAGGGTTAGCCTACGGCTCAGAGACAGCCGTTAAGTTAAAAAGACAAGTTAATACGAAATGGTCGTGGACAAACGGCACGGACAAGGGGTGGCGATGCCGTGACCGTAAAGAAAAAGGGATTCTACGGCATGATCAAAGGGAGGATATGCCGGCCTAGGCGGAATCAAAAAGGGGCTTACGGGCTAACTGGGGGGGGAGGGCTTGGCCACCCAGGAGACGTAAGTGCGGGGTAATTTCAAAAGACTATCAGATGTGAACCAGCCGCACACAGTGATAGGTGAGAAATTACCAAAGGAGAATATGTCCAAATTGGCTTGTGATGCCAGCGACCGGTGCATATAGATTAAGTGGGCTTTGCTGGTGGCGATCCACGTGCAAGTCCTTGCATTGAAATCAAAGTAGTCTAAGTTAATCTGAACAAAGCACCTTCTAAAAATGGCTTGAAATGTATCATACCAAATGATAATGAATTAGAGAACACACCTACGACGTGCTAGAACCCGAGGCAGGGACACGCCCTTGATATTGAAAGTTTACAGGAGGCACGTTATGTTATTACATATGAATTGTTGACTAACTTGATTTGCTTTGGACAGGGAAGCCCGGACGGTAAGTATGGGTAAGTCGTGCATGTATTTTCATGCGATACTTGAATTTGGCAACACGGGATAGGTTATGACATATGCCATAAAATTGATCCTAAGGCAAGATTAGAAAGACAATGAATGATAGAGATGCACAAAAGTAAATGGAACGTGTTCGGTAATGATAGCATTGTGGGCGAGCTAGCCTCCCCACCAGTGCATAATAATGTACTGATAACCCCACAGTCTGCATGCAGGATGCAGGAGACGTTGGCGGGTGCAGAGCTTCCATCGAACGTGCTAAGGCACGGAGCCAACTCTGGGGCCTTGGAACGTTGCAAGAAGCTGAAGCACCCTATACAGGATATAATGTATCGGAACATCGCTATGAATCATTCCATGTTGTAAGCCACTTGGCATGCCTTTTATGTTTCAGAGAGAGAGCTTGAGCGATTTGTAATATCGACCTAGCGCCGCTTGTAAACTTCTTGAAAATCAATAAAGAGTTTGAATTCACTTCAATTTTGTGTTCGTTTACTTTCCGCTGCAAATGGGGACACTCTGTGCGACTCTGCGGCTAGCTCAAATCGGCCGTTTCTGGACTTGGCCTTGCACGGGCACAACCTAGGCCCGTGCGGCATCACACCTTAGCGAGGACGATCGCTCCTACGGGAGCGGGGCGTGACATAGAACACAAGGTTTGGTCCTAAGATTTGGCATCAACATAGGCGACGTGCTACGGCACGAGATGCGACGTCGGTCTTAAGTTGTTGGCATATAAGTCGCATAAGTTATGGTTTTGAGTTGTCTTGAGTTTAAGTCAGGAAATGCCGCAAGGCAAAGTCGGTCAAGTGATACTTAGGCCAGAAGTCTTGATTGGGTCTGTTGGTGATCGAAGTAGCAATGGCCGCGAGACGGCGATATGATTGGGTCTCATTGAGTTGTGAGGCACGGCCTCAACAAGGATTTATAGCACGGTCATACGGGAATAGAGCTTCATCGCATAGTTGCGTCTCTGATTATGGCCGTAAGGCAAATACGACTTGATAGGTTAACGTTGTTGAGTTAACATTGATGTTACGAGCATGGGATGGTCTAAAGACACAAAATAAGCAAGGCGTCGGTCATAAAACTGATCCTAAGGCAAGACTAGAAAGACAATCGATAAGAAGTGACTATGTTGCACAAAGTAAATCAAACGTGTTGGGTTTGTATGGGTGGGCGAGGAGCTCATTCCACCAGTACAGTTGAGTACTGACACCCACATAGTTTTCATGTGCAGGCACATGTAGAAGCTCGTGGCGCGGAGCTCGCATGGATGCGTCGAGGCACGGAGTTCCTTGGCGATTCGAAGCGTGCAACCGCATGGAGTAAAGACTATACAGGACATAAAGTATGGACATCGCCTTCCGAAGCTTCCGCTGGATCAAGACTTGTATTGAGAGATGAGAGAGAGCTGAGTGACTTGTAATGTGAGATGAGTGAGCTTGAGAGACTTGTAATATTGGCCTTGTGCCCCATTATAATCTATGTTTCAATATCAATAAAGAGCTTCTTTTGAATGACTTGTATTTTGTTCTAAATTTCCGCTGCTATTATTCAATGTCTCTGCATGGGACTTCTGTGCGACGACCCCGTCGCAGCCGCTGAAATCGGCCGTTATGGAACCCGCCTTGTACGAGCGCAATCTAGGCTCGTGCGGCATCATGTCTTAGCGAGGACGATCACTCCTACGGGAGCGGGGCGTGATATAATGGTATCAGAGCACGACTTTACGTCCTTGGACTATCGATTGAATTCTTTAACTCGTTGTTTCTGCAAACTCTGTTGCTTCCGCAAGTGTTATCGTTGGTGCGCTCTCTCTCAATTGTCCCACGGGATGTCCATACAATAAGTCTAACTATTTTGTAAAACGTAGGAGAACAGTTTTTGATAAGAAATAAAAGATGGTTTGCGTAAGCACGGTTGGCTAAGTCGGGCTGGGCATATACACCAAAAGTTGCGTCGACCTTAGAAAAGTCGAGTACGGGAATTGAATAGTGTCAAACAAGAATGAGTTGAACTCGATTGAGTAAATTGAGATGACTATCGATAGGGGTGCTATCGAACGACGATATCGTCGATGCGATATAGATGAGCGTGCTTGGAAATTGAGGAATGGTTCGAATGAAAAATTTGAAGAAGTGGATTTTGATTCGAATGATAAGTTGAGGATTTGTTGAATGACTTCATCCCTGAGTGGTATATGCGATAGCCTCAGGGATGTCGATCGATTGATTGAGGAAATTGATGTTGTGAAGGATTCGAGGGATAATGATTGAACTTGAACTTGAACGTCGAGGAGATTATCCAGTCGGACAATAACATCATTCGCACGACTCGGAATTGGTTGCAAAGAAAGATCGTCAGGTTACGCATACCGTCGATGGTATTGAGGCGTATCAAAGATCGATATACGATAACTCGGGAGTACTCTGACTCGGCGAAGGACGATCGTGCAAGTGTTATTGTTCGGTTGGATACGATACTTAGGATTTTGATCGAGATGAATGTTGGATAAAAATGATCGTGTCTTGATGGTTACATTGATAGCCACAACATCGACGATCTTGTCTTGTGCGAGCGCAACTCCGGCCTCGCACATGCGTCGCGTCGAATTTAGGGCGATCGTTCCGCATGAGCGCTGACATGGTGATTCATGTCGCGGGAATGATCAAACTCGAAAAATCAGGACGCGACAACTTTGATTGTCTCGACTTGTCGGTTTGATGCGAAGGAAAATATGAAGATGTTAGGACTTGCGATTGATGAATGAAATAAACTTGAGGATTGAGTAGGTCCAATCCGTACATCGAGAATGAATTAGTCTGGACACAAAACAAGAGTTATGTCCCGATGAGAATGATTATCTCGCGGGAGCGTGCATGGTGATTCGTGCCCATCGTGGATAATCTGACTCGCATGAGATCGGGGGGCAACATATTGTTAAGTCAGACGACCTTGTGATCGATTACGTGAATTGGGATAAATGACTTAGGAAATATGGAATGTGAAATTTTGGTTAGCGATGGATTGTGTCGTAGCGTGCTTGACTTGGAAGGGATGATAGAAGGATTATGTCGAACGTATTCGAAGAGATTGACTATGCGAAATGGCTTGTTGAACGAGTGAGATTGATATGTTAAGGGATTGGTTGAAACGTGAGTTATCGTAGGATGGCTTTGCTGAACGACTCGGACCCCGTACGACAAATATTGGGATGTGCGTAGAAAATCAATGCTCGATGTTTAGAAATCGGAGTGATGCGAGCTTGGGTAGCAAACCCCCGTACTATCAACTTGGTTTAACCTAGGATGGGGTCAGTGTTGATATTGTTGTTTGGGAACTATGATTCCAATACTGACGGAAAAACATAGCCTAGCGGTTAGGCAGACATCCGGGTGCAAAGTGGTAGGATTTGTGGAGACACCACTCGCGAGTATCGGTTGACATGCACGTATATCAGGGACGTCCGAATATGTGCATGATCCGACTCGAGTGGTGATGGGGGATTCTCTATCACGAGGCTTGGTCGAAATGCATGTATTTTGGGGACGCCTGAAATATGTGCACGATCCAACTAAGTGATACGTTGAATCAAGTGAGACTTGAGGAACGGGGAAGTGTCGAGGATTTGATATCGTAAGCTTGGAAGAAAGGATTAAGGGTAGCATGAGCGTGGCTCAGATTTGAGGGAACGCATAGGAGAAGTGTGCGCGAGAGTCGTTGAACGTTCGAGTGGTAAGTCAAGGAGTAAGTACTCAGTTAGTTTCGAGGACGAAACTTTTTCTGAGTGGTGTATGATGTAGTGCCCCGTCCCGCTCAGTCAATCGGAGGAATCGAAACGCCGACGGCGTTCGGACTTAGCCTTGCAACGGCTACTCGAAGACATCGCTCGGTCGAGGCGACCGCTCGCTCAGGTGGGGTAGTTTCGGTGAACTTGCCTCATCTTAGCCTTCATATAATAAATCGCATATTTTCAACTTGCACAAGTAGGCTTGATAATAAAAGAGACGAATCCACATAGCAAAAAGGGAATAATTCCGACGGGTCGAATTGAGTTAGAATATGGAAAGGTCCAACGGTCGGCTTAGAGTTGGTGCACGACGTGCTTTGAAAATGACATTCGATCCTTCGTCCCGTGGCTTGGGAGAAGGAAAGTTGGTTGAGTCGGCGAAGTTATGAACATAGCCTAAGTCATAGGCGTCGCCCGCATGAATGCTTCATAAAGCATGCACGGTCCTGTCATCCAAGGCTTGGCATAGCCTTGGCTTGCCCCATGAGTTAAGTTGCGTTGCACAGCTTGTGCCATAAGTCTAGGCACCCAAATGACTTGGTCGTTCAAAGTTGAACGCGTGCACGGCACGTTCCATCGAGGCAAGGCTTGACGCGGCCTTTGCTCGTTAAGTTGTAGGCTTGAGTAAGTTAGGCAAAGTTATGCCGGTCGACCTAAGTTATTCCAAGCACCGTCCCGCTCATTCTGCGGTTGTCGAGTTAAATAGTCCTACGATCCCAAGGCCCGTCATATAAATTTATGACTTGGGCGATAGCGTCACATAGAACGGAAGTCGGTTTGAGGCACGATGCACGGACCTAGTGTTAAGGCAGGAACAACGGTTGATTGAATGAGTTTTTGGAGAAAGGATTATTGAATAGGCTTTGAGTTGAATGAAATGATATGGTAACATGGAAAGAATGCTCGTGACCGTGGGTCATCGAGGGGTCTCAAATGATGGAAAGAATGCTCGCGACCGTGGGTCGTCGAGGGGTCTCAAATGATAGAAGGTTTGATATTGGGTTTGAAAGAGATGGTAACATTGAAAGAGGAATGACTGTGTGAGACGTCAGTTTGTGTCGAGTCTTGCATGGTTATTGGACAACTTGTCGACAAGGAGGAGTTTCCACGTGCGACAACCCTAGGCGCCATGGGACCGCGACGTTCCGGAGGGAAACAGGTATAGCCGTAGCTGGACGAACCGCTCGGGTCATTCGGGAACTTTCAGCGGGGCTAGCTACTTGCGCTGAAAGGGTCGCCGAATGGCAAAGCTATAGTCCAGGATAGCTTGTGGTGTTAGTGACCAATTTATATAGATGGGTCGGCACGGGCGGCAATCCGCGTGTGTGCCTTTGGATTGAGTCAGTTGGATGTGTGTACAGTTAGAACACAAGGTTTGGTCCTAAGATTTGGCATCAACATAGGCGACGTGCTACGGCACGAGATGCGGCGTCGGTCTTAAGTTGTTGGCATATTAGTCGCATAAGTTATGGTTTTGAGTTGTCTTGAGTTTAAGTCAGGAAATGCCGCAAGACGAAGTCGGTCAAGTGATACTTAGGCCAGAAGTCTTGATTGGGTCTGTTGGTGATCGAAGTAGCAATGGCCGCGAGGCGGCGATATGATTGGGTCTCATTGAGTTGCGAGGCACGGCCTTAACAAGGATTTATAGCACGGTCACACGGGAATAGAGCTTCATCGCGTAGTTGCGTCTCTGATTATGGCTGTAAGGCAAACACGACTTGATATGTTAACTTTGTTGAGTTAACATTGATGTTGCGAGCATGGGATGGTCTAAAGATACAAAATAAGCAAGGCGTCGGTCATAAAACTGATCCTAAGACAAGACTATAAAGACAATCGATAAGAAGTGACTATGTTGCACAAAGTAAATCAAACGTGTTGGGTTTGTATGGGTGGGCGAGGAGCTCATTCCACCAGTACAGTTGAGTACTGACACCCACATAGTTTCCATGTACAGGCACAGGTAGAAGCTCGTGGTGCGGAGCTCGCTTGGATGCGTCGAGGCACGGAGTTCCTTGGCAATTCGAAGCGTGCGGCCGCATGAAGTAAAGACTATACAGGACATAAAGTATGGACATCGCCTTCCAAAGCTTCCGCTGGATCAAGACTTGTATTGAGAGATGAGAGAGAGCTGAGTGACTTGTAATGTGAGATGAGTGAGCTTGAGAGACTTGTAATATTGGCCTTGCGCCCCATTGTAATCTATGTTTCAATATCAATAAAGAGCTTCTTTTGAATGACTTGTGTTTTGTTCTAAATTTCCGCTGCTATTATTTAATGTCTCTGTACGGGACTTCTGTACGACGACCCCGTCGCAGCCGCTGAAATCGGCCGTTATGGAACCCGCCTTGCACGAGCGCAATCTAGGCTCGTGCGGCATCACGCCTTAGCGAGGACGATCGCTCCTACGGGAGCGGGGCGTGACACTTCACATCCAGTTGGTGTAGCTTCCATCCACCATTCGCTGCCAAAGAAATCAGGGTCCTGACAGTACTCATCTTTGCGACTGGTACAAAGGTCTCGTCATAGTCGATACCGTACGTCTGACTGTATCCTTTTGCCACCAGTCGAGCTTTATAGCGCTCAACCTGTCCATCTGGGTTCTGCTTCACAGTAAAGATCCACTTGCATCCGACTGCGCTCTTCCCCTCTGGCAGTCTCACCAGCTTCCAAGTGTGATTCTTCTCAAGAGCTCCTAACTCCTCGAGCATTACCGCTTTCTACTTTGGATTGTTCTTAGCAACCTGCCAATTGTTAGATACAGTAATACTATCCAAAGATACAAAAAAATGCTCCATAAGAAGAGGAGATGTGGTCATAAGAAACAAACTGAACAAGGTTCTAACCATATATGTCCGGAGGATTTTCCGCATTGCTGCGAGTGGTCCTCCGTACTGATAATGGTGTGGGAGGAGTAGGGAGAATGATATCACCTGAAGGGGATGGTGGTGGTAGTGTAGGTGTCTTAGAAGTCGAAACGGACGCAGGCAAGGGACTTGGCACTGGCACTGTAGGTACTGGTCCTGCAGTTTGCTTTCCTCTCCTGCTGTAGGTAAGTAACTCCCCCCTGAGCCGTAGGCCTAACACCTCTCATCTCCTCCCCCTGTTCCTCTTCACCTTCATGCTCCTCCTCAACCGTGCCTCCATGCCAAACTCCTAAATCGGTCATCACCGAGCTCTCCTTCTCCCCCTCTCACCTCATACTGCAGTATTAGACGTGTGGTTTGAAGTTCCCTCCTGACTGTAGTATGGATCATGCTCCCGGAAGTAGGCATCCATACTTACAAACTTCTTCTTTTCCACTGGACTCCAGCACACGTATCCCTTCTGAGTCGTCGAGTAGCCCACGAAGATGCACTTGACTACTCTAGGATCAAGCTTTCCAACTGACGGCCTGTTGTCCTTCACAAAATATACGCACCCAAACACCTTCAGTGGGAGTATCCTACTATTATTGCCTTGCAATATTTCACATTGGGACTTCCATCCCAGGACCTTCAAAGGCATTCTGTTGATTAGTTGAGCTGCTGTCAATATTGCATTCCCCCACAGACTCTGTGGGACATTCATGTCGATCATCATGCTTCTTGCGACCTCCAGAAGGTGTCTGTTCTTCCTTTCTGCTATTCTATTTCTTGCAGGTGTGTATGCACAGGTGGTCTGATGCTGTATCCCGTGTGCTGACAAGTATTCTGTAAGCGTTCTGTTTGTATACTCCGTTCCAGTATTAGACCTCAGTACCTTCACAATTGTCCTATACTGAGTCTAGACATATTTGTGAAAATCCCGAAAACAAGTAGGTACATCACTCTTATTTTTTATCAAGTACAATCAGGTGACACGAGAAGCACAATCAATGAAGGAAACAAAGTACTTATAACCATTCATAGTATTAGTGGCACATGGACCCAAAATATCAGTGTACTATCTCAAAAACAGAAGAGCTCCTATGACACGTACCAATATATGAACTCCTAGTAAGTTTGCCTAACTCGCATACATCACATACTAGTTTCTCTTTATTTGATTTTTCATAAATATTTGGATACAATTTATTTAAAGTGTCAAAGAAGGAATGTCCCAACCTCCTATGATGGAGTATCAAAGTATCCACGACTCTCATCTGCAGTCCTCCCATACCAGCCTTCTCTGCCATAGACATTAGTGCTGAGTCCAGTCCTTCTCGATCCAGGTACCACAGTCCCTTATGCCAAGTGCCAGTTCCAAGTCTTCGTCCCGTCTCTTTCTTTTGGAAGATCACCTTAGGGATATCAAAAGAAACAATGCATTTAAATTGAAAAATTATAGAACTAATAGACAAGAAACTGACTGAAAAGGATGGAACATGTAAAACATTGGATAATTTTACTGAACTTGTACAATTAACATTACCCTTACCGACCACTGGCTGGAAAGTACCATCAACTGTCTGAATGCTGTCTGCTGATGCTAGGCGAGTGTAGGAGGAGAACTCACTAGCACTCCCCGTCACATGTGGAGATGCCCCCGAGTCGATAATCCAGTCTGACGATTTAAAGGAAGCAATGGATGCAAGAGCAAGTGAGTCGTCAGTACCTTCTGATGAATGGACATACATGGCAGCATTGCCTCCAGCGAAGAATGAGGTGGATGCCTCTTCTGTTGCGCTCCTCATGTCTCCATCATTTGACGTTCGCTGTTTCCTCCTGAGCATCTCCAACATGTACACCAGTGCATGATCCTCCTCGGTAAAGGTGCCGCCAGCTCCTCCATCTCCTTATGCTACCATCAGGTTCGTCCGATAACTTTCTTGACCGCCTCGTCGACTCCCACGACCACGGCCACGTCCTCCAAAATATCCTCGTCCACCGAATTGTTCCCGTCCACCACATGAATCTTCCTCCTTAGGTGGTTTGGTGCAAGCATACCGATGGTGGCCCATCTTCTCGCAGTTGTAGCACTGCCGGTTGTGCTGCCAGGCCTCTCCCTTAGGCCCTGTGTCATCCGAGCTGGCGGGCATCAGTGCTGACTTTGCTTCAAGAGGACCACCTGTCCCCGCCTGCTGTCTGATGCGTGTCTCCTCCAGGATCATGGCTGAGATAGCCTCCTCAAGAGTGAGGATCTTCGGTTGGGTGAGAAGTAGGACCGTCCTCTGAGTGAATGCTGCAGTCAGCCCTTTGAGGAATTTCATCATCCTCTCTTGTAGACATACATGTCTCTCTTCACACTTCGGGTCCCCGCATCTTGTCCGGTCTGAGGTGTGATCGTAATCCAGCCACAGACGTTCCAACTCCGTGACATACTCCTGCACCGTCTTCTCTCCCTGTACGGTGTCGTCGATCTCCTCGATCTGGAAGACCCGTAAGTTGTTCCCCACACCATCATAGGTCCGCCTCAACTTCTCCCACACATCCTTCACCATCTCAATGCCGTCCACTGTGGCGGCAATAGACTGGACTAAGGAGTTGAGAAGCCAGATGTAGATCACCATATGAGTGGACTTCCACTCGTCGTGTCCTGCCGAGCCCTCGTCCGGCTCTGTATTCTCGCCCGACAGGAACCCCTCTAGGTTCTTTCTTGCGAGGGTTCGCCTCACCCGCCATGACCAACTCAGATAGGTAGCTGGTCCATCCAGCTTCAGATTGATGGAGGGAAGCTCCAACCTCGTCAACGTTCGTGTCGTGCTCTCACCAGCCGACATCTTCATCAACGTCGCAACCTCCGCAGGATCCAGCTTCTTGATGATCTCCTCCATCGATCTTCTTCTTCGATGATCACGTCACACCCGTCACACGATTCACGCTCGTCCTCGCCGTCCTCTTCTAGATCCGAACATGTTTTTCATCAGATCTAGGCCTTCGGTGTCAACTTTCGGAACGATCCGAACAACGGTGACGCGAGTGCCGTCGCGTGCGTTAGTGTTGGCAACAACCGCAGGAGCCATGCTCACCGTGGGGGGGGGGGGGGCGCCCGACGCGTGTGCAACACCACCGCAGCAGCAGCCGCATCAGTAGCCGCGGGGCACGTGGGGGCCGCGGGGGCTCTGGCCGCGCGCGCGTGGGCTCTGGCTGCATGTGGGAAAGTGGGGGTAGCGGCTAGGGTTAGGGTTTGGTAGGAATAGCGGAGGGGGTGGGTCAGTTGGTGGCGGCTAGAGTTAGGGTTTGTGAAAACTTGGCTCTGATATCATGTTGTAATTGATTGATAATTTTATTGATAGTCCTATTGGCTTTATATAACCTTACAGTCAATATTACAATGATAGAATATCCTGTGGCATATTCTGGCATACCAAATATGTCCGCAGGATATTCCAATATCCTTTATGCTAATACAATCTACTAAATATGACATACTAAATATTCCAACACATACATCTCCATGACAGACTCCTATAGGTGAAAGGTGACTCTGAAAAACTGAAAATTTCTGAAACCTGAGGCTCCATGGCGTTAAGATCCATGACATAACTGGTTGATTTTTGGAAAGCCAATCTTTGCATTACTTTGGATCCTCAACATCAGAAACAGAGATTTTGCCGTTATTGTACCCAAGATTTGATCTTCCTCCAAGTGCCAAGGAAACTGCCCTTGACCAAGGTATATAGTGGAGCCCATTGAGAAGAACCAAATAAAGGCGCAGATGTGGATTAGCTTCAAGTTCAGAGATAATTGTTGTTACAGAAGTTGAATCATGTTCTGTAACATGAACTAAAAATTCTCCTCTGATACCATGAAGGAAATCAAAGAAAGGGAGTAAATTTTATTCATAGGAACTCTGATAAGAGCTTCACAATATTTGTACAAGAACAATCACCAATTTGATTAAGAAAAACTCAACAACCACCAACTGCTAGCACTAATGTTGTAATATTTCCAACATATATCATTAGGTATAAGGAAAATATGACTTTCTGATAATAATATAAATTGTTCGGAACATGGTGGAATCTGAACCGGAGTTGATCCATGAGGTATGATATTGAGCTTGACCTATATGACTTAAAACCCTTATTTAAGTCCAAGATCAATCTCATTTATCTATAGCTCATCTTTCTAAATTTTATCCGTGTGTGACTAAACTTTCTATACAACTTCATTTTATATCGTCACTAAACTTGCGAACCACCTTGAGCGCTCAACCGGATGCGAAATATGGCACAACAATCTCCACCTTATCTCCTTTCTGGATGAGATTGAGCAACCAGTAGGGCCAACATATTGTCAGCTTGATCCATCCGAACACAAAGTTAAACCCACACATTTACCAAACTGTACGACTACTGAGTGCCAACCACGCGTCTTACTCCACCTTGGACTTGGCAGCTAGACCCATCTTCGAAGACGATCTGTATAGTCCCTCGAACCTTATGTCATTTACCCGAACTACCTAATGGAGATGGTCCACCTTAGGAGCAAATCTATATCGTTCCTCCAACCTTAGGTCGCTGGTTTGCATGGAGATGCTCCACCTCAGGAGCCAACTTGGGTGACAACTCCATCTTAGGATTCAAAGTTTATTATTATTATACATATTGTTCACATGTAACAATATGTCTCGAAGTAACTTACAACGCTCAATCCAGCTCGACTCTACCTTGTGCTCAATACCACTTGTTGGGAACATTGTGACATCCGAACTGGAGTTGATCAATGAGTTATGTTATTGTACTTGGCCATATTACTAAAAAGATAACCCCTTCATTAAGTCTAGATCAATTCCATATATGTATACCTGTCACGACCCGCACCCGGATATACGGGTACGAATACGTGGGCCACGCCCAGCCTACGCCGCGGTATCGGCGGTAGAACGCTGTCAAGTATACTATACTAACTACAATATCTAAAGATTCATAACTAGAAATGTACTCATGTCACATCACGAAAACTAAGGAAGATAAGATAAGAAAGATAACTAAACACAAGAACATCTAGAACTACTAGAAAGATCATAAGACAGGAAAAATAAAGAATGAGAAGACAAGACAACTAAAGGTACTACTAGGCAACTCACATAGAGGAACAGTGAGATCCACCTCAGCTAGCAATATCATGAAGTCCAAATACTGAGGGCACAACTACTCCTAAAATTTTGTCAACATATCCAGTCAGGATGGAACGAGCACAATCCACTAACAACATTTCACAAGATATGACAAAAGCTATAATCTGTAAATAGAGAGTATATACAAGAAAATCATGGAATGTACATGTGAGAATCATGGCAAGGTAAGCTGTAAAACTAGAGCTAGAACAAGGCAAGTAAACTGATCATGGCATGTACAAGAATCAAGAATCATATATCTAGGTGTGTGAATACTAGCTACAACATGTGGC
Organism: Iris pallida; assembly: GCA_029216955.1. Classification (NCBI taxonomy): domain Eukaryota; kingdom Viridiplantae; phylum Streptophyta; class Magnoliopsida; order Asparagales; family Iridaceae; genus Iris; species Iris pallida. The sequence goes on along the minus strand of JANAVB010031416.1, from coordinate 9,877,496 downwards.
CGGCTTGGGTCTTGCACAAGGTCTACTGGCCTGGTTAATCATACGTGGGGTGTATGATTAACACTCACAAGATCTACAAGAATAACAAGGTGGATAATGACCACATGTCTACACTAATACTCCCCGTCCCCGGCTGGTAGGGTGGATCCAAACAAGACACGTCACGACGCGGGATTCTACGAGAAGGGAGCAAGTCTCCTCGAGAATCGGCGTCCATGTACTGCACAAGAACTACAAGGGGGCTTGCACAAGACATACCAAGGCAACAAGGAATAACACCTCATGTCGGGATCCATGAATACCAACCCGTGTGACCAATGTGTCGAGAACAAGCATATCTACACTAATTACATGGATTATATCAGTCAGCATAAATTGGAAAAGTGTCAGAGAATGTACTCGCCTGAGATCTGGTGGAATATGTCAACTGGTCCAAGAACAGTGCCTCGAGGACCTATAGGTGGAATACTGTATCAATATAAGGGTATGGAAGTAAAATCAAGTCATACTAAGTCAAACTGGGTTAAGGCAAGTCAAAGCAAGTCAACTAGATCAATCTAAGTCAATGGTCGACTTACAGTTGACTTTTGGTCAACTGGTCAACTCTAGGTCAAACTTGACTAACGTTGACTAACAGTTGACTTTGGGTCAACTGGTCAACTTCGGTCAAGTTCTGGTCAATCTTAGGCTACGGTTGACTTCCGGTTGACTTTTGGTCAAAATAGTCAACTGTGGTCAACCAGGGTCAAAACTAGTCTAACCTAGGTCAAATGTTGACTCTACTTCGACGTTCAGTCAAAGTAGTCAACCATGGTCAAACAGGATCAAAGCTAGTCTCTACAACCATCTACAGGGTCAATACATTCAATTCCAGTGGTTGTGAAATCACTGGAATCGATGGATCTTAAAATACCACAAAGGAGAAGGATTATAATAATAGGGTAAAAACCTACAGATGTTGTCGGATGATAAAATCAATATCACCAACGTGTCCAGAATGGTCAAATCAGCTAGGATAGCCTGTCCAAAAGTCCAATTTGGACACAGGGGCAAAACGATAATTTTGGGCCAAAATGATGTCCGCCGTTGGACACACTTTGCACCGAAAAACGTGCCGAAATAAAAGTGCACAAAACCTAACAAATTATATGTCCACGAATCCAGAATGACGATGCGAACCCAACGGTATATCCAGAATTGGATTCCGTTGACCCGATCTCAAATTGGTCCGTTAACCGGGACATTGAAATCCGATTTGCACGGAAAAGCGTGTCGGAGCCAATGTCCTCAAAACTCAGCAAATTATATGTCAACGAGTCCAGAATGACGATACGAACTCAACGGTATATCCGGAATTGGATTCTGATGAGCCGGCGTCAAAAAGTCCCGTTGACTCAGAAAGTGGGACCCGCTTTGCACCGAAATACGTGCCAGGGCCCACGTTCTCCAAATCAAGCAAACTTTATATGAAAACATACCAGAACGACGCCACGAGTCTACTGGTGGTGTCAGAAATTGAATCCGGAGTTCCGGGTTCAAAAATGGAATTTAACTAGTACAAATTAAAGAATTCGAACGGCCAACTTTGGCGTCGAATTCGACCGAACTAACTAGCTCAAACTGAAATGAAATCTAAAGGGGGCAGGAAGAGGGTTATACCAGCTATGCACCGGAACTGGTGGCGCACAAAACGGAGCTGCGATGGAGAAGATACGAACCCGCGAAGTTGGCGTCGCAAAACTGTCCAAAAACAGTACAAATTAAAACGTCAACTTGGTGGCCGGTTTTGATGTATCAAACGACGAAATTAACGGATGAAATTTGACAGGGATGAAGGGGTATATACCGAGATTGCGACGGAGCAAAGAGATCGCCGATCCAACGGTCGGATCTTCCGAAAAACACGCGCGAAGTCGCTGTCCCGAACGCGAATTCTGTGTTCCGTTCCCGCGCGCGCGTCGACGGGATTTCGACGTAAACGCACGAATCGCCTATCGTGCGCGTCGGGGACGAAGGCGCTGGCCCGGGGGAGGTCGCCCGGGGGTGCGCCCGGCCTCGGGGCCTCGGGGTGGCCGGCCACGCGGTGGCGCGCGGCCACCCGCGGCGACAGCAGCCGCTGCTGCTACTGAACTGCTGCTTACCGCTGCTGCTGCGCCTACGCGCGCGGCCAGTGCGGCGGCGACACGGCGCTGCGGCGGCGGCGCGCGGCTCTGCGGCTGCGGTGCGGGGCTGGAGAGGGAGGAGGTGGTGGCGGTGTGGTTAGAGTGGTGGTGATGATGATTAATGGTGGTGGTTTGCATGGTGGTGGTTGTAGTGTATGGGAGGAGGAGAAGAAGAAAAATGGTGGTGATGGTGATGATGGAGAAGGAGGAGGAGAAGAGGGGTAGTCGGGGAGGAGCTCGGCCAAGGGCTGTCGCATGGGGGCTGGTGTGTGGAGGGAGAAGAGAGAGAGAGAGATGAGTATGTATGTGTGTGTTTAAAATAAAGAGAGAGAGAGAGAGTGTTGTGTGATATTAATAAAGAGAGAGAGGGAGAGAGAGAGAAGTCGGCTAGAGAGAGGGGGTTTGTCCTGGCTGGTATGGTGATGGGAGGGGGAGTGTTGAGTGTGATGTGGGGAGTTAATGAGGAGAGGGGGATTATATGTATATAATATATATGTATGTATATATATTATATAAAGAGAGAGAGAGAGAGAAAAATTAAGAAGATATTTAGGGAGAGAGAATGAGAGAGGGGGGGGGAGGATGTGTAGGTCGGCTGCCATGGGGGTGTTAGGAGAGAGAGTGAGGGGAGGATGAGAGAGACAATATTATATGTATATAATATATATATATATATGTATATATATATATATATTATATAAAAGATGGAGGAATAGATATTTATATATAATAAAAGAATCATATTTTCGAGTAGGCAAAAAAATGGAAAAATACCAGTGGGGTGTATGGGCAGTCATGACAGGGCCCACACTAAACTGGGTTGGGCGTTGGGCCAAGTTTGGACAAGGTCGAGGCCAAGATTTAATTAATTTATAATTTAAACCAAATTAAATCATGGATGAAATAGGAGCACAAGGGAGATCGAAATTGTGGCACGCAAGTGGCACCTGCATAGTTTACTCAAAACAGGCCAGGGCCATATATTGGGTCGACTGGATTGGACCGATGTCAGGCCCGAAATTTAAATTGGAAGTTAAATCACAATTTACGGTAAATAATAAATTGGTCTAATATTGACCCAAACTTGCGCGAAGCAAAAAGAGCACAAGGGAACGAGTTCAAGTGGGACAGGATATATCAAAATGAAGATAATCTCGTCTACTACAAACTCCAAGAAGAAAGTTTCCAGAGGCTGGCATCCCTGATGCTCTAGAATTCCAAGTCACGGTAAAGAGCATTAAATTAAATAATAATCAAATAATAATATTTATTCAAAATAATTGATTTATAAAAATAAAATAAAAAAATAATAAGCCCTAATTTCAGGGGCTTACAATCCTACCCACCTTATAAAAATTTCGTCCTCGAAATTAAGGTTGGTAGTCGGATTAAAACATGATAGAGGATTTGGACAATAGTTTAGGCACGATCCAAGATTGACGAGTTTTGCACGATCAAGATAATCGATTTAAAATTGTTCAGGCACGATGAGGTTGGCACGATAGAATCATGATGCAAACAAAATCGTATGTGCGTGATTTCAGAAATAAGTCAAGTCATTGGGGCACGATTTAGATATGACAACGAAATCAAAACTTGAGCTTCGTCCGGTTACAATCGAGTCAAACATTGATTAACAGGATTTCAGCTCGATGAAATTAGAATTAGGGTTAAGATTATCAAGATCATGAAAATCAAAGTTGGATAGTCATAATCTAAAACAGGACTAAGAGAAGCAAATGGAGAGAAAAATTTGAGAATAGCACGATTGAGAGATAGATTTGATAGAAATCGGATTATAGGTCACATAAGCACGATCAAGATCCAAGTTCAGTTATGAAAGACGATAAAATCATGAATTTGAAATCAAAGTCCTAAAAGCACTATTAGGAAGGAACCCAAGTCACAAAGGAATTTGAAGTCATTTAGAGTCTAGTCAGCAATCAAGACTCTTTGGCACGATAAACAAGACGACCAAAATTGATTGGTCATGGACAGAAGGAAATCAAATTCTTAATAGTATCAAATTTTAAGAAACAGTTGAGATATAAATATTTCGAAATTTCCAGAGTTTTCAAGTGTAGATGTCAGATGTAGATATGAGATAGGTGATTGGTGAGATCAAAACATAGCTAAACAAGTCAAAGGAAATGATGGCAAGATGAGGAAATCATCATACGATGAGAAAAAGAAATGAATGATAAGTCGAGAAATAAGGGTATGAATTGTCCTCATCATTTGGTCAAAAAGAAGTGAATCAATTTAAGATATGACCTGATAACCATACACGTCTATCCAAAATTATGTTGCCAGAATTTACGCCACGCCAGTAAACATAGCTACAATAAACGATAGAGTCCATAACTAAGGTATACACCCTATAATCATGTCATCTAGATTCCTTACCACGCCAACCGGTATGGCTGCAAGAGAATCTAAATTCCATAACTAGGATAGTATATCCAAAATCAGGCTCCATGTCCCTGTCAGGCTAGCTAATATGACTGCGATAAATTCCAAACTCCATAAGTAAAGTAGACACTTACTGTTCTCATCGTCCTCGTCCAAAATATGTTTATCAGGATATCTTAACTCAATTCTTAAAAGAATTATCCAAAACAAAATCAAAGGTCAACAACGAATATTAAGATTTAAAAATTCAACAACAAGTCAAGGGTAAGTTAATAGAAACAACGGAAACGACTTCCGAGATAGGGTTAAGAGAAAATCTCAAGGAAAGTCCCGAGGGTACTACCTAGGTCAGGATAGAAAATGATGGAATATAATCTAAAACAAACCTCGACCATGATATGAGGTTGGTAAATCATATTCTCTCCCCAACTTAGATGATATACAAGTCCAACTTATACCTTCCCTCTGGGGTCCACAACTCATCCCAAGAAGGAATAAAGTTTGATACGGACAGATATTTCAGAAATTCGGACGGACAGGAACAAATGGAGAAAGTTTCGAAAAGTTCGAAATAAGATTCCCAGGGATCATCTCTGGAATCTACCAAGAGTTCCTAATATGTGACTGAGTACCAAAATCCTAAAATATTCCATTACTCAACCTTAATCCTAGGGCAGGCTCGCAGTAGTACAGATAAACTCAAGCACTACCACGACTTCGCATTAATTACAAAGACTGACCTGCATGGGCCACCACTAAAACGTGTCACGACCCGCACCCGGATATACGGGTACGAATACGTGGGCCACGCCCAGCCTACGCCGCGGTATCGGCGGTAGAACGCTGTCAAGTATACTATACTAACTACAATATCTAAAGATTCATAACTAGAAATGTACTCATGTCACATCACGAAAACTAAGGAAGATAAGATAAGAAAGATAACTAAACACAAGAACATCTAGAACTACTAGAAAGATCATAAGACAGGAAAAATAAAGAATGAGAAGACAAGACAACTAAAGGTACTACTAGGCAACTCACATAGAGGAACAGTGAGATCCACCTCAGCTAGCAATATCATGAAGTCCAAATACTGAGGGCACAACTACTCCTAAAATTTTGTCAACATATCCAGTCAGGATGGAACGAGCACAATCCACTAACAACATTTCACAAGATATGACAAAAGCTATAATCTGTAAATAGAGAGTATATACAAGAAAATCATGGAATGTACATGTGAGAATCATGGCAAGGTAAGCTGTAAAACTAGAGCTAGAACAAGGCAAGTAAACTGATCATGGCATGTACAAGAATCAAGAATCATATATCTAGGTGTGTGAATACTAGCTACAACATGTGGCCGGCTTGGGTCTTGCACAAGGTCTACTGGCCTGGTTAATCATACGTGGGGTGTATGATTAACACTCACAAGATCTACAAGAATAACAAGGTGGATAATGACCACATGTCTACACTAATACTCCCCGTCCCCGGCTGGTAGGGTGGATCCAAACAAGACACGTCACGACGCGGGATTCTACGAGAAGGGAGCAAGTCTCCTCGAGAATCGGCGTCCATGTACTGCACAAGAACTACAAGGGGGCTTGCACAAGACATACCAAGGCAACAAGGAATAACACCTCATGTCGGGATCCATGAATACCAACCCGTGTGACCAATGTGTCGAGAACAAGCATATCTACACTAATTACATGGATTATATCAGTCAGCATAAATTGGAAAAGTGTCAGAGAATGTACTCGCCTGAGATCTGGTGGAATATGTCAACTGGTCCAAGAACAGTGCCTCGAGGACCTATAGGTGGAATACTGTATCAATATAAGGGTATGGAAGTAAAATCAAGTCATACTAAGTCAAACTGGGTTAAGGCAAGTCAAAGCAAGTCAACTAGATCAATCTAAGTCAATGGTCGACTTACAGTTGACTTTTGGTCAACTGGTCAACTCTAGGTCAAACTTGACTAACGTTGACTAACAGTTGACTTTGGGTCAACTGGTCAACTTCGGTCAAGTTCTGGTCAATCTTAGGCTACGGTTGACTTCCGGTTGACTTTTGGTCAAAATAGTCAACTGTGGTCAACCAGGGTCAAAACTAGTCTAACCTAGGTCAAATGTTGACTCTACTTCGACGTTCAGTCAAAGTAGTCAACCATGGTCAAACAGGATCAAAGCTAGTCTCTACAACCATCTACAGGGTCAATACATTCAATTCCAGTGGTTGTGAAATCACTGGAATCGATGGATCTTAAAATACCACAAAGGAGAAGGATTATAATAATAGGGTAAAAACCTACAGATGTTGTCGGATGATAAAATCAATATCACCAACGTGTCCAGAATGGTCAAATCAGCTAGGATAGCCTGTCCAAAAGTCCAATTTGGACACAGGGGCAAAACGATAATTTTGGGCCAAAATGATGTCCGCCGTTGGACACACTTTGCACCGAAAAACGTGCCGAAATAAAAGTGCACAAAACCTAACAAATTATATGTCCACGAATCCAGAATGACGATGCGAACCCAACGGTATATCCAGAATTGGATTCCGTTGACCCGATCTCAAATTGGTCCGTTAACCGGGACATTGAAATCCGATTTGCACGGAAAAGCGTGTCGGAGCCAATGTCCTCAAAACTCAGCAAATTATATGTCAACGAGTCCAGAATGACGATACGAACTCAACGGTATATCCGGAATTGGATTCTGATGAGCCGGCGTCAAAAAGTCCCGTTGACTCAGAAAGTGGGACCCGCTTTGCACCGAAATACGTGCCAGGGCCCACGTTCTCCAAATCAAGCAAACTTTATATGAAAACATACCAGAACGACGCCACGAGTCTACTGGTGGTGTCAGAAATTGAATCCGGAGTCCCGGGTTCAAAAATGGAATTTAACTAGTACAAATTAAAGAATTCGAACGGCCAACTTTGGCGTCGAATTCGACCGAACTAACTAGCTCAAACTGAAATGAAATCTAAAGGGGGCAGGAAGAGGGTTATACCAGCTATGCACCGGAACTGGTGGCGCACAAAACGGAGCTGCGATGGAGAAGATACGAACCCGCGAAGTTGGCGTCGCAAAACTGTCCAAAAACAGTACAAATTAAAACGTCAACTTGGTGGCCGGTTTTGATGTATCAAACGACGAAATTAACGGATGAAATTTGACAGGGATGAAGGGGTATATACCGAGATTGCGACGGAGCAAAGAGATCGCCGATCCAACGGTCGGATCTCCCGAAAAACACGCGCGAAGTCGCTGTCCCGAACGCGAATTCTGTGTTCCGTTCCCGCGCGCGCGTCGACGGGATTTCGACGTTAACGCACGAATCGCCTATCGTGCGCGTCGGGGACGAAGGCGCTGGCCCGGGGGAGGTCGCCCGGGGGTGCGCCCGGCCTCGGGGCCTCGGGGTGGCCGGCCACGCGGTGGCGCGCGGCCACCCGCGGCGACAGCAGCCGCTGCTGCTACTGAACTGCTGCTTACCGCTGCTGCTGCGCCTACGCGCGCGGCCAGTGCGGCGGCGACACGGCGCTGCGGCGGCGGCGCGCGGCTCTGCGGCTGCGGCGCGGGGCTGGAGAGGGAGGAGGTGGTGGCGGTGTGGTTAGAGTGGTGGTGATGATGATTAATGGTGGTGGTTTGCATGGTGGTGGTTGTAGTGTATGGGAGGAGGAGAAGAAGAAAAATGGTGGTGATGGTGATGATGGAGAAAGAGGAGGAGAAGAGGGGTAGTCGGGGAGGAGCTCGGCCAAGGGCTGTCGCATGGGGGCTGGTGTGTGGAGGGAGAAGAGAGAGAGAGATGAGTATGTATGTGTGTGTTTAAAATAAAGAGAGAGAGAGAGAGTGTTGTGTGATATTAATAAAGAGAGAGAGGGAGAGAGAGAGAAGTCGGCTAGAGAGAGGGGGTTTGTCCTGGCTGGTATGGTGATGGGAGGGGGAGTGTTGAGTGTGATGTGGGGAGTTAATGAGGAGAGGGGGATTATATGTATATAATATATATGTATGTATATATTATATAAAGAGAGAGAGAGAGAGAAAAATTAAGAAGATATTTAGGGAGAGAGAATGAGAGAGGGGGGGGGGGAGGATGTGTAGGTCGGCTGCCATGGGGGTGTTAGGAGAGAGAGTGAGGGGAGGATGAGAGAGACAATATTATATGTATATAATATATATATATATATATGTATATATATATATATTATATAAAAGATGGAGGAATAGATATTTATATATAATAAAAGAATCATATTTTCGAGTAGGCAAAAAAATGGAAAAATACCAGTGGGGTGTATGGGCAGTCATGACAGGGCCCACACTAAACTGGGTTGGGCGTTGGGCCAAGTTTGGACAAGGTCGAGGCCAAGATTTAATTAATTTATAATTTAAACCAAATTAAATCATGGATGAAATAGGAGCACAAGGGAGATCGAAATTGTGGCACGCAAGTGGCACCTGCATAGTTTACTCAAAACAGGCCAGGGCCATATATTGGGTCGACTGGATTGGACCGATGTCAGGCCCGAAATTTAAATTGGAAGTTAAATCACAATTTACGGTAAATAATAAATTGGTCTAATATTGACCCAAACTTGCGCGAAGCAAAAAGAGCACAAGGGAACGAGTTCAAGTGGGACAGGATATATCAAAATGAAGATAATCTCGTCTACTACAAACTCCAAGAAGAAAGTTTCCAGAGGCTGGCATCCCTGATGCTCTAGAATTCCAAGTCACGGTAAAGAGCATTAAATTAAATAATAATCAAATAATAATATTTATTCAAAATAATTGATTTATAAAAATAAAATAAAAAAATAATAAGCCCTAATTTCAGGGGCTTACAATACCTCATTCTCCCACTTTGTATTTGATGGAAGACTAAACTTTCTATACAACTCCATTTTATATTTCACCAAACTTGTGAACCATCTTGAGCGTGCGGGATAAAACCCAACATGAACCTTAATGTTATGGAACTTCTTTTGCAAGATCAATCACAATCCAGTATGAACATTAATATTAAGGAACTTCTTTTGCAAGATCGATCCAGATTCTATAACATCCAAGAAGTAGCCAGGACAAGTGTCAGTCACTCATATATAAACATAGCAAATTCCCCCACTCTGATATGGGACTATTTGGGATTTCAGTGATACCATTTGCCATGCCCTACTAATGGGTCCGCCAGGACATGATCCATGTGCGGGCCTCAACATGTATCGCCACTTGGCTTTCACTTGCCAAACTGGTTAGACTGGATGTACACAAGGGACTTAAGTGTGTGCGCGCGCGCGCATATATATAAAACAAATTCTCATATTATATCTGATAGGGAATATTTGGAGTTCCACAACAAGGAGACAACTCCAAATACACAACTCATTCTGGAAAATCATATTTGCAAAATTTATTTTGTAGAACAAAGTAATAGATCGATTTCTCCAAGAATAGATGGTGACCAATTTAAGATTGTCATCCATGTTCTTTTGCTCTGTATTCTCCTTTTCCTTTATGATTATTATGTGGACAATTGAGGCTCTATTTTTCCTCCCCATGTCTTTATGCGTTCCTCAGCTTGTGAAGCCTGTAGAAGAATGTCGACAAACATTATTAATTGAGATGATAAATGAACTTGTTAATCTGAAAGCCATAGATACATTTGAAGCTTGGTTCATGCCCATTATGTTATAACTTATATAGTCATGTGTTTCAAAACCCGCTTTATCAGGAGTGATACCTGTACACAGTATGATGTCTACTTCTGAGGTAAATCTATATCTTAGGATATCATTTGACTAAGACAACCACGTATCTGAGTATCTTCTAGAATAGTACATCCTATATAAACTCATCGTTGTGATTTTAGAAGGTGGGTGCTGATTTTTACGTACAAAGTAATCCTGCATCTACTTCTTCATTGTCATCATCATATCTTATCCATTTGGCAGTAACCAGAATTTAATCTATGAATAGCCATTAATATGCATTTATTCTACTATAATTTTCATGTGGTCACATTACAGTTAGAATGAAATTTCGTCACATGCAGATCAAATATATGCAGATCCGTGTTTATATATATACCTCTTTTTCCCAATTGGTTCTGAATGAAATTATCAGCAGAATAGCCGTCTGCAGTAGAGACCCAGCTAACATTCCCGACCAAATGCCCTGCATGGTTTTAAACAAAATTTACGTATCGGATATTTTCAATAATAAAATCATTGAGATCTTTATATCAGGTCAGTATCTTAGTTTCTTACTAGTGCATTGAGCTTGAGCTTGAAGCCAAATACAGCTCCGATGGGCAAACCAAAGAGGTAGTAGCAGCCTATATTTATAAAAGCAACCAAGGATTGCCAACCAGCTCCTACAGCCACTCCTGCAAAATTGATATATGATAACTAATTATCGATAACCTTTGTTTAGTATTCCGATGCTTTGATTTTCATAAATCTAGAAATTTGCGAGTACGAATGTAAATTTTTATTGAAGGTTTTCAGAGGGAGCACCGGAGAGGACAGGTTGTATGCAGTTGAGAAGGATTGTTGCGCCAAGAAGATATCCCAATTTGGATGTTTCTCTCACAAGTTCAGGGATATCTGTGAAGAACTTCGGTAATTGCCTCCTGCTTATGAGAACCGCAGCTGCAAAGATAAGTCCAAACAGGCCTGATGTGGACACATTAACAAGTACAGCGAATTTTGCAGCTTTGGGATGGCCAGCTCCAAGTTCATTCGATACACGCACACTGCATAGTTTGGAAAATGAGAGACGATTATCTTCACTTATTCAGAGGAAACAGTCGAAAACTTTTTGCAATTTTAGAGAAGAATGCATGCCTTACTGCAGCATTGAAACCCAAAGCTACCATTAATGTCCACAGTTGGATGTTCATGCTGTCAGGGAAAAGAAAATTCAATTAGCTGTCATTTGAAGATAGAACGGAAGCTGATTAGTTCCCCATAAGTTTCATTTATATGACTGATATGAAGAGTTGTCGTCTATGATGTTAGTCATATCCAACTTACATACTAAATTTTTGAGGATTTGCCTTTTAGTGAGAATGAGGTTAGAGAACTCACCATATAGAAATTGCACTAACTTCAATATCTGGATTTTTCAACATTCCAACCAGAATGATCACTGCAGTAAAGTACCATAGCTCCAAGCTTCAAAAGAGCGCAACAGAGTATTCAAGTTAATACCTAGAGTTCTCATCTGAGCCTTACTTGTATGATGTTAGGATTTGAGTTACTTACCATAACATTACTGCCGATGCAAGCGAAAGTTTCACAAAGGCAGACAAGGATTTAAATGCTAATAAGGAAAATCCTGTCCATGTTTCTGGGAAATAACCTGACATCATATATACCATCTGAGCCAGAACAATGAACCACCACGAAAAGTTCCCAACTATTGCTGCTCCAACCAACCCGTGGCCAAGCCTAGTAACGAAAACCCAATTAAGAACGATGTGGATGGCGACAGCTATTCCAGAAATGATCGTCATTACCCAGACCTTGCTCTGAGATTGGAAGAACTTCTGTAGTGGAAAATTGAAAGCATAGGCAAATAGCTGCGGGATCACCCAAATAGTATATTTTCCTGCTAGTTCTGATATAGCTCCGGACTGGTGCAGAAGCTTTAAGATGGGCGATGTGAACACATAAACAGGGGTAAGAACCAAAGCCGTGATTGCGGTGATAACGAATGACCTTTGTGTATAGATTCCAAGCATGTCGAGTTGACCAGCTCCGACGGCTTGGCCACAAAGTGTCTCCAAGGCACTGCCCATTCCTAGCTACAAGAAGTCGAGGTACATGAGAGTGAGCTGATAGCGAGGTCTAAAAGTTGCTTCAATTATCAAACAATTTGTAAGATTGTATGTAAATATAGCATTATAGCATTGGATTTACTTGCTAGTAATTAGTGCAACTCCCGCTATAAACCCTTTTGTCACTTTATGTTGATAGCTACTGATAACCTTGAATCAAGTTGTAGAAAAACAACTAAAGCACCAAGTACAAAAACTTGTGCAAATTTGGTAAATTTAGAGAGTAATGAAGTAACACTATTACCATACACTATAGATAATACCAAATTCAGTTAACTCAAATATTAAACAGTTCTAGAACCCACCTGGAACCTTAAGTCGAGACTCGACGGTTGGAGAGTTGACCAATTGAGTTCTCGATGGGTTGTATCTTGGGTCAGCATGATGAAACAGGAAAGAAAGAGCAGCTGATCGACAGGATCAGGGCGGAACCACCATTGGGCTGGGGTGGTCTCCAGCCCACCCCATTTTTATATTTCTATTTTTTGCTTTTTTCATATATTTTTATTCTCTTTTTTTTGTTTTTGTATGAGACCATTTACATCCCAGTCCATCCCAGCCCACCCAGTTCGAATTCCTGGTTCCGCCATTGGACATAATAATGTACCATTGTATTGTTACCTTCATCTTATAGTGTCTTTCACATCACATACCAATTCCTCGTCCTCTCTTTTGAGAGAGATGTTGTGTGTATTAGACAATGTTATACAGACACGAATACTAAACGATATGACACGGACACAGTGACACGGATACAGATCAATTTTGGTGTGTCCCAGTGTACTTTTGAAGTATTTATGTCACGTCTGATACATGTCGGACATGACACCACATGAACATCTCATCGGTTTTTGGAGTTCCGTGCTTCTTAGGTAAATAGATCATAGGTCATATGAACGATATCTTCTAAACTAAAAGCTTCTCTCTATTTTCTGTCAAGACATATATGGCCATTCTGCGAAATTCATGTCGTGCAACTGTGCGTGTTGTATAGTTCTAGTGATACTATAATTTATGTGAAGGCATAAAATTCCTTATAATTTCGTACCAATATAGGGAAATATATACTTCCCATTATTTGCAGTCACATGTTAATGTTGATTTAGGCTAAACTAGCTTTAAATACTTGCAGCTTGCTACATGCATGTACCATTTTATGTGCATATCGAATAACCAGGTGCATGAACTGTTACCAGAATCCCGTAGGCAAACCCCTCTATTACACACTGAGCAATGGAGACGGCGGCGAGCTCGACGCTGCCAAGGTGGCCGACGAAGGAGACAGTGACGAAGCCCAAGGAGAACTGCAGGACTCCAGTGAGTATTGCAGGCCCTGCTAGGTGCCATGTCTTCTTAGTCTCATCCCAAGTCTTCTCTGCCAACCTTGTCATTCTCTAATAAGTTTCTTATAACCAAGACAACTTCACCTGAACCTTTATAGTTTCAGTCTGGAGAAAGTGTACTGATACTGGTCATGCATGCATTGGCTGGCTAGTTTCATTGTGGGCTCTGTTGATCTATTGATTTGACACCTGGGTACTTAAATTGTATGTCAACTGTGTGTATATGGATATTGACTGTAAGGAGAGATATAAGAGGCAGTAGTAAAGGAGAAAGTTGGTGGTGTTTGATATTTATGGCTAAGCTTCTGTTGTTTTGTTTTGTTTTTTAGCTGACATGAGCATAGCAAGACTTGTAACATGCAAACAAATATGGCCATCAGGAAACTATGACTATTCCCTCTTTCAATCGGCATCAACCACTCATTTCAAAGAAAATTTTAACTTGAAGATTACTGTTGGTGCATAATTGACTGAATGGATGTTGACCTCTGAACACTGTCCAATGAAGCTTCATTTTGCATGATGGTTAGATACCAACAGAATTATTTGGCAGCTGTTTTTGCACAAAGTTACAATATAAACAATTTTTCTTTGAAGCCAACTCTCTCCTAAATTTCTGCAGTTAATGGTTTTGTAGCTTATTTCAGTTCAAGATCTATGAACTTTTCCTTTTTCCTCGCATTTGCGTAATTTTCATGCAGTTGATTGAGTCTCTCTTCGTCCTCCTCTCCTCGTTATGCGAAGCCTGTACGATCAAACCAACAAACATAACCTGTCGATATAATTCGGGTTGTACATAATCAACATTTTGGTTAAGTCTTGCCATTTGAGCAGCTGTCATAGATAAATTATTGGAGCTTGCATACCTCCTTTTCCCATTTGGTTTTGGATGTATTATAAGCAGGATAACTGCCTGCACTAGATGCTAGACACCTTGCTAACATTCTGTTAGTGCCGTTGCACAATTTTTCGATGGAAAACTGAAATATCGTAACAATTGTATAAACAATCGTTATTACGTAACACTTTACAAAAGGTACGTAAAAGAAATCTCTCAACTAGTGCTACACTTCACAGAAGGTGCACAGAACGTAACGCTTCACAGAAGGTACGTAAGAGAAATCCCACTAGTGCTACACTTCACAGAAGGTGCACAGAACGTAACACTTCAAAGAAGGTACGTAAGTGAAATTCTATTAATGCTACACTTCACAGAAGGTGCACAAATAGAATTCTGATAATATCAACGCAAACACTTTACCGAAGGTGCGCTAATAAAATCCTGATATAACCAACAAAGAAGGTGACAGGCGAAAAGTGGAAAAACTCCTGCTGGGGTGAATGATCACCGTGGCTCAAAGCTTTATTCGCCCCACACGAGCACGAACAGCTTCCAGGAACTAGCAAGTTCACGAAGAACTTCTGGAACGCTCGTAAGTCAATATTTGAGACTTGAACGGGCTTCCTAGACTTAACAGACTCCCTCAACTCTCTTCTTGGTACATCTTTCAAAGGAGGCCAAGGGGCTCTATTTATAGAGTGGAGTTGAGACTTCACCTCTTCTCCTATCCGATGTGGGACTAAAATACCAATACTCAAAAATAGAGTTTGATATTTTAGATCATCCCACAATCAGCATAGAAGTGTGCCAGTCCACGCCTACCCCCCGAACACTCTCGTGCATGCACGAGACATCCTGGAGTCCGTGTCCGAGTTCGAGTCCGCACAACAAAAATTAACTTGCATCCTTGTTGAATTTAATCATTTTTTCTTCTAGAAAAATACTTCCACATGGCACAAACTTGTGCCCCACTACACCTCATGTGCACACCTCAACACATGCAATGCATTATATTGAGATACTCACCATTTGGTGTAGCCGATGTGGGACTATCTTTTCTAGTCCAAAGGCAAAAACACCAACAATCTCCCACATATCTCAATATATGGGTTAAGCGTTCCCCACAGTGACTGCCCATCATGCATTAGGAGAGATGTCGCTACGACTTGAATCTTCCCGCATAGTTTAAACAACAGCATGATACAAGAATGGACTAAGCCTTGAATTCTGCACCATAACTGCAATTCTTCCTACTCACATAATGACATCAACTGTGCTTCTGGCTGCACATTGAAGGCCTTGTGCCAGCCTGGTTTCAGTGTATAATTTTTGGGCGTCTACAAGTTTACCCTCAAGAGACGGCCTGATATCTCTGTCCATACACTATAGGTGAGTTCTTTATAAAGAGTCATGGCATGAAGCATTGCGCTTCTTTGCGATGCTACGCCGCTATGACATGGCTTAAAGCCGAGGCTTTACCCCACCTGGGTACCTCATCGTAGTGTCATACTACTGTAGCATGAGGTCACAGGCCTCTTTGTAGTGCCAAACTACCCAGCATGAAGCCTTGCGCTTCCGTGCGGTGTTACGTCGCTATGACATGGCTCGCAAAGCCGAGGCTTTACCCTACCTGGTACCTCTTCGTGGTGTCATGCCACTGTAACATGAGGACTCATGCCTCTTTGTAGTGCTGCCTACAACTCTTTATTACGATTAAGCAACATTAGGCTACCTGCCTATATGCAGTGCTACGCCGCCTGTGACTTGGCTAACAAAGCCGAGGCATTACCCCTACCTGAGAACCTCATGGTGGAGTCACCCTACTGTAGCATGGAGTTGTAACACTCCTTTGTGGTTGTTGCGCCACCATGCTTCCTGCAAAGCATAACAGACCTTCACTCAGTCTGAGAACTCATTAAGGCATTAAGCCATCCTTCCCACAGGATCAATTTTCCGCAAGAAATACATAGTAGACAACAGTGGTTATGGGTCCGTAACCCTTCCATGTTCCGCAGAACAAGTACCCACTGTTAACTGATATTTTCCCAGTCAACGGTCCTCCCTTGAATCAAAAGTTAGATGTCTGGTAGATTTCTCTTTGAACCAATAACATAAATCTTATTGATAGGATTACAATTACATAGTATTAGAATGCCTTCAAACCCATCTTCCTGGCTGTGTCCTCGACCAGCTGGCGTTTGAGGCCCTTGGTGAACGGATCTGCCAGGTTCTCCTGACTCCGAACATCAATCACTGCAATAACACCTCTCTTGATAAGATCGTGTACTGTTCTGTGCTTCAACCGCACCGTCCTCTTCTTCCCGTTGAAGAGTTCATTTGATGCCACTGCTGCTGCCGCCTGGTTGTCACAGTATATCGGTATTGCCGGTATCTGAGCCCCAACCACCGGAAGATCATACATGAGCTCCCGAAGCCACTCTGCTTCATCTGCAGCAGCATCCAATGTAAAGAATTCAGATTCCATGGAGGAGCGAGATAACATAGTCTGCTTCTTCGACTTCCACGATATAGCAGCTCCGCCCATGGCGAATACGAATCCACCTGTGGAATACTCGCTTTCCATATCTGAACACCAGCTAGCATCACAGAAGCCTTCTACTACTGACGGATCTCCGCTGTAGAAAAGTGCATATGTCTGAGTTTTCTTGAGATATCTCATAACACGCTTCATAGCTTTCCAGTGCTCAACGCCTGGATTGCTAGTGAACCGACTCAGCATTCCCACGGTAAAAGCTATGTCAGGCCTTGTGGCAGTAGTAGCGTACATCAAGCTTCCGATGACGCTAGCGTACTCCAACTGCCTGACGCTTTCCTTCGAGTTTGGCTCCAGCTTTTGATCACTCCGGTACGGTGTATCGATTATAGGAAGATCTTGATACCCGTAGCGAGTGAGCATCTTCTCAATATAATGAGATTGTGACAGCGCTATTCCAGTGCCTATCCGGATGATCTTGAGCCCCAAGATTACGTCGGCATCCCCCAAGTCCTTCATGCTGAACTTGGTCGAGAGGAATTTCTTTGTCTCTGTGACGCAGCTTAAATCCGTACCTAGGATTAGCATGTCGTCCACGTAAAGACAAACGATTACTCCTCTTCCGTCAGCAAACTTCGTATAGACACACTTGTCTGTTTCACTGACCCTGTAGCCATTTGACCTTATCACCTTGTCAAACTTCTCATGCCACATTTTGGGAGCTTGTTTCAAACCATACAGAGACTTCATCAACTTGCAGACTTTGTCTTCCAGACCTCTGACGACAAAACCTTCTGGTTGTTGCATGTAGATCTCTTCTGTCAGCTCGCCATTAAGGAATGTCGTTTTCACATTCATCTGATGTATCACCAGCTTGTGTATTGCTGCTAGAGCAATTAACAATCTGATGGTTGTCATCCGAGCTACTGGAGCATAAGTGTCAAAGTAGTCGATCCCCTGCTTCTGAGCAAACCCCTTGGCCACTAGCCTGGCCTAGAACTTGTCAATGGTTCCATCTGCTTTCATCTTCTTCTTGAAGATCCATTTGCATCCGATGGGTCTTGCTCCTTCTGGCAGGTCAACCAATACCCATGTGTTGTTGGAGGTGATTGAGTCAATCTCGTTGTCTATCGCCTCCTTCCAGAATACAGCATCTCTGGTCTTCATCGCCTCATCATAGGTAAGCGGATCTGCTTCCACATGATAGGTGACGAAGTCATCTCCGAAGTCTTTCGGCCTCCTCGTTCGCTTAGTTGACGGTTCAGCGAGTTCTGGTTCAGCTGGTGTCTCCTTGACGACAGCTTCATCTTGGACTACTGGTTCATTAAAGACTTCTGTCTGCTTTGTACCCTCATCATTCTTCGAAAGATCCGCGAGAACAATATTCTTGTGATTTGCAAACTTGTCTTCAAAATATTCAGCATCGCGAGATTCGATGATATGGTTTGACTCGATATCAAGGAATCTCCCAACATCACTCTTCTCGGCATACCCCAAGAAGATCGCCTTCGTAGTCCTTGTCCCCAGCTTCTGAATCTTCAGATCCGGGAGCTTCACATAAGCCAGACACCCCCACACTCGAATGACATTCAAGTTAGGTCTGACTTTAAACCAGAGTTCATGAGGAGTTATGTCGAAAGTTGCATATGGCACTCTGTTCAGAATGAACGTTGCCGTTAGTGCAGCTTCTCCCCAGTAGCACTTTGGAAGACCCGCAGTCAACATCATGGAGTTCATCATCTCTGTCAACGTTCTGTTCTTCCTTTCTGCTACTCCGTTGGATTGAGGAGAGTACGGAGCCGTTGTCTCATTGATGATTCCATGTTCTTTGCAGAATGATAAGAATTCATGAGACCGATACTCCCCGCCTCGATCACTCTTTAACCTCTTGAGATGTTGTCCAGTTTGCCGCTCAGCCTCGGCCCTGAACTCCTTGAACTTCTCGAATGCTTCGTCTTTAGACTTGAGCAAGTAGACGAAAGCATACTTAGAGAAGTCATCGATGAAAGTAATGAAATACTTCATCCCGGCCTTTGTAGAGAATTGTTTGAAGTCACAGATATCTGAGTGAACCAACTCCAGAAGATCTGTGCTTCGATGGACCCTGTGAAAGGGTTTCCTTGTGATCTTCGTCTGAGCACATACTTCGCATTTCTCTACTTTATCCCCACACTTGGAGATAAGTCCTAGACTAAACATTCTGTTAATCCTTTTACAATGAACATGTCCTAGCCTATTATGCCACAACTCAAGAGAATAATCAGAAAAAGTGAATGCATTTATATTATCATGCTGGGTTACAACAAGCTGAATCTTGTACATTCCTTCAGTTTGGAAAGCTTTTCCGAAGAATGTACCCTTCTTGGACATCACCAACTGGCCAGCATTGATGTCCATCCTCAAGCCTGCGTTGCAGAGCAGACTTCCAGAGATCAGGTTCTTAGCAATTACTGGAACATGTTTCACACCTTGAAGCGTCAGAGTGTTCCCCGATGTGAGTTTCAGCTCCACCGTCCCGATCCCCAGTACTTCAGCTTGTGCCTGGTTTGCCATTATGACCTTCTCTGAAGTTGGCTCATAAGAGACGAACCAGTCTTTGTCTGAACAGACATGGCAGGTCACACCAGTGTCTATCCACCAGTGCAAGTCAGCCCCCACAGTTGCAACCTGTGCTATCATGGCAACTAGATTAGTAATCATAGAAACCTTACTAGGCTCACCTTGTTCTTTGGGCTTGGACTTGTATTCGGATTTGTAATGGCCCTTCTTGCCACAATTGAAGCAAGTCACATGGGACTTGGACTTCTGCTGCTTGAAAGCAGGACCCTTCACTTTCAGATTCGTGAAGTCCTTCTTTTTGCGATGAGAAGCAGCCTGCTTCCCCTGGTATTCTCTGGTTTGGACCAGATTTGCCTTCGCCAGTTGCTTGGACAGAGTATCCATCTTCTGTTGAGAGCGCATCTCGTCCTCAACATGGATCTCTTGCAAGAAATCTTCCAAGCTAATTTCCATCTTCTTTCGATGCATCCTTGCATAGAAGTTGCTCCATTCTGTAGGAAGTTTCGCGACGATCCCTCCAACGACAAACTTGTCGACGAGGGGCATGTTCTCGTCTTCTAGTTTCTGACGCAACTTCAGAAACTCCTTCACTTGGGGCAGCATCGCCTTCTCGTCTTCGAAGGTCCACTTGTGGTATTTTTCTACCATGAAGATCTTGGACCGGTTCTCGTCATCTTCATAGAGCTTTTCCAAGGAGTCCCATATCTCTTTGGCAGATGTCTTCTTGGAGTAGGACTCTGCCAGAGAGTCTTCCATGGAATTGAGTATCAGTAGTTTACATATACTGTTTTCTCTCTTCCACTTCGCTTGCTTGGTCGTAGCAGCGGCCACAGCCGCAGCAGATCCAGTGGTTGGAACGATCGGTTCTTCTTCTGACAGCACGTGATCAACATTCACGAGTTGAAGATTTAAAGTGACCTTTCGTTTCCATATCTGGAAGTGTTCGCCATCGAATTTCTCCAACTTGTTAAAGCCGGTATCGATGAGCGAAGCTCGAGAGTTATCCATCTTCTCAATAGAGCTTTGAGATTGTTAGTGCCCTTGCACAATTTTTCGATGGAAAATGAAATATCGTAACAATTGTATAAACAATCGTTATTACGTAACACTTTACAAAAGGTACGTAAAAGAAATCTCTCAACTAGTGCTACACTTCACAGAAGGTGCACAGAACGTAACGCTTCACAGAAGGTACATAAGAGAAATTCCACTAGTGCTACACTTCACAGAAGGTGTACAGAACGTAACACTTCAAAGAAGGTACGTAAGTGAAATTCTATTAATGCTACACTTCACAGAAGGTGCACAAATAGAATTCTGATAATATCAACGCAAACAATTCACCGAAGGTGCGCTAATAAAATCCTGATATAACCAACAAAGAAGGTGACAGGCGAAAGGTGGAAAAACTCCTGCTGGGGTGAATGATCACCGTGGCTCAAAGCTTTATTCGCCCCACACGAGCACGAACAGCTTCCAGGAACCAGCAAGTTCACGAAGAACTTCTGGAACGCTCGTAAGTCAATATTTGAGACTTGAACGGGCTTCCTAGACTTAACAGACTCCCTCAACTATCTTCTTGGTACATCTTTCAAAGGAGGCCAAGGGGCTCTATTTATAGAGTGGAGTTGAGACTTCACCTCTTCTCTTATCCGATGTGGGACTAAAATACCAATACTCAAAAATAGAGTTTGATATTTTAGATCATCCCACAATTAGCATAGAAGTGTGCCAGTCCACGCCTACCCCCCGAACACTCCCGTGCATGCACGAGACATCCTGGAGTCCGTGTCCGAGTCCGAGTCCGCACAACAAAAATTAACTTGCATCCTTGTTGGATTTAATCCTTTTTCCTTCTAGGAAAATACTTCCACATGGCACAAACTTGTGCCCCACTACACCTCATGTGCACACCTCAACACATGCAATGCATTATATTGAGATACTCACCATTTGGTGTAGCCGATGTGGGACTATCTTTTCTAGTCCAAAGGCAAAAACACCAACACATTCCTCAGCAAATTCCGTACATGTTGAGAGAGAAAAATAAGCAGTCCAATGCTTTCCAGGTAGCAATTTAGCTGTTGCATCCATTTTGATTATATTTGTTGCTTACCGATGCATTGAGTTTGAGCTTAAAGCCAAGCACAGGTTCAGTTTAGCCTACTCTAAATGTAAACATGAAAAAATAAAGCAATTCCTGGAACCTTGCCATATTCCTTCATCAATATATAGCGATCACCATGGAATTTATCTCTGAACGACGGAGAGAATTCAAATCATGTTATACTAAGACCTAGGAAGCAAGTAAACTCCAAAAATCTGACCCGTGTTGTGTCGGACACGTATTGGACACGTATCAGACACAATCCGGACACTCCTAAATACACTAGGACACCGAAATAGACGATTCTGTCGGCATGTCCTTCCTGTGTCGTGTGGTATCCTTGTCCAAGTAACATAGACTAAGACCAATTACTCTCAGAATTTAGGAAGCCGAAATCGAGACTAAGCCACTGTCTAGCAATCAGAAAGTATAGGAAAGTAGCGGAAGAATAACCGGATTAACCTTCATTCATTTGGTTGTGCTGGATTACAAAATTTCCCTTTGTCTGGTTTTATTGTTTCTGTTTACCAGAAGTATCCTGATTCCCTGCAGCCAAGGTATTTGCCAATTTGTCTTGACATTATGCAGGCAGAGTAAACCACAGTAACAGACAACCCTACTAGTCACTGAAATCCTTGCAACAGATAGAAATTATTTTTGATATACATGAAAAAAAATGTAAAACATTATGTTCTTTACTTTGCCATTGGTTTCTACAAAATCGGGCATTTTATATAAACAAATCAGAGTATATTAGTATATTACATATTCTGGTGCGCAACTTCCTTGATATGTATGTAGTTTCAACAGTTGGCTCCTCCCCCATATTCCTTTCAATCTCGAAACTGCATAGAAAAGATTTTGGATGCAGGTTTAGTTTCCTAAGTTTAACAAATGTAGCATCTACGACTATTCATTAGTGAAGATAAGGGATATCAATAATAAGAGACAACAGAGGCTATGGAGCTTACAGATGCTAAATAAAAGAATTGATGAAGTTCGTATGACCAAAAGAACAAATTCTTACTAATACATAATCCATATTCACAACCAATGATATACCAGATCTAACTCTTTCTATGATGCCATACAGGACTTTTTCATATTAAAGTTGGACATGCACTCTCTCAATGAGGTGTAACATGGAGGAACAATATCTTATTAATAATCTATAATCCATGTTCACGGCCAATGATGTACCAGATGTAAACAGGACTTTTTTCTCAGTAAATATGGACATGCACTCTCTCAGTGAGGTGTATCATGGAGGAACAATATCTTAGCATTAGCTTTGACCTAGTTATTGTTGTATATAACGGAGTGTGATGAGTGTCGTTCGATAGGAGAAGCTTGGGAGGAGTCGAAGCATCAATATGGGGCTCAAGAGACAGCCAAGAGTATCAGACCGGCTTACTATCGGTATATTGGCGGTCTGCTGGTAAAGGCTGAATTCGTTCCAACAAGTTTTGCGTGTCCAAAAATCATACCAGAGGGCCACGATTTGGGGATTCCACAAATGGTTAATATCTAAGGATGATGCCATTGATGATCAAGATTTGCTCCTGACTTATGGCTGATTTGGAGAGCTATAAATACGGCTCTTCATGCCCTAGCTTTGGCTTGAAGTTTAAGGAGGCTTGCAAGAGAGTTCTTGGAGGCAATTTAAGGAGTCATCAAGAGGAAGAAGGACATAGCTCGTTGGAGATCTGGCTCAGGGAGGGTTTCAAATTACGGTGTTGCGTGTGTAATTATTATAAGGTTTCTTGTTGATTCAATAAAGTTATTTCTTCCATTATGCCATAGAGTATGTCGAAATTGACCGAACCACATTAAATATTGCGTGGTTGTTCTTGTAACCTTGTTGCTATGGTTCAGTTATTTGTGCTTTGTCATTTTTGTCGTCATAAGTTTATTGTTTGCTGATTTAATGAGACAACAATTGGTATCATAGCTAAGTAAACTGTAGGAATTTCAAATTCTTGTATCTAAGTCAACGGTAGATGACAACATTGGTATGCTCCCTATCTTTACTAGATTGAGATTCTTGAAATTGTTGGTTCGTTAATGTCTGAGGGAGATTTTCTCTATTTTGAAATTTCAGGATGACAAGGAACATGGTTAATAGTACTAAATTTGAGCTGGTTAACGGTAAAGCAAACTTCTTTTGTGGCAGAGAAGGGTCAAGGCTCTCATTGTGAAAGAGGACATGTTTAAGATAATCGACGGTAAGGACAAAAAGGCTGCAAATATATCAGATGACACAAAGAAGAATAGAGTTTTGTTTGACGGATGAGGTAATATATAATGTTATGCTCAAAACTTCTGCTACAAGATTATGGTTGAAACTAGAAAGCTTGTATATAACAAAGTCATTGTCTTACATGTTATTGTTGCTATATTTAGTAAGAGAATATGTTATATTTAGTATGGAAATATCCTGATGACATATTTGGGATGCCAGAATATGCCACAGGATATTCCATTGGATATTCCATGATGTAAAGGCTATATAAAGCCTATGAGATTATCAATAAAACATATCAATCAATCTCTACATGGTATCAGAGCCACCATTCCACAAACCCTAACCCTAGCCGCCACCAAAATCCTAACCCTAACCCCTCTTCTTTCCCCGCTCTCGCTGCCGCTCCCGCTGCTGCCGCTGCCGCGGCTACTGCTGCCGCTGCCGCGGCTGGCTGTTGCTGCTGCGGCTGACTGCTGCCGCTGTGCGCGCCTCCATCGGAGGACGACGAAGACGAAGAAGAAGACGAGGACGAAGGAGATGCCGATGCCTAGATCCGATGAAATTAGACATGTTCGGATTTAGGAGAGGACGAGCGTGAGTCGTGGAGCAAGCGTGATGTGATCGGAGAAGAAGCATCGATGGAGGCGATCCTCAAGAAGCTGGATGCTGACGATGTGGCGACGTTGATGAAGCTGATGAAGGTGTCGGCTGGTGAGAGCACGACACGAACGCCGCCAAAGTTGGAACTACCCTCCATCGATCTGAAGCTGGACGGACCAGCCACCTATCTGAGTTGGTCACGACGGATGAGAAGAACCCTTGCAGGAAAGAACCTGGAGGGATTCTTGACGGACGAGAAGACAGAGCCGGACGAGGGCTCGACAGGACGCGACGAGTGAAAATCCACTCATATGGTGATTTACATCTGGCTTCTCAATTCCTTAGTCCAGTCTATTGCCTCCATAGTAGATGGAATTGAGATGATGAAAGACGTGTGGGAGAAGCTGAGGAGAACCTATGATGGTGTGGGCTTCCAGAAAAAAGGAGAGATCGACGATACTGTACAGGGAGAGAAGACGGTGCAGGAGTACGCCACAGAGTTGGAGCGTCTCTGGCTGGATTATGATCACTCCTCAAAACGGACAAGCTACGGGGACCCAAAGTGCAAGGAGAGACATGTGTGTCTGCAGAAGAGGACGATAAAATTTCTCAAAGGGCTGAATACTGCATTCGCATAGAGGACAGCCTTACTCCTCACACAACCAGAGATTCCTAGTCTCGAGGAGGCTATCTCAGCCATGATCCAGGAGGAGACGCGCATCAGACTACAGGCGGGGACAGGTGGTCCTTCCGAAGCAAAGTCAGCACTAGCGGTTACTAGCTCGGACGACACAGGACCAAGGGAGAGCTCTGGCAACAAAATCGGCAGTGCTATAACTGCGGAGAGATGGGCCATCATCGGTATGCTTGTACCAAACCACCTAAGGAGGGAGACTCAGGTGGTGGACGTGGACGAGAATATGGTGGACGTGGTCGTGGTCGTGGTCGAGGAGGCCGACGAGGCGGCCGAGGAGGTTATCGGGCAAATCTGCTGGTAGCAGAAGGGAATGGAGGAGCTTGTGGCAACTTTACTGAGGAGGATCAGGCACTGCTAGACCCGCTGGAGAGAAAGCAGAGAGCGTCCACCGAAGGAGAGACATTCATCCCATTCTTCGTTGGAGGCAACGCCGCTATGTATGCCCACCCATCAGAAGGTACTGACGAGTCACTCGCTCTTGCATCTATGTCTTCCCTTAAAACGTCAGACTGGATTATCGACTCAGGAGCATCTCGACATGTGACCGAAAACGCTAGTGAGTTTTCTTCATACACTCACCTAGCATCAGCAGACACCATTCAGACTGCAGATGGCACTTTCCAACCAGTGGTCGGTAAGGGTGATGTTAATTGTACAGGTTCAGTAAGATTATCTAATGTATTACATGCTCCATCCTTTCCAGTCAGTCTCTTGTCTATTAGTTCTATAATTCTCCAACTGAAATGCATTTTTTCTTTTGATATTCCTAAGATGATCTTCCAGGAGAAAGGGACGGGACGAAGACTTGGAACTGGTACCTGGCATGAGGGACTGTGGTACCTAGATCGAGAAGGACTGGACTCAGCATTGGTATCTATGGCAGAGAAGGCTGGAACGAAAGAGCTGCAGCAGAGGACTGAAGATACTTTGATACTTCATCATAGGAAGATGGGACCTTCTTCCTTTGATACTCTAAGTTGTATCCAGAGATGTATGCAAAATTAAATAAACAAAAATTAGTATGTGATGCATGCAAGTTAGAAAAACTCACTAGGAGCTCATATGTTGGCACTGGTCATAAGAGCTCTTTTGCTTTTGAGGTAGTACATTCTGATGTTTGGGGTACATGTGCTACTAACACTATGAATGGGTATAAGTACTTTGTTTTCTTTATTGATTGTGCATCTCGTGTCACTTGGCTGTATTTGATGAAAAACATGAGTGATGTATTTGCTTGTTTTCGGGACTTTCATAAGCATGTCCAGACTCGGTACAATGCAGTGGTGAAGGTACTGAAGTCTAACAATGGCACGGAGTATACCAACAGGACGCTTGCAGAGTACTTGTCAGCACACGGCATACAGCATCAGACCACTTGTGCATACACACCAGCACAAAATGGAGTAGCAGAAAGGAAGAACCGACACCTTCTGGAGACCGCAAGAAGTATGATGATCGACATGAATGTCCCATAAAATCTATGGGGGCATGCAGTGTTGACAGCAGCTCAACTTATCAACAGGATGCCTTCAAAAGTCCTGGAATGGAAGTCTCAATCTGAAGTATTACAAGACAATAATAGTGGGATACTTCCACTGAAGGTGTTCAGATGTGTGTATTTTGTGAAGGACAACAGACCATCAGTTGAAAAACTTGACCCTAGAGCGGTCAAGTGCATCTTCGTGGGCTACTCAGCGACTCAGAAGGGGTATGTGTGCTGGAGTCCAGTAGAGAAGAAAAAATTTGTTAGTATGGATGTCCACTTCCGGGAGCATGAGCCATATTACCGCCAGGAGGGAACTTCGCACAACACGTCTAATACTACCAGTATAAGGCGAAAGGGGGAGATGAAATTGGTGGTAACCGATTTAGAAGTTTGGCATAAAGACATGGTTGAGGAGGAACATGAAGGTGAAGCGGAACAGGGAGAGGAGATGAGAAGTGTTAGGCCTACGGCTCAGGGGGGGTTACTTACCTACAGCAGGAGAGAGAAACAAACTGCAGGACCAGTACCCACAGTGCCAGTGCTAAGTCCCTTGCCTGCGTCTGTCCCTTCTCCTGAGACACCTACACCACCATCCTCCTCATCTACACCACCATCCTCCTCAGGTGATATCATTCATCCTACTTCTTTTACACCACTATCTATACGAAGGACTACTCGCAGTAATGCGGGAAATCTTTCGGACAGATATGGTTGGGATCTTACTAAGTTTGTTTCTTATGATCATATCTCTTCTTCTCATGGAGTATTTATAGCATCTTTGAATAGTATTACTGTACCTAACAATTGGCAGGTTGCCAAGAACGATCCAAAGTGGAAAGCGGCGATGCACGAGGAGTTGGGAGCTCTTGAGAAGAACCACACTTGGGAGCTGGTGAGCCTGCCAGAAGGAAAAAGAGCAGTCGGATGCAAATGAATTTTCACTGTGAAGCAGAATCCAGATGGACAGGTTGAGCGCTACAAAGCTCGACTGGTGGCAAAAGAATACAGTCAGACGTACGACATCGACTATGACGAGACCTTTGTACCAGTGACGAAGATAAGCACTGTCAGGACCTTGATCTCCCTGGCAGCCAATAGAGGGTGGAAGCTACACCAACTGGATGTGAATAATGCATTTCTTCATGGGGATCTAGTGGAGGAGGTGTACATGGAGATACCACCAGGATTTGGCACCAAACAGACAGAAGGCAAGGTCTGCAGACTGAAGAAGTCCCTCTATGGACTGAAGCAGTCTCCTCGAGCATGGTTTGACAGGTTCAGGAGAGCAATGATAGGGATGGGATATCAGCAGATCAATGCTGATCATGCTGTCTTCTTCAGACGAAGTGGAGGCCACATCACCATGCTTGCTGTATATGTAGATGATATGATTATCACAGGCGATGATGAGCAGGAGATCGCCCAACTCAAAAAAAAGCTTGGCAAGGAGTTCGAGGTGAAGGATCTTGGCCCTCTTCGATACTTCCTTGGGATTGAGATTGCTCGAGATACAGAGAGAATTATTCTTTCTCAAAGGAAGTACGCACTGGACCTGCTTACGGAAACAAGGATGATGGGATGCAAACCAGCTACGACACCGATAGACCAGAAGTTCAAACTGGATGCTGAAGCTGGAGAACCAGTTGACCGGGATAGATATCAGAGATTGGTGGACAAGTTGATCTACTTAAGCCACACTCGACCTGATATCAGCTTTGCAGTCAGCGTAGTTAGCCGCTACATGCATGACCCCCGGAAGGGTCATATGGACGCAGTGTACTAGATTCTGAGGTACTTGAAGGGAGCCCCCAGGAAGGGACTGATTTTCAGAAGAAATAATCACGTGAGCATCGAGGGCTATTGTGATTCTGACTGGACTAGCTGTGCTGACGACAGGAGATCCACATCGGGGTACTGCATATTTGTAGGAGGCAACTTGGTCTCTTGGAGGAGTAAGAAGCAGTCAGTGGTAGCTAGATCAACAGCTGAAGCAGAGTATAGAGCTATGGTCTTGGGAGTCACAGAGCTATTGTGGTTGAAGAATATGTTGACGGAGTTAAAGCTGGACCAGGGAGCCAAGATAAAGCTATGGTGTGACAACCAGTCAGCTATTAGTATTGCCAACAATCCAGTGCAGCATGACAGGACCAAGCATATCGAGATTGACAGATTCTTCATCAAAGAAAAGCTTGATAAAGGACTACTAGAGCTGGGCTACGTTCCAACCAAAGATCAAGTAGCAGACGGACTGACCAAGGGGCTTAGCTCTATCAGCATGATGAGAGGATGTGACAAGATGGACTTAGTGAATATCTTTCGTCCATCTTGAGGGGGAGTGTTGCTATATTTAGTAAGAGAATATGTTATATTTAGTATAGAAATATCCTGAGGACATATTTGGGATGCTAGAATATGCCACAGGATATTCCATTGGATATTCCATGATGTAAAGGCTACATAAAGTCTATGAGATTATCAATAAAACATATCAATCAATCTCTACAGTTATATCTAAAGAAACAAATTTATAGTTACCATGAAGGAAGTGACCAAAATTCTTGACCATCTGAACAACTTCAACAAGATTGTTAAAAGATGGAGGAGGACAAGGCATTTTTTCCTCCTTCGCTTTCAGGGTCTTATGACCATTTGGTGACAACGATCCTGTATGGAAAGAACTTTTAAGACGGAGGATGTGACAACAACTCTTCTTAATAATGATAATGAGATTATGAAGAGGCAAATACGATCGATGAGTCATCAATGTTGATCGCTAATGGAAGGGAAAGATCGAAGAATAAGGATCGAGGCAAGAGTAGCCGATGGAAATCCAAATCATCTGGACAAGAATGCAATACTTGTTTCTTTTGAAAACAGTCGGGCACATGAAGAAACAATGTCCGGAGTACAAGAAGTGGTTGGAAAAGAAGGGTTAAGATGCCATTTCAAGCAGTCATGGTGAAGCCAATGTTGCCTACAAAGTCGAGTTACCGTGTGATGTACTTACGTTGCATAGTGGAAATGACACATTTCTCTGAAGCTTAGATTAGGTATTCATATTATATTTGATGGAACAAGAGTGGTTCAACAGCTATAAGAAGTTTAATGATGTTGTTGTTCTCATGGGGAACAATGTGTCGTGCAAAACTATTGGCATAAGGAACATCAAGCTTCCCATATTTGATGGAGTGGACACATTACGGATTTTAAGAAGAAGCTCATTTCTCTAGGCGCATTAGACGCGGTAGGATACAAGTTTGTTGGTTAAGGCGATTTGCTAAACATAGTGAAAGACAACATGCTGGTCATTAATGAACATACATTGTTGTCAAACTTGTATCAATTGAACGACAACACGGTCACTGGTGATGCGGCTATTGTTACAAAGAAAGAGGTGGAGGATACCGCAAGGCTATAACTGTAGGACCGATTGTAGGAACGAGTTGTAAAGCGTAATACTCTAGAGGGGGGTGAATAGAGTAGGCAGCGGAATTTAGCTATTTAAAAATGTTAGTAACAAGATCACAGATAATATATCACAGATATGTAAATAAAAAGTAAAGAGTAGAGAGCAAACGCAAACACAAGGATGTATACTGGTTTCCCTCTTGTGAGGACTAGTCCAGTCGGAAGAACTCTAGCTTCCAGTTGAATCCACTATAGAAAATCACCACAAGTTTTCATCCGAAGTTCTTGCAACTTCTACAACGCGAGCTTTGATCCGAAGTACTCGACCAACTTCAATTGTGAAGTGTCTAACTTCAATCAAGCCTCTGATTACAACCACTCTGAAACTTCTAGACCGTACCGTACTGGCAAATCGACTAGAGGATTGTAACTGGCTTGGAATTTGAAAATGAATAGCTCAGAACACTTTGGAAGAAGTAGTAGACTTATAGAGAAGAGATATGAAAGTGTATGAGTGAATTAAAATGATCGAAATCATTCTCTATTTATAGTTTTTTCAAAGGCAGAATTCTGACAGAATTCGGACAGAATTCGGGAAGAACTCTATGAGAAAATCTCGTTGGGATCCGTAACTGCAGGAAGACCAAGTTCAAAAAGCAACGTTCACTAACCGAACTCTGGCCGAACTCTGGCCGAATTCGGGCCGAGTTCTGCTAGTGTTCTGTTAGGGTTTTGCAAATTGGTTTTTGGGCTTTTTGAAAAGTCAAACAGTTAGGAAGTAGTTTGGGCTTTTGTAAGTGGGCTTGTTTTCAAAATGAAAGGGTATTTTGAAAACGTTTCTTGGGTAGCCTATTTGCCAGTACGATGCAGTTTACATCGTATTCCTAGACTCAATAAATACGAAAAATACATCGATGAAATAGGAAAACCAAGAGCCCTTTGATGACGCCTTTCTTCTGATATTTGAGCAAACATGAAGACGCCTTTTTCCTTGACGGCGGTCGTCCAAAGATAAACAGATCTGGAAATCTGAATACCTTTCGGGGGCTTCGCCCCCGAACCCCTGACGGGGGACGCTGCCCCCTCGACCCCTGTCCGCTAACCGGGCAGCGGAACCCCCGATGCGAGGCCCCGGATAGGTCGTTAGGCGGTTCAGAGAAATCTTCTTGTATGACGCCGTCTTTGGCCCATCAATAATTCTCTATTGCATATGTCCTGGATTGACAAAGCTTGATCATGCTTATTGCATGTCTATAAGAACATGTTAGACGAGTAAAACAATATGATACAAGCATAGCAATATGATATAGAACATTTGGGACAATGCTAACATTAGGACAATGCTAAGTTTAAGTAGTAACCTGATAGTGATTACATGAATATTAGTGACGTCGATATGTTAAACTTAATTGATTAGCCATATTCAAAAACATGATATAATCATTGGGCTAACAATAACATATGCGTCTAGGCCACACAGGTCAGAGGGGTCTTCGTGAGTTGCACAAAAAGAATTTCTAAAGGGCCTGAAGGAGTACAAGCTAGATTTCTGTAAGTATTGCACAATGGACAAACAACATAAGGTTGGCCTCAACCAAGCGGTGAACAAGACCGAAAGACTTTAATATGGTATCAAAGAACCCAATTTCGAATCCTCTAGCGTGCTTTGAGTAGATTTAAAAAAAAAACAATTGTTCGAATCTAGCTCTCTGTCCAAAATGTATCTTCGACCTACGGAGGCGTGTTAGAATAGATATATAACCCTTAACCCTCACTTCAACTCTAGAGGTGTACTGACAGGGACTTTAGCACTCCTTCCTCACAACCTAGACAAACCTAACATCAAACATACATGTTGCTTTTTTGCTTCCTGTTGTTTCTCCTCGTTGCTATAAAATCCTACTCGTCTAAAACCTAGACATCCAAAACCCTAATTCGGCTAAAAGAGATAAGTTGTCTATTGTTGTCATCTATTGCTGCTCTTCAAGGATTGGGTATCTACTATCCATCTCGATCATTACTACTGTCATCCGTGCTGATGTTGGTTCTACTATGATATTTAGCTGCAGTAAAGTTTTTATTATAGCGTTTGTTGAGAGTAAATAAGGGACTTTAGTCCCACATCGGTTAGATGTAATATGAAGAGGGGTTGGACCCTCTATAAGTAGTAGGCATTAGCCCTCAATAATATTATCTGAGAAATTAGACTCATTTCCACATGGTATCAGAGCCATAACTCTCTCTCTCTCTCTTTCTCTCTCCACAAAAAAAAAAAATTAGCCGAACCCCCCCCCCCGGAGCAGCAGCCGCGCCCCCCCCCCGACCCCCCCCCCGGAGCAGTACCCCCCCCCCCCCACCGACCCCCCCCGGAGCAGCAGCCCCCCCCCCCGACCCCCCCCCGGAGCAGTACCCCCCCCGACCCCCCCGGAGCAGCAGCGCCGCCCCCGCGACCAGCACCCTTCCCCCCCTCCAGCCACCCGCCAGCACCCTCCCGCCCCCCCTCCAAACCCTAACCCTAACCCTAGCCGTCAAAAAAAAAAAAAAAAACAGATTTTCTTCTCTTTAGAAGATCTCTGTAGTTGCCTCGATAATCAGTACCTTCTTTTTAGAAGCTCTACTACGAATACGAAATCTCTTTAGATTTTCGTATCTCAGAAACGTTGTCTTTACAATCGTTTCTGCACGGCTGGTATACCTCTGGTTTGTCTCATGCAAGAAGGCACAACTACGTTGGTTATCCTTGAGCCGTCCGAACGCGTTATCATGACGCGGTTCTAGTTGGTCGTATAAACTATGACATATCAGTGAGGGATCTCGTTTTGTTGTTTCCCCCCGATAGCTGACTAAGACGAAGACGATTCACAAGAAGACGACTCAGGAAACAACAACACCTCACTGATTGCAGTTGCAGAAGTCATGGATTCCATCTATGGAAAGTTGACATCAGAAGAAATGAAGGCCCTGGTCGAGGATCTCCTGACCAAGAGATTACCGGAGGCAACCCCACGCGTGACCCATACTGATGTGGATCCGTCACCGTACAAAATGGAGAAGTTTGACAAGCTAGAGACGAAGTTGGAAGGCACGACCAACTACTTGAAATGGTCGCGGTAGGCGATGCGGACGCTGAAGGGACGTGGCTTGGTTGGTTATGTAGATGGCCACACCAAGGCCCCTGTCGATCACTCCTCGAAGGAGTTTGCTGTATGGGACATTGTCAACAATGTCGTGGCTAGTTGGTTGACAGCCTCTTTGACCGACCAAGTGTCGGGTAACGTTGAAGCAATGGAGGGAGCTGCTGATATCTGGAAAACATTGAAAGACATGTACTCTGGTTCGGGTAACCCCATGCGAGTCTTCCAACTGCAGGATGAGCTCGATCGGGTAATCCAAGACGATCGTACCATCTCTGAGTACGCTGCCTTGTTGAAGAAGTACTGGTCTGATCTTGACCATTATGATCCTCTTGGCATGGAGGATGCTCAGGTTGAACCGGCTTTTGCAAAACATTTCCAGAAATTTCTGGATTATATCTCGCGGCAACGGATGATGAAGTTTTTGAAGGGGCTCAACCCTGCATTTGAGCAACGGAGGAATGTACTTCTCGCACAACCGCAGCTGCCGACATTAGAAGACGCCATAGCTGCCATGGCACAAGAAGAAGCACGGTTGAAGCTGATGCCTACCAAGGGTATCTCCCAGGGGGAGCAGGCCGGAGTTGACACATCTGCTCTTGCCACTTTCACACAGCCTCCTTCTACGGGAGGCGTTTGCCACAACTGTGGTGACACAGGGCATTACATCCGCTTTTGCCCAAAACTGACACGGACTCCCTCGAATGGTCGGGGCCGTGGTCGCGGTGGACGACGAGGTGGTCGAGGCAGCTACAGTGGTGGAAGGGGTACTTACTCTGGAGGCAACAAGGCGCATCTGGCGGATGAAGGTGGGGACAATCAACTGGCGGATATCACTCCATTTGAGAGAGAAGTTCTCGAGAAGATGCGCGGCTCAAAGCTTGGTTCTGGTGAACGACAAGTCATTCCTGGGGCGCCGTCCACTACAGGAGATTACTGCACTTACTTCTCCCAAACCAGTGCCGGTATACCTCCGCGTGCTCTTGCATCTGTCTCTCAGCCATCTTGGATTATGGACTCTGGGACATCTTGCCATGTTACGGGGTCCCGAGGTGAGTTCCGGGAATACTCTACTCTAACGCCGCCAGAAAGCATTCAGACTGCTGATGGCACCTCCAGGCCTGTTACGGGTAAAGGCACTGTTGATTGCACTCCTTCCATCACTCTATCTAATGTCTTACATGCTCCTTCCTTTCCTGTCAATCTTATATCCATTAGCGCCATTATCCTTGATCTAAACTGTATTGTTTCCTTTGATATTCCTAAGGTAACTTTTCAGGAGAAGGGAACGGGGAGACGACTAGGCACTGGCACATGGCATAAGGGTCTATGGTACTTGGACAGGAACAGACTGGATAGAGCACTGGCATCTTTGGTTGCAGACGCACAACCGGAAGTCCGAAGTCGAAGTGTCGAAGCCGAGCTGCTCCTCCACCATCAGCGTGTAGGACATTCTTCTTTTCCCGTTATTAGTCGACTGTATCCGTCCTTATATCAAAAAGCAAATAAAGAGTTATTAGTTTGTGATGCTTGTGAGTTGGAAAAACATACCAGAAGCTCCTATGTGAGTTCTGGGCATCGATGTTTTGCTGCTTTTGATATGATTCATTCCGATGTGTGGGGCCCTTGTCCTACAAACGGTGTTAATGGTTATAGATGGTTTGTTACTTTTATTGACTGCTCTACCCGCGTAACGTGGGTCTACCTGCTGAAGAATAAAAGTGATGTTTTTGAGGCATTTCAAAGCCTCCATCAACGGATAAAGACACAGTATAATGCTCGTATTAAGTGTTTTCGGTCGGATAATGGGACGGAATATACCCATAAGAGGTTTGCTGCGTATTTATCCTCTCATGGTATACTGCATCAAACCTCTTGTGTATATACACCGGCTCAAAATGGTGTTGCCGAACGAAAGAATAGGCACCTGCTGGAGGTAGCTCGGACAATGATGCTGGCTATGAATGTCCCTAAATTTTTGTGGGGGCAGGCTGTCTTGACAGCCTCTTATCTCATCAACAGGATGCCCTCTCAATTACTGAACTGGAAGACGCCTTTAGAAATGCTCACGGGGACAACTGAGTACACCGTTCCTCCGAAAGTATTTGGTTGCGTATGCTTCGTCCACGATAACAGGCCTGGCGTTGGTAAGCTGGATCCTCGAGCAGTTAAGTGTGTCTTTGTTGGGTACACCGGGACACAGAAGGGTTACGTATGCTGGAGCCCGGTTGAACGGAAGCTGTTTGTAAGCATGGACTTTACATTCAGAGAGCTGGAACCTTATTATGGTTCGGACGAAGGTTCTGCGTTTGGGAACACGCCTCACACAGCGGGTGTTGGACGTGAGGGGGAGGTAGTACGCCCAAACGTAGTTGTCGGATCGGTACCTTGTCCTGTCGTGACACACTGGAAGAAAGGGGGAGAAAGCATCAATGATATTGATACGGAGGATGACGAAGACAATACGTACATTACGCAGGGGGAGAAGCAGACAAGGGAAAAGGAGCTCCAAGTTTACAGAAGAAGACAGCAGAGGTCCAGTACTGTGCCATGCCCTGTGCCTATAGTGCCAAGTCCCTCGTCTTCTCCTGCCCCGACTCCTGAAGATGTTACTCCCGCACCGGATCGCTCGGATTCGGAAGCGGATCTCTCCGATTCGGATGGTATGCTTTTCCCACCACCCATTGCTCCCTTAAGGAGGTCTTCTCGCATTAATGCGGGAAAGGCTTCTATTCGTTATAAAGATTATGAACATGATATCGCCAACTACCTATCTTATTCTAATATTTCTCCGACTTATCAAACATTTCTCACTTCGTTAGACTCCACTTCTTTACCTAAGAATTGGCAGGAAGCAAAGAAGGACCCAAGATGGAAAGCCGCAATGATGGAAGAACTTGGGGCACTAGAGAAAAATAAGACATGGGAGCTGGTGCCATTACCTGAAGAGAAGAAAGCTGTGGGATGCAAATGGGTTTACACAGTGAAGGAGACACCAGAAGGAAAAGTTGAACGATACAAGGCGAGACTGGTTGCAAAAGGCTATACCCAGACATATGGTATCGACTATGATGAGACTTTTGCCCTAGTAGCGAAGATGAGTACCGTAAGAACGCTGGTCTCCATTGCAGCAAACTATGGGTGGAAGCTACACCAGTTAGACGTAAAGAACGCATTTCTTCATGGAGACCTACAAGAAGAAGTATACATGGAGACTCCTCCGGGGTGCTACTCTGTGTCAGATTCAGGTGAAGGAACGTCACATGAAAAAGTGTGCAAACTGAAGAAGTCGCTGTACGGGCTGAAGCAATCTCCTCGAACCTGGTTTGACAGATTCAGAAGGGCTGTCACTGGCATGGGGTACCATCAGACAAATGCAGATCATACTGTCTTCCTCCAGCATGCAAGGGGCCACATTACTATACTTGCTGTATATGTAGATGATATAGTGATCACAGGTGACGATGTAGTTGAGATCACTAAGCTGAAGATGAAACTTGCCAAAGAGTTTGAGGTGAAGGACCTGGGAGAGATGAGATACTTTTTGGGTATCGAGGTGTGTGATGGTGAACAAGGAATTGTTCTCTCACAAAGGAAATATGCACTATATCTGTTGAAAGAGACAGGAATGCTAGGATGCCGAGCAGCAGTCACTCCAATTGACCAGAAGTGCAAGATGGGAGCAGAAGCAGGAAAGCCTGTTGATCGCGAAAGGTATCAAAGGCTAGTAGGCAGACTGATTTATCTAGGGCATACTCGCCCTGATATCTCATTTGCAGTAAGTGTTGTAAGCCGCTATATGCATGATCCAAGAACGGGTCATATGGATGCAGTATTTCAGATTCTAAGATATCTGAAAGGGACGTCGGGAAAAGGACTGTGGTTCAAGAAGAATGGATGCACAGATGTTGAGGGATACTGCGATGCAGACTGGGCAAGCTGCATAGACGACAGAAGGTCTACCACAGGGTACTGTGTTTTTGTAGAAGGAAACCTGGTTTCATGGAGAAGCAAGAAACAGTCAGTGGTAGCACGGTCGACAGCTGAAGCAGAATACAGAGCAATGGCTCTAGGAGTATCAGAATTGCTATGGGTAAAGGCGCTGCTGACATAGTTGAAGCTAGACAAGGGGACACCATTGCACCTTCTGAGCGATAGTCAAGCTGCGATAAGTATAGCGAACAATCCGATTCAGCACGACAGAACGAAGCACATCGAGATCGATCGATTCTTCATCAAGGAAAAGCTGGAACAAGGGATACTGAAGATTGACTATGTTCGCTCAGAAGAACAAGTGGCAGACTGTCTGACTAAGGGTCTTAGTTCATTGAGTCTGTCAAAGCTATGTAACAAGATGGGGATGATTAATATCTATCGCCCATCTTGAGGGGGAGTGTTGAGAGTAAATAAGGGACTTTAGTCCCACATCGGTTAGATGTAATATGAAGAGGAGTTGGACCCTCTATAAGTAGTAGCCAGTAGCCCTCAATAATATTATCTGAGAAATTAGACTCATTTCCACAGCGTTATCTAACAAGCCTCCATCTTGAGGGGGAGAGTTGGATTAATTTGGTGAATCTATGTAATCAACTTTAGTCCCACATCTGGCAGGGTAATATGAGAAAGATTCTCCTCTTATATATTTGTACCTATTCCATCTTCAATGAGGCTATGCCACTTGAGTAAAGCTTCTCTCTCAACACAATAGATCAGCTTTATCGACTCATTTTACCTATTTGTCTGGTGGTCACAAAAATGAGTGTTCCCAGTACATGGAAGCGCAGCAGATTTTCTGGTCACCAAGATATTATTTGCTTTAAAGTAGTTTAGATATTGTAGATCATGACCAAATTATGTGGGATTTGATTTTGATGGTCATAATGTAACTATACCAGGAAATCTGCAGCACTATATCATACTAAGGAATTGTTGTCCTCTCATAATCATATGATTATATAGGTAAAGTTGACAAAATCCCCAAATAGAATTTCTCTCCTCGGTGCAAGTGGTTCCATGTTTATTGTCCAAACTATCATATGTTAAGACTTGTTGATTCTACAAAGACGATCATCAGATTTAGAAAGAGTTTTGTAAATGCTAACGTTGCAATAAATTTACATAAAGACTAAACTTGAAATACCGTACATCCTATAAAGCGATAAGGTTACCATTTTATGTACTAAAACACAATTGAGTTGGACAAACGTACTAGGAACAAATCACAATTTTTTTTTTATAAAGTATGATTAAGAAACAAGTTACTATTGTATAGTAAAAAAAAAAAATATCATAAGATTCTGAACAGTTCTTGGATTTATGGACAATAAAGCTGTCTTCTTCTAAAGCTCATTCTGTATACATTTAACAAAATATTACCTTGGGGAAGATGGAGGGACTGGTCTTGAAGTGCAGTCACGGCTTTCTTCCATGCTTGTGTCTTTGAATCTCTTATCAATCTAAACTATCAATTTGGTTTAATCATGTTAAAGTGACGGATTTATAAGTGTCAGCTGTTCAATGAATCATTGGCGCCAACTAGCTCTGGTACTTGATCAAGTAACCGGTTCATCTCCCCAGGAAACTCAAGCTTGGCTCGATTAGTTTTACCTCCAACAACAACAGTAGTTCCATCTTGAAAGGCCCAAATCTGGAAAGAAAAATTTGTATGTACTAGAGTAAGCTAAGCACTTATTTTATTGCCATATACTACTAATAGAATATCTATATAACCATGTGAGTTTTAGGTATTGAGCTATGTCGTGCGGACAAGGCAAACCGGCGTCCATATCGTGTCCATACTCGTGTCCCTATTTGTACAACATAGGTAAATTACTCTTGTACTTATTTGAAACTGTCCGTAGTCCATATCCATATCGTGTCTGTATCCATATCCATATCCGTGCGACATAAGGGTATGAGAATGTTACATTTACCTGAGAATGAGATAAATAGCTGATGCAAGTTGTAAGCATCAGAGCACCAAATCCAGCATAGACAACAGGAACCCCTGGATCTGTCTGCAACACAAAAGAATGTGATTTATCCATCATCATCTAAGTCAATGTACTGATAATTAAACCGTAACATATCCTCCAACTAATAAACTTGAAAGTTGGTATGAAGGAAAATGCGGATACTGGTTAAGTATAAGCTGCACCAGGGAACAAACATATTGTTCTGTACACAAGACTTGAGGGAATACTGAATGATCACCTTCAAATCAAGGCCGCTACTTCCGATTGCATCTTCAACTACAATTTTCATACCATTGATATCTATTGGAAGTTTTGAGCTAGGCCGGCGCACTCCTGCAAAGTTTCCCTCAAGATCATACAGGAAAATTGACTGCAAGTCACGAGCAAGCATTGATCTGAAAATTTTGACAAATTTGGATTATAGAGCAAACTTCCTACTGACAGCCCTGAGATTGTGTAAAAGCAAATCATAAGGTAAAATGACATACATTCCCTTCACATTAGGGGAGTTTGCGTTGGTGTCCCCAACAGGGAGGAACGTTCCATAGAGCTTCTTGTCACCATTCATCTGTAATGGAGCCACAGCCAAATTGAAAGGGCCTTCACCATCCTTCGACACTTGGAGTGCCGAGAAACCCCAATCTGTCTGATAGATTGTAAGCCCTCCGTATCTTAAAGGATCGTTTACGCTAATTGTTTTCCTCATAACCTCCTTTCCATTCAGGTCGAACAGTGAGAGGTCAGTACGAAACTGCGATACCTGTGCATGCATGAGAAAAATACTAAAAATGTTTCAGCAACTATAATTGTAAACATAGTTCACAGTATCGGCTGATACCGATCCGATACAGCCGATACTGATACGGTTTGGCATGTCCCGATCCGATACCGACCGATACCCGATACAGAACGATACCGACCGATACCGACATTGGGGGTCTCTTTTCCGGTCAATTCGGCAAAATAAATTGAACGAAAAAGACCAATCAGCAAATGTGTAAAAGCATAGAAAGATTATAAAAGCATGTAAAGAAAGAAAACTTATCAATCGTATGCAAATTAATTAGTAAGGGTGACTAGTATTTCATTCAATTTCAAAATTACTAAGAAACAACACTGAAAATATTAAAATTATGCCTAAATGTATAAAATATATTTTCTAAAATGTTAATAATTTATTAATAATTATTTGCTTTACGATACCAAAAAATCCGATACTCCGATCCGAAACCTCCGATACTACCGATATCGCTGATCCCGATACTCATAGGAATGGACCGATACCGATACTTCGAACCTTGATTGTAAATAAAAGCCAAAAGCAAAATAAAGAAAATCTAGCACAAATGATGGTTCAACGGAAAAAAAAAGGCAGTCTGAAGAGTTATGATCGCAAAAACAGCGATTACCTCTCCACTGTCATAATACTCCATATAGAATCTGTTGACATGAACTTCCGTACTGAAGGATTGTAGCGGATTAGAAAGAAAGCCGGTGGGATTCATGACATCTCCCACCACAAAATTTAGTCCCTGAGGAACTGTGACTGAGCCTTTAAAGCTCCCAGCAGCACTAAGTGTCGCTCCTCCCATGATCAGCAACATCGCTAAATGTACCCCTATCGGAGCAAATCGACCAGCCATTCCCTTGAAAGCATATAATGATGGCCCTTTTACAAACACCTATACATTTAGAATGATATCAAGAACATATTGATAGAATCGTAAAGTGTAGGTAATGACCTCAAAATGAAGGAATAGGGTTACTTCATTCAACATTGTGCATGGTTGCGAATTACACATATTAGGAGATAACAACACAAAGTTCTATTATCTTCAGAATTAATAGAACCTTACCTCATATCCAGCACCCATCAGAATAACTCCCAAGTCATGAATCGATGCTCGTTGAAGAGAATCTACGAAGTCCTGCTTACGTATAGACTCGGCTGATTGCTTGAAAGACCATCTGCGAAGAAGAAATATGGAAATGAATCCAATGTATCGTACCTTGCCAAATATATATTAGACTAACAGATGCAACAGACCTTCTAGCTACTTTAACTAATGGAATCTGGGTAGTGTATGTACAGGCCATGAGCGATGCTGCGAGGAGCGCTAACATGCCCAAGAAAACAGGGGATGAGAACATATGATCGAATCCAAGGCCAAGAACCCATCTCCAAGTGAAGAATCCAAACGTCGGGTTTTCTTCTGGAAACTTTTGGAAATAGTAATCTGGAGCCTCTCCTTGATCTATGAAAGTGCCTGTGAACAGAAAAGTTATTAAAGTTAGGTATCTGTTATATACAGCCATTGACATCCCTATCAAAAGCAAACAGAAATGGAATTTGAAAGGAAAAAACTGCAAAAATTTCAGAGGCGATCTAAAATCAATTTGTCTCTTGTTATTGTTTTATTTTCTGTATCCATTCATGGATATACTACTAGGACACATAACAAATTGTATGGGTGTTCAATATTTGCTGCTAGTTCATGCTTGGCCTTTCCTGAAGGTCTGCTTTTAACGGTGTTTTCACCGGTTTTGAGGTATTTTTGAACCGACCGTTTATGAAAACCCCTGTTTGTTTGTTTTTTTTGAGGCACTGGTTTTGATCAGCTCAAAAAACCTCCAAAACCGGTGTAATGCAATTTTGGGTGGCTTTATAAACACCCCAAATCGGTGGGTTTTGAGCGGTTTTATTATTTTATTCCATTTATATCCTCACCAAAAATATATAATTGTAATTACTAATACCCTTCCCTATTTAATTTTATTCATGTAAAAAACTTTCAGAGCCGCTCGTTAGTGAATTACCAAGCATGAATTGGACTGGTTTAAAAGCCGCTACTTAAAAACCACCCAAAATCGGACCCCTCGTAACCGCTCATAACCGGTACTCTAAAAACACCTCATAACCACTACCCTCACAATTGCCAAGCAAACCCTGAAAGTTGTGAACCAAGAAATGGACCAAAAAATGAATCAAGATGGAAAGTATTAGGATACAATTATCTATAACTTAATGACCCTAGATGGAAATACATGCGAAATGTGATTCTTCATGAACTCTAAGTAGATAGTTCAGAACTGCTTAGGGTGCATATTGTTCAATGGGCAATTTAGAAAGAATGTAAGCAATGGTCCATGAGTGATGCATTCATACCATTTGCATCAGAAGAGGTTAAGCACAAATTTGGCGTTAATGGAAGAAGCTGTGAACACTAGTTTCTCCTTTTCCTGACAGGTATTGGGTTGCTTTTGGCTCTGTAAATATGGTTACATGCAGTATTAGTAAGAGTTATTCTCTGTCCGGATTAGTTGTTGGTTGCCAAGAATTCATCATACAAGTTCGAACTACTCGATCAGAGGCTTGGAAACATTCAAGTTTGGTAAAAGTATTTGCAAGTTGTTTGGAAGTCTTTTTTGATTGAACAAGATCTATGTGAGGTTGTACATATATTAAAGACCGACGAAGGGATTGCATAAGGATGAGGATCAGCAGTGTTGACTCCTTGGCATGGTTTGTGGATATGGTGCCTTTCATATTGGTAAGTTCTAGATGGGCTAACATTGGTGGAATTAAAGAATTTTAGTATGTTAGTAGTAATTAGTAAGCATTCCAAGTGACCAATTAATTGGAAAAGGGAGTTGTCCTACTTCTTTAAAAAAAACAGCCAAGTTAAAAATAAAACTAAAACACAATGAGGATTCTGAAAGATTGAAATTTTCAAAGTCTATATGTTGGAAATTTTGGTAATTATAAGGTTCATACTAAAATATGGCCTCTTCACAATTGTTAATTGTTAATATATATGTGTGCCGGCCTATGTTGCATGGAGTATACGAATAACAATACAACACAATATGGACACAAAGGTAAGGACAGAGCATTCGTTTTGGTGACCTTGTATATATTGGAGTACTTGTAATGTGTGTGATACGCTCCCGATACGACATGGAATTGACAGTACACTAACCTTCGCATCATCTCTTGGACATAGTTCGCAATATCAGTCGATACCGATACGATACAACCGAAACGTATAGTTTTGGCATGTCCCGGTCAGATACCAAACGCTATAGATACTGAGTGAGACCGCCATTTGGGGTCTCTTTTCCGGTTAATATATATACAGTAGTATAGAAAAATTAAACGAAAAATATAGAATGGAAAATTAGTGTCAGCACAATGAATCACTTGTGCCGAAGATTTACAATATTACGGTGTGTCGATAAGATCCTTATCGATAAATTATAACTATTACCATTGATCGAAGTTTTATATCTATAAATTCACAACATTCATTCATATTAATATTTTTCCATCCAATTTATTTATTGTAGTTGCACTATGTCTAGTGACAAGTAAATAAACAATAGTATTTATTGCAAGTGGAATATTATTTAATTTAAAACTAACGAAAAATAATATACAAAATGATGTCTAAATGTCTATAAACTACTAAAATCAATGAAGCTAAGTAAATCAATGTTCCTAAAAGTTTGAACAGATAGGAACGGGCCAACATTATATACGAAATCTTTAACACCACCATCAAGTGCAGATTGGTAAGAGGACACGGGCTGTGCCCGCACGTGGAAGAGCCTAGAGCGCGCACTTGGTATAAAGCTTAAAGACTAGTGAATAGAGGATCACTCATAGAAAGGCAGGCACTATAGACAATTTAATTGGTGGAAGTGAGGTTTGTCACAAAAATATATGTATATAAATGTCAATATCTAAGATTTTATTATATTGTAATCAATACAAAAATGCTATTTGGCTTCCAAAATATTTGGGTGATGCAATCTTTCATTATGTGACATATGACATGGTTGCTGACATGGCAGCTGATATGACAAAATTTAACATTAAAATTAAAATTAAAATTAAAATTAAAATTAAAATTAAAATTAAAATTAATAATAAACTTGACATTAAAATTAATATTAATATTAATATTAACATTAATTTTTTTGGGTAATTAATGTTTTGTGTTAAAATTTGCCATGTCAGTTGTTATGTCAGCTGTCATGTCAGATGTCACATAATGGGAGATGACATCACCCAAATATTTTGGGAGCCAAATAGCATAATTGTAATCAATATGATCCTGATCTGGAGTATTATATAACCGTAGGAGATTAATTACCTACTATAGGTTGGTGGTTACCTATTCTAGATGCATGATTGTAGGAGATTAATTACCTACTATAAATTGGTAGTTACCTATTCTAGATTGGTGGTTGTGTTGTATACATTCAGTTCAATTCAACATAATGAGCATGCAATGATTATCCGATATTACTTTTTCTCTCAAATTCTCTTAGTTCAGACCCATAAAATTTTCCTCTAACACCATGCTAGATAACCATAGTTCCCGAAAGCTCGAGTTGATAGGAACGGGCCGACATTATACATTAAACCCACATATCTTTCATTTGTGTTATTGAAGTATTCTAATTGGAACTTAAGAAGAGAGATCAACATATATATACCCAAAGCCATAAGTGCTGCAATGGTGAACATCTCCCCGATGGCCAACGGGAGGTTGGAGAGCACAGACAGAACCCTCTTCGGTATCCGCTTGAACAGGACCACCCCCCATGAAGGACTACTCGCCGGAGTCTCTTTGCTGCTGCTGCTGCTGCTGCTGCTGCTCGGCTTCT
This sequence comes from Iris pallida, assembly GCA_029216955.1. Taxonomy (NCBI): domain Eukaryota; kingdom Viridiplantae; phylum Streptophyta; class Magnoliopsida; order Asparagales; family Iridaceae; genus Iris; species Iris pallida. The sequence continues at coordinate 9,832,504 of JANAVB010031416.1, read as the reverse complement.
TCTCCTCTAGCACAGAAGGTGCAGAGTCGAAGAGCACGATCTCCTTCCTCCTGCTCTTTGATGGTGCCGCTAGTTTCTGCTTGTTGCCATCTTTGGGAGCTTGGAGCTTGGAGCTGATGCTGAGGACATGATGGTGAGAGTAGGATCTGGAGAAGAAGGTTTTTGGAGGTGGGGAGTTTGCTAGCTGGAAAGGAACAGAGATCATTTTTTTTCTCTATTTTTTTTTGAGTTCTTGGGAGGACTTGGGGAGTGGTATTTGTATGGTTGTTATGGAGGGAGAAAGTTTTGGATAGGGTGGTGGAGAGATGGGCTGGTTCTTTTTCTTGAGCTTTGTTTTGAAAAAGCTCGGCCCACTAGTTGATCAAGATCTTTGATATTTACTAAGGTTTTCGGGTTGGGTTCGGGTAGTGCCGGTATCGGGTATCGGACCCTTGTCCGTTAGTTTATGGGTCCATCTTTTGGATCCGGATTCCATCCGTTTAAGCTTTGGATTGTGTTCGTATCCTCTACAAGGAGATCGTACTCTTATCCGTTTGCAACAAGGGAAAAATTATAATTTTGGTCAACGAATATTTGCAAAATTTAAGTTTTAGTCACTCTTGCTGAGTGACTAAAACTTAAGTTTTGCAAACATTCAATGACCAAAAGTATAGTTTTTCTTCCACCACCACCACCACGACACACACCCCCTCCCCTATGGAAAAATGGGGTCCAAATTGATAGCTATCATATGTGCAGTTGTAAAAAAATTGTAAGTGTTTTGGTTGTAATCGTAGCATTGTTATTTATATATCTAATACTAATCAGCATGTCACACAAAACTGGACCAAAATTGATGTGAAGCATAATAATGCATGCATTTGAAAGCTGATTTTCTCGCCCCAAATGAGCAAGTACAAATAGTTGCTTACTGGATAACCAGATAACACGACCTTGTTGTGCTCGAGGGACATTCCTGTACTTTCTTGGAGGTAACATTTCGTTAATTTGTGCTAAAAAAAAACTATTCTATTCTATTGCGGTTTGAGTTAAAGGTGGAAGGTTTATGTATGTGTTGATCAAAACTAAAATAACGTTGTTATTTTGTCCGAAGCTTTTGTGACCCCCAATTTGTCCGACAGCACGTGTCGATCTTCTATTTAAAAGGAGGGCCAAATTTTAAGGAAGTATGGTCCAAAAAATGCGGAAAAGGGTGAGGGAGGGGCGATGGTTGGCCACCACGGACGGTCACGTCCATCTGCAGCAAAAATATAATTTTTGGAAAGTAAAATTATGCTAAATAGGTCTCGAAGATGTATATAGTTCTTTTCCTTGCGCCCCCCCCCCCCCCCCCCCCCCCCCCCCCCCCCAAACAAAAAAAAATGCTTAATAGTTCTCGAAGAATAAAAAAGGACGTTGTTATTTTTAATGCAACTTTTGTGACCGTCAATTGGTCCGTCAGCTTTTTTTTTGTCCCCAAAATTATGCTAAATAGTTCTCGAAGAATGTAAAAGGACGTTGTTATTTGCCTGCAGCTTTTGTGACCGTCAATTGGTCTATCATCACGTGTGGACATTCCACTCACTACCAAAATACAGTAAATTAGCGACGGAACATTAGCGACGGATATCGTCCGTCGGCGTTAGCGACGACTTTGTGGAAACTAGCCGACGGATTACCGACGACAAGCCGTTATATTTTATTTTATTTTTAGGGGGAGAAAAGGTCGCTCATCCGTCGCTAGGACGTCGGAGATATAGCGACGGATATTCAGCCGTCGCTATGCAGTCGATTATTTGGCGGAAATTGTGAGAAGAATTGGCGGGACAATTCTTCGACTACGTAGCGACGGATATTCAGTCGGCAAGTATCAAAAAGAGCGACTAACGGGCGACGGATAAAAATCCGTCGCTAGTCCGTCGCTAAATATACGTTCCAGACTTAAATTGAAACGGCGGGAGGAACTTTTCGCATTCCCCCCAAATTCACTCTCTCACCTCTCTCTCTCTCTCTCCCGCGGCTTCGGTGATCGGCGTCGGCGTCCTCTCCTCTCTCTCTCCCGAAGGTAATCCCCTCTCTCTCTCTCTCTCTCTCTCTCTCTCTCTCGGTGTCGTAGGGGCAGCGGGGGCGGTGGGCTTGGGGCCGGGGCGTCGGGGGCGTCGGGGGCTGGGCGACGGGGGACGGCGGGGGGCGGGGGGTTATGGGTGGCGGGGCTGCGGGGAACGGCGGGCTTGGGGCGGGGGTGTCAGGGGCTGGGCGGCGGGCTTTGGACGAGGGCGTCGGGGGCTGGGCGACAGGCTTGGGGCGGGAGCGTCGGGGGCTGGGCGACGGACTTTAGTCGGGAGCGGCGGAGGGCTTTGCTTCTCAAATTCATCTGAGTTTATATATTGGCTAAATAATGTGTTATCCATATTGGGTGTTATCCATTAGTTTGGTGGTGTTTGGATTAGTAATGTGAATATGGGGTTTGGGTTCATGGTGTATATGTCCACTGTGTCAAGGACAGTGCGAGTTCTTCATCTGTCTTCTTTGTTAAGAATATCCGTGGGACATTCGCTTCACCAAAGTCACTGAATAAGTGAAGTTTTTCCTGGAAAATCGACCCTTAGAGTGTATCAGTTGTGTGCTTCTATATAGATGTATATATCTATACATCAAACTGTGATATACATATGTGTATGTGTGCTTTAGAGAGTGAGGAATGAAGGCAGGCCTACCATGCCTATTAGCATGCAGGACGGCTTGGGGTGTAATGTGTGAGTGTAGGCATGGTAGGAAATATAGGTAATGCTAGTGTAACTAGACTAAGGTAGTGCTTGCTAGATAGTAAGGACACTCTAGTATCCTAACCAAGTTAATTTTAGCCTAGATATTTAGGATATAGCTCCTATATCCTAGAAGTGGACTATTGCAATTTAGAAATAGATAGATTGACTCAATTTGATTAATTGACCTATAATGACTCTAAAACTTGATTTGCTGCTGCAAGCATACAACACCATAAAAATATTTACTGACTCGTCAAGTCGAACCGTGTATAAATGCTCGACGCTTAAGAGGAATCATTTCGACTTAGTGGACTATCGAAGAATCGGTATCGGACTATCGGTATCAGTATCGAACTATCGGTATCGCTAGCGGACTATCGGACTATCGGTATCGGTATCGCACTATCGGTATCGGTATCGCACTATCGGTATCGGACTATCAGTATCGGTATCGCACTATCGGTATCGGTATCGAACTATCAGTAACAACTGTACTTAGATTTTTCTCTTCTCGAGCTAGAATACCAGCAGATCCACCAGTTACATGATTATATACTAATTCTGTTTAGTTTGTCTTACTATACAGATTTTTGCATCCAATCTGTGATGGATCGTTATTTCGTTGATCGTACATGGATGTATAAACGACAACACGAGAGCAGAATAGGTGTGAGTGACGATTTTTAGGCAGGCGTGGAAGTGTTTCTTAAGTATGCCATGAGCAAAGCTCAGTTTATGGACGGTAACAAAATCAAGTGTCCATGTCGTAATTGTCGCAATAGACATTACGAAGAAGTGGTGAGTGTAAGAGATCATTTGACCCGTAAGGGTTTCGTACGTGATTACGGCCTGTGGTCATCGCAAGGTGAACTATATACGGAAAGACAGGTTGCAAATGCTACTACTTATGCTTTTGATGATAATGCTGCAGCAGATTTTGTCGTCGATGACGACGAATGCTCTGTTGATTATGGAGACGTGCAGAACCTTGCACGAGATATGGTGTACGACGCGGCAGGGCCTAATTTTGATCTGGAGGATCCTAATCCCGAGACAAATGAGTTCTATGATATATTTCAGGATGCCGAAACTTCTTTATATCCTGGTTGTGAGCCACATTCCGTACTGTCAGAGATGATACGGTTGTTGAACATAAAGTCCGATTTTAACTTGCCACAAACTTGCTATGATCGGATTACACAACTAATGAAGGAGGTGTTACCGAAGGAATCAAAAGAGCCTCCAAAAAACTTCTACAAGTCGAAGATGATGGTCCGACAACTGGGACTGAGGTACGACAAGATAGATTGTTGTCGCAACGGATGCATGTTATACTACAAGGAGAACGAGGATATAGAAAGTTGCAGCTTCTGTAATGCGGATCGTTACAAGCCAGTCAGGAAAAAAGGAAAGTCAACTAGAAAACGATGTCCTTACAAGTATATGCATTACTTGTCGATCATGAAGCGCTTGCAGAGGATGTATATGTCTCAGAATACAGCAGAACACATGACGTGGCACAACGAAGAACGCACAAAGGACGATGGAGAATTGTCACATCCTTCGGATGGAGAGACGTGGAAATATTTCGATTTTTGCCATCCAGATTTTGCTGCAGAGCCTAGAAATGTACGCATGGGGCTATGTTCTGATGGCTTCGCCCCTTTCGGGCAGTCGGGATCTCAATACTCCTGCTGGCCGGTCATTCTGACCCCTTACAATCTGCCACCATGGATGTGTATGAAGACTCCTTATATGTTCTTGACAGCTATCATACCGAGTCCCAAAAATCTGATGAAGAATATCGATATATATTTACAGCCGTTGGTGGATGAGCTGAAACAGCTGTGGGAGATCGGCATCACGACCTATGATATTTTCAGGAAACAGAACTTTCAGATGAGAGCTTCACTGATGTGGACAATTAATGATTTTCTCGCATACGGTATGCTGTCGGAATGGAGTACTCACGGCACCATGTCTTGTCCGATATGCATGCAAAATAGTAAGGCGTTCCGCCTTAAGCATGGAGAAAAAACTTCTTTCTTTGATTGTCATCGTCAATTTCTGCCCGCGAGTCATCCTTGGAGAAAGAACAAGGACGCGTTCAGAGCTGGAAAACAAGAATTTTCTCATCCGCCTGCCAGATTGTCGGGATATGATATTTGGAAAGATGTAAAGGACTTGCCCACTGTAATGGAAGATCCATCGAACAATCGTGTCGATGGGTTCGGACAAACCCATAACTGGACCAAACAGAGTATCTTCTGGGACTTGCCTTATTGGAAAGATAATCTTATAAGGCATAATCTTGATGTTATGCATATCGAAAAGAATGTGTTCGATAATGTCTTCAATATCGTCATGGATATTAAAGAAAAGACGAAGGACAATCCAAAAGCAAGACAAGACATTGTCGAGATATGCAAGCGTCCTTATCTGAACTTAATACAAAGGGGAGCTGGTGGACAAATAACTAAGCCGATAGCACAATACACATTGAGTAAGGAAGATAGATTAATAATCTGCAAGTGGGTATCTACTTTAAGATTTTCCGACGGCTATGTTTCAAATTTTTCTAGATGCGTTGATCTCAATGAACGCAAGCTAACGGGAATGAAGAGTCATGACTGCCACGTATTTATAGAAAGATTACTGCCCATTGCTTTGAAAGAGTTGTTGCCTTCTGCTGTATGGGTTCCGTTGGCCGAACTATCAATATTCTTTAGGGATATTTGTTCAACTAAGTTGACTGTGCAACACATGGTTGAACTTGAGGAGAATATTATCTTAACAATTTACAAGTTGGAGAAAATATTTCCTCCTGGCTTCTTCGACAGCATGGAGCATCTACCGATTCATCTAGCATACGAAGTCCGTGTCGGTGTATCTGTTCATTATCGATGGATGTACCCATTTGAAAGGTACATAAAAATCGATATAATTTAAGTTTAATTTCAGTAGGTTTTAAAATTCTTTCTTAATTCTCAAGATAATTTGTCTCTCTAGATACCAACACCATCTAAAGAAGAAAGTTGGCAATAAGGCTCATATAGAGGCTTCGATATGCGAAGCATATCTTATCAAAGAGGTGTCAAACTTCTGCTCCATTTATTTCGATACTCATGTTAAGACAAATTGAAATAGACCTCAAAGGAATGACGAGAACGTTGAGGATGGAGGAATATTCAATGTAAGGGGCAAGCCTGTTGGGGCTAGTAAAAAATGGTGGTTGACTGACGACGAGTATGATGCCGCTCACCGATATGTCTTGTTAAACTGTGACATACAAGAAGTAAGAGATTTGGAGAAGTAAGTCAGTACACTTGCACTCGTTATAATCTCGAATTTGATGAAGTAAGTGACTACACTTATATATTCTTATTTTCTCTAATAGTGTATTTAGAGATGAAGTCAAAATGAGGACACCCGATATTACCGATGAGGGATTTCAAAGAGAGGTTGATTGTACATTTCCGTCATGGTTTCGCAAATACGTAAGTAACTGAGATTATAATTGAGGTTGATTTTATATATTCTTATAAAATACGTAAGTAACTTGTTGACACAAAGTCACAGTCAACCAAATATTGACAATATTGACTAAATAATATCTGTAATAATTCAATACGACACACGACGTCTGCATTAAGCTCAAGACAGAAGACAGCTCAGCTTCCGTGTCTCAGTTGATTTGAGTCTGTATTTTACACTTTCTTTGAGTCTACACTAATGTAATCTGAGTCATGCTGAGCTCTTGAAACTTAGACTATAGCCTACCCAAAAATCCCAAAGCTCCACCAAACCAGAAATTCCCAAATGGTCCCCTTTGAACCACTCTGTGCTCTGGAGACAGAGTTCGGGCCGAACTCTGCCTCCACACAGAGTTCGGGCCGAACTCTGTCCCCTAGAAATCAGGAACCCTAATTTTAGGGTTAGCTGGTTGCTAGTTGTCCAACGGCCAAATATTTGAATTTTTCTACCCGAATTCTGGCCGAATTCTGCCTATAAAAACACTATAAATAGGGCATGAATTCTCTCATTCCAATCCATCCAATCTTCTCTTCTCTTCTCTCTTGTAGCTGAAATAAGCCATACCCTTCCCATCTACTAGCCACAAGCCTCCTAAGTCTCGAGTGCTCAGCATCTCTCAGTTAGGATTCTTGTGCAAGAGTCGAAGAAGTCGCTTGGACAATTCCAAGCAAATCGCCACTGCGATCCTCTGTTAGAAGTTGACGTGCTCTTCTGAAGTAAAGGCACGGTTGTAAACTACTATTTCACAAATAGTGGATTTGAATCCTGAGCTAGAGTTCTCAGGCCTGGACTAGTCCTCCACGAGAGAAACCAGGTTAAAATCGCTGTGTTTGCGTATGCTCTTTTGATCTCCTTTTATTTTCTGCACTTTACTCTGATTATTTATTATTGGTGAAAGAGTTATTTTAATTGGTCATTTTTCTATATATACTCTATTCACCCCCCTCTAGAGTTGCCAAACTGTTCTTCAATTGGTATCATAGCTCTATTCTCTTTATAAGGACTAACATCCTAAGAGCTGATCCATGGCAATCACACAATCCTTGATTTCCAATCATGGTGAAGGTCAGTCCACTCATAGGCCTCCCCTATTTGATGGAACTAACTATACATATTGGAAAACAAGGATGAGCTTCTATCTTAAGTCTCTAGACTTTGACCTGTGGACTGTCGTCACTGACGGTTACAAAAAGCCCGTCAGGATAGTTGTCGATGGTGACCTCATTGAGAAACCACACGACAAATATTCTGTCGAGGAGAAGAAACAGGCAAGTCTAGATGCTAGGGCTATTAATGCTTTATTCTGTGCTATAGACAGGAATGAATTCAACAGGGTCTCCACATGCACCACTGCTCATGAAGTATGGAGACTTCTAGAAGTGACGCATGAGGGAACCACACAAGTCAAGGAATCTAAAATAAGCCGTCTTACTCAAGAATACGAAGCCTTCAAGATGAAGCCAAATGAGACGATCACTCAAATGTATACAAGATTCCTCGACATCATCAATCCTCTATCCTCGCTTGGTAAGCAGTACTCAAACCACGAGAAGATTCGTAAGTTACTCAGAGGGTTGCCAAAGATTTGGAACCCTAAGGTGACGGCCATCATAGAAGGAAACGATCTCACATCAATGTCAATGGAGACCTTGATGGGTAAGCTCATGACTCACGAGCTTGACCTCAAGGACTTCGGAGAGCCTGCTCCGAAGACCAGGGAGATCGCACTCAAAGCTCATCGACGAAGGGCTGATCACGATGAGACCGAAGACGATAACTCGGATGATGAAGACCAAGCTCTCATGGTTCGCAACTTCAGAAAATTCCTTCGCTTCAATCGAAGGAAGAAGGATTCACAAGAAGATGATGAAGAAGAGCCAACCTGTTACGGTTGCAAGAAGACTGGACATGTCCGAAAAGACTGCCCATTCTTGAAGAAGAGCAACCACTATGAGAAGCCATACAAAAAGAATTCATCAAAGAAATATGCCAACACAGGAATTTGGCATGAAAGTGAAGCGAGTGACTCCGAGGAAGAAAAAGGTTCTCCTCAAGATACAGCAAATGTATGCCTAATGGCAACTTCCAACAAGGTATCTAACGAAACTCTAGATGACTTCTCTTTTGATGAACTTGGCGATGCTTTTACTGATTTACTCGATGATCACAAAAAGGTCATTGGTAAATACAAACATGCCAAGGACAAAATCAAAAGTCTGGAAGATGAGATACAAAGAATTTCTTTACTTCTTGATGATGTTAGAGACACGTCACCCACTGATGCCACTAATAAAGTATTCAAGCTTAAAATAAGCTTACATGATGCTGAAGCACGTATTGAGCAACAAGCTCAAGAAATCACTACTCTCAACACGTTGCTTGCTGAAGAAAAGAGTAGACACAAAATCTCCATGACTAAAATATATGGCTTGAATATTAAGGTTGATGAATTGCAAGCTGCTTCTAAGAGATTAGAAACCAAATTGGGTAAACAGGTGCTTCAACCTCAAACCCAATCACATGGGCACAACACCACTCATGCTAGTCAACCACGTCATTCTCATGCAGCACATAACCATGCATTTATATACACAAACCTTCACAAACCACATGCACGTAAGAATAATTCTCATTCAGTACACAATCATCATGTTGCACAAAGACACAATCAACATCACCTCACACATAGAAATCATCATCATGCTATACCATATAGACAAGATCATCATGCCATGCCATATAGACAAAATAATCATGCTATGCCACATAGACAAAACCATCATACCATTTCACAATCACATGCCATGCCATATAGACAATATCAGCATGTCACACATCATAGACAATATTATATCATGCCATGTCATATAGACAAAATCATCATGTTATGCCACATAGACACCATCACCATGCCACTCATTCTATGCATAATCATCATAACCATGCTAACTCTTCACATCATGATCATCCACATCCTGCTGCTTACAGATATTACTCTCATGCTCCTAGTATAAATAAAAATGCTATCTGTACCTACTGTGGATCACATGGACACATCTCTCCACAGTGCAGAGTTAGAAGACTGGTAGATAAAAAGATATATGCTTGGTTTCCAAAGACTAACTTTTCAGGACCCTCAAGAACTCGGGTACCAAAGGTCACATCTACTCTTGATGTAGGTGGACCTTCCCTCCTCAACTGAAAGTAAGTGGATTCTCGATAGTGGATGCTCGCGACATATGACGAGAGACGCAAATCTTTTTGCATCACTATCGATGAAGAGAGAAGGATATGTATCCTTCGATAACAATCTCAAAGGGCACATAATAGGTAATGGTATCATTGGTCATCCTCCTTCTCCTGTAATAAAGGATGTCTGCCTAGTGACCGAGTTAAAGCATAACCTGCTCAGCATTAGTCATCTTGCTGATCATGGATATGATATTAACTTTGGACAAAACAGTTGCTACATCTATGATAGGTCAACAGGAGACATTGCTTTTGAAGGGAAAAGAGAGGACAACATATATATTTTCTATCTTTCTATAAATACTAACAATGCAGGTAGATGTCTATATGCCCACAAAGATGAACGACTACTTTGGCACCAGCGTCTTGGTCATGCCAACATGGATGCTATATCCAGGCTGTCTACCAAGAAGCTAGTGAGAGGATTGCCTGACATCACATTCAAAAAGGACACGGTATGTGCCGAATGTGAACTAAACAAGGCAACTAAATCCTCATTTCACTCCATCAACTCTGTAAGTACTACTAGACCCTTGCAACTACTTCATATGGATTTATTTGGTCCTAGTAGAATAGCTAGCCTTAGTGGCAAACTTTATGCATTTGTTATTATTGATGATTTTTCGAGATTTACTTGGGTTTTCTTTCTCGCTAATAAGAGCGATGCTATTTCTGTTTTCAAAGTTTTTGTAAAGAAAGTTCAAAACGAAAAAGGCTATATGATTACTCGAATCCGAAGTGATCATGGAGGCGAATTCGTAAATTATGATTTTGAAAATTTTTGTAATGCAAATGGTTTTGATCATGAATTTTCTTGTCCTAGAACTCCTCAATAAAATGGTGTTGTGGAGCGGAAGAATAGAACTCTCGGCGATATGGCCAGAGTCATATTGAATAAATTTTCACTTCCGAAATATTTTTGGGCATAAGCTGTCAGTACAGCATGCCACATTTTGAATAGGGTGCTGATTCGTCCCATTACGAAGAAAACACCCTATGAACTTTGGTTTGGGAGAACCCCCAATGTTTCTTATTTTAAAGTTTTTGGTTGTAGATGTTTTATCCTTAACACCAAAGACAACTTAGGCAAATTTGATGCCAAAGCTGACGATGGTATCTTTCTTGGTTATGCCGCCAAGAGTAAGAGATATAGAGTTTTTAATAAACGCTCACTTATTGTGGAAGAGTCAACAAATGTGACTTTTAATGAAGATAACAGTGCAGTAAGTACTCTTGATGATGACGTTGAGCCATCAACTTCTACTCCAATGAATATTTCAACCGAAACTGATTCTCTGGAGGGTTTGCCTAAGAAATTCTCTTTCAAACCTTCTCATCCAGAAAATTTAGTAATAGGAGAAGTTTCACGTGGAGTAACTACTAGATCATCACTAAGAGACTCCGTTGCTAGCACTGCCTTCATTTCACAAGTAGAGCCTAAAAACATTTCTGAAGCCTTTAATGATGAATTTTGGATTTCTGCTATGCAAGAAGAACTCAACCAATTCGAGAGAAGCCAAGTATGGGAACTCGTTCCTAAACCGGTTAATCACTCGATAATTGGTACTAAATGGGTTTTTAGAAACAAAATAAATGAAGATGGTTCAGTCACACGTAACAAAGCTCGTCTAGTAGCTCAAGGATACAACCAAGAGGAAGGTATCGACTACGATGAGATGTATGCTCCTGTTGCTAGACTAGAATCCATTCGGATGCTTTGTGCTTTTGCTAATTTTTAAAACTTTAAATTATTTCAAATGGATGTAAAAAGTGCTTTCTTGAATGGTTTTATTAAGGAGGAAGTTTATGTGAAACAACCTCCTGGCTTTGAAAATCACAAATTTCCTGACCACGTGTTCAAGCTAAAGAAAGCGCTTTATGGCCTCAAACAAGCCCCCAGAGCTTGGTATGAAAGGCTAAGTAGCTTCTTACTTGAGAAAGGTTTTTCAAAAGGGAAAATTGACACTACACTGTTTATAAAATCTTTTAAAGACACTATTCTGTTGATTCAAATCTATGTTGATGATATCATTTTTGGGTCTACTGATGAAACCCTCTGTCAAGAATTTGCCAAGTGTATACAGACGGAATTTGAGATGAGCATGATGGGAGAGCTCAACTACTTTCTTGGCCTGCAAGTGAAACAAATGGCTAATGGAACTTTCATCTGTCAATCGAAGTATACCAAGGACATGCTGAAGAAGTTCGATCTTGACAACGTCAAACCAATCAGCACTCCAATGGCTACTTCAACCAAACTCGAACCAGATGAGAGCGGCAAACCTGTTGATCAACGTAAGTATCGAGGTATGATAGGCAGCTTACTTTATTTAACTACTAGTCGTCCCGATATCATGTTTAGTGTTTGCCTATGTGCTAGATATCAAGCTAATCCTAAGGAATCACACATGACCGCGGTTAAGCGTATCTTTCGATACCTTAAAGGTACGGTTACAGTGGGCCTATGGTATCCCAAGTCCACATCATTTGACCTTATTGGTTACTCTGATGCTGACTTCGCTGGATGCAAGGTCGACCGTAAAAGTACGAGCGGCACGTGTCATTTATTAGGAAAGGCTTTAGTCTCCTGGTTTAGCAAAAAGCAGAACTCTATCGCACTATCCACAACAGAAGCTGAATACATAGCAGCTGGGCATTGTTGTGCACAAATTCTGTGGATGAAGCAAACCCTTGAAGACTATAAGTTATCTTTCATGCATATTCCTATATTCTGTGACAACACTAGTGCTATTAATTTGACTAAGAACCCTGTCTGTCACTCACGCACTAAACACATTGAGATCAGACACCATTTTTTGCGTGATCATCAGCAAAACGACACAATTAACTTAGAGTTTATTGACACTGATCATCAGCTAGCAGATTTCTTTACTAAGCCATTATCCGAAGAGCGCTTCAATTTCCTTTGTCGTGAACTCGAAATTTTGGATGAAGCAGTTATAAGTTGAGACTCACCTGCGTAAATATCGAGTATATTTTGATTCTTTTACGACAAATTTGGTATGGGTACAAGCCGAAAGGGTCCTTCTGACAACAAGGCGTAAAAGCCTAAGCGACACGGTGCACTAGTCCTCAGGACTACCGCTAGCTGGGATCCGGCCCCTGCAGCTAACCCATGGCAAATTTGAAATATTGAATTATAATATATTTCCTTGTTTGTTATATGGTTTGTTTCGATTTAATATTGTCTAATTGATTTTTCTAAAGTTCATTCTGACTTTTGTGTACCTCTCTATGTACTTCAATGCATTCATCATACTTTTATCCTCTCTACCTTTTTTTTTCAACACTTAACCATTTTTTCATCTCTTCAGCCTGTTTTAAGTTCTGGACCACTAATCCAGAACTCGGGCCGAACTCTGCCCCTAACAGAGTTTGGGCCGAGTTCGGTCCCTATTGGTCCAGCGTCGGGATCAGCCTCTACCGTTGGATCAGTTTAGATCATACGGTCAGAATTTCTTCCGACCAACGAAAACCCTCTCTTATATTTCGGGTTTTCATCTCTCTCCTTCACTATTACCTCCTTCCTCACCTCTCCAAACTCTTTCCTTCAAACCCTAACCCTAGTTTTTGATCTAGAAGGCTCTATTACTTCTCAAAATCAAGGGAAAGGGGTTTCTCATCATTCTCTTCCACTGTTTGTTGTTGATTTCAGGTATATCCCCTTCTTTCTCTCTATTTCAAGTTCTCTATTTTCTTGCAAATGGCTCCTCGCTTGCCCAATCATGGGAAAAGGACTCGAACTGAGGGAGCTTCCTCTTCGAATCCTCCTCCTCAAATTGAGCAAGTAGTTGAACAACAACCCATTCATCCGTTGTTCAACCTGCCTTGTCCCCATGATCCGAATACATATGACGAGCGATTATTTGTGTCGCTAGACGCGTCTAATGCATGGTTTAGCGACTTTCGGACTCATCCGGTGTTCGGGGGACATCCGATAAATTTTACAATCTTTTCTCAATATGAATCATTGTTTCGTGATCTATGTTTGGATGCGTTAGTTGCCTCAAACTTTGTCATTTACCGTAGCGCAATCCAAATGTTTTATTGCAATTTAACTTTCGTTGCAACCCACATCTATTCCCGGGTTGCCGGTATTGACATTGCTTTCAATGATTCTGAGTTGGGGGATTTTCTTGATCTTTTTAATCTCGATGCTTGGGATAAACTTGTGGAAGCTCGTCAATTTCAATTTGTTGGCGATACTTCTCTTGAAGGTTTCAAGGAGGAATTATGTGCTCCTAACATAAGTCCTCGCAAACTTATGGCCAAGCACCTCAACCCATATTTCTATGAACTTCATCGAATCATTTTTAACACTATCTTGCCAAAAGCTGGCTCCACTGATAAAGTTACCTACTTTGAGATATCTGCTTTGTATCACCTTCATTATCGTATCCCCTTCAATCTTTCTAGGACAATGATGGACTGGATGATAAATTGTAGGAAGAAACCAAGAGCATTAGTTTATCCTTTATATCTTCCTATGGTTTTTCGTGCGTTCATTATTCCTATTCATGACTGTCAGTTCTTGCCTGCTCCTGCTTTCCTGTCCAAGGCACGACGTACTCAGGCAGTCATCGTCTCTCCTGAGGCTTCTGAACATTCTGATGATGAGGAGCCTGACGCCCCTCCACTCGGTCAGGATGCACCACTTCTACCTGCCACTCTTGAGTCTATTCAGACTATGCTCCGGGATCGTTTTACTCTTGAGGACGATCGCTGGACACAGCTGGACTATCGTACTACTCTGCAGATGAGTGCCCTCGGAAACTCTCTACATGATATACGGTATTCCCTGTCTCGTCATCTGCACATTCCCATGGAGCGGGATCCTGAGCGCGCGGGCCATCGCATTGATGATCCATGGGTCATGCGTTACATGGATCCAGATGCTGCATTTCTGGACCCCCGTCGCTCCTTCCCCGGTCCTTCAGATGCTCCAGGACCTTCTCGTGCTCCGTGATGGAGATTGGCTCGATCTGCTGCTGCTACTGATGATGATCTTAGTTGATTCTTTTTGATTTCAGTTATTTAGTTTATTATAGATTTATGTACTTGGTTTTATGTACTCAAACTCTGGTTGTGTGTTTGACACTTGGTTTTGTGGATGACATTTTATGCTCATTATCATAGTTTTACTTTATGCTAGTGACTCATTTTGTTGAGTCATACACTGTTTCTTCTCTGCTTGGTGTGGTTGCATCACTCTTCATTGTCTATACTGCAGTTTATATGATCTTTCATTCATATGCAGTCTATATTGCTAACTGCCAAAAGGAAGAGAACTATGTATATTCTGGCTAGATATATTTAGTATCATATTTTTCGCTTTCGTATATCTGTGCTTGTTTGTGCTTTTTGGAGATATTATACAGGTTCAATGCATTCTTTACGGGGGAGCTATCTCTTCTAGCTCAGCGCCGTTCACTGATCACGGGGGAGCTCTTATTTCTAGCTCGGCATCGATTATGGGGGAGCTATGTTGCTATGATCAACTGTGTCCAGGTATGAATGTTGAATATACATATATTATTTTGTCAATTATCAATATGGGGGAGATTGTTGACACAAAGTCACAGTCAACCAAATATTGACAATATTGACTAAATAATATCTGTAATAATTCAATACGACACACGACGTCTGCATTAAGCTCAAGACAGAAGACAGCTCAGCTTCCGTGTCTCAGTTGATTCGAGTCTGTATTTTACACTTTCTTTGAGTCTAGACTAATGTAATCTGAGTCATGCTGAGCTCTTGAAACTTAGACTATAGCCTACCCAAAAATTCCAAAGCTCCACCAAACCAGAAATTCCCAAATGGTCCCCTTTGAACCACTCTGTGCTCTGGAGACAGAGTTCGGGCCGAACTCTGCCTCCACACAGAGTTCGGGCCGAACTCTGTCCCCTAGAAATCAGGAACCCTAATTTTAGGGTTAGCTGGTTGCTAGTTGTCCAACGGCCAAATATTTAAATTTTCCTACCCGAATTCTGGCCGAATTCTGCCTATAAAAACACTATAAATAGGGCATGAATTCTCTCATTCCAATCCATCCAATCTTCTCTTCTCTTCTCTCTTGTAGCTGAAATAAGCCATACCCTTCCCATCTACTAGCCACAAGCCTTCTAAGTCTCGAGTGCTCAGCATCTCTCAGTTAGGATTCTTGTGCAAGAGTCGAAGAAGTCGCTTGGACAATTCCAAGCAAATCGCCACTGCGATCCTCTGTTAGAAGTTGACGTGCTCTTCTGAAGTAAAGGCACGGTTGTAAACTACTATTTCACAAATAATGGATTTGAATCATGAGCTAGAGTTCTCAGGCCTGGACTAGTCCTCCACGAGGGAAACCAGGTTAAAATCGCTGTGTTTGCGTATGCTCTTTTGATCTCCTTTTATTTTCCGCACTTTACTCTGATTATTTATTATTGGTGAAAGAGTTATTTTAATTGGTCATTTTTCTATATATACTCTATTCACCCCCCTCTAGAGTTGCCAAACTGTTCTTCATAACTGAGATTAGAAATATATAATCTAAAATATTTAAATTATAAATATTTATTTACAGGTTTTATTGCCTGAAACAACACTCACTAATGAGAGTGTTCGTTATCTGGCATTGGGACCGAAGAGGCAAACAAAGACTTGGCCAGGCTATGTCGTTAATGGATTCAGGTTTAAGGCAACTCAGAATGCTATAAATGTCGAATTTATCAATGACGGCATCAGTACCAAGGATTCCGGTGTTTGCATAAGAGGCACCATCTATGACGACGAACCGGACTTTGACTATTATGGAGTGCTTCGGGATATTGTAGATTTACAATATACTGGCCCATATGATATGCATATTGTAATGTTCAAATGTGAGTGGTTCGATACGATACCAAATATCGGTTGGAGAATCGATAAACAATTTGGATTTGTCGATATAAATTATCGCAGGCGGTATAGAGGGTCCGATACATTTGCGATAGCAAATCAGGCTATTCAAGTCTACTATACAAGCTACCCAAGGCGTCGTAGAGATCGACTTGACTGGTGGACAGTATGCAAGATTAAATCTAGAAATACATTCAACGTTGGAGATCCAGCAAACCAAGAGGACCAGATCAAAAAGTCCCAATACTTGGGACAACACTCGGATACAATGGATGTTGAAGATATTGTTGAGGAAAATAGAGGGGAGAAAGAGGTTGATACACAAGACTTAGCTGTCAACCAGGGGAGAAAGAGGCGTCTTGTCCCAAATATTGAGGCAGAAGAAGAAGAAGAAGAAGAAGACAAATTTGATGGGGATGAGGATACAGATGAAATCGACGATGAAGATAAGGATGAGGATGAGGATGAGGAGGAGGAGGAGGATGATGATGAAGACGAGGCCGAGGATGAGAACGAAGACGATAATTAGGTTAAATATTGTTGTATATTAAAAACACTTCCAATTACGTGAATTAATGTTTTTTCGTTTGATTATTAACTTATTGCAGATGGCACTCCTAGTCTTTTTCGTCGCGGCGGTACTCGTCTCCGTACTGGTGGTATGTATATTTTAGTTTAGAATTTTATATTCATTTACACTTTTATATTGTTAATTATGTTTATGTGTTCTATTTACAGGTCATGATAGTTGGCCGTGGTCGTGGTGCTGGTGGTGGTCGTGGTGCTGGTACTGGCGGTGGTGGTGGTCATGGTCGTGGTCGTAGTGGTGCTGGTGGTCGTGGTCGCATTCAATTTCCTAGGATGTGACCCCATCCAGCGAGCCCGACCCGGAGAGTACCCCGGGCACAGACGCATCCCGCCGTCGATCGATTACTTCATCGAGACATGAGTCTGGATCTGTTAGCGGATCCGTTCCGCTATCAGACCCACCAGCGGACCCACCAGCGGATCCACTAGTGGATCCCCCAGTTACTGCACAGTGGGCCCCGGAGTACCCCCATACTTGGTTCCATCCGATTACTGGGGAGTACATGTGCGGACCCGCGGATCCTCCGACGGCACCAGAGAGGTCGAGAGGCGAGTTCCGACGAGAGCTATGGCCCGCGGGGAGTTCGTAAGTAAATTTAAGATAATTTATTAAATTTCTTTTATTTATTCAAGTTAATAATCCAGTCGTTTCTTCTTTGTAGGTTTTTTCGTTTAATGTTGCCAGGGCTCTTGGAGAAATTATCAGGGCTAACTTCCATGGTGCCTACCTCAACTTTTTATCGGTGCCCCCGAACTTGAAGTACGTATGGCTCGACGAGTTGAGGGTATATACCTATATCTTCTGGTTAATTATTAGTTACTCTTTAATCAACTATTTTTTAAATTACGTGATAATTAAATTTGTATGTTAGACGACGTACTGGTGCCCCCCCATCGCGAGGACGCGATCCGCAGGACCTACAGAAGCGCTGCCTCGAAGAAGATACGGGATATGATTCATGACCTGAAAATGGGTCATACGAGGCCGAATTGGATCCAACAGGAGTATTATGAGGACCTCTTAGATATGATGAATACTCCTACTTTCAAGGAGAAATCGGAGAAGGCGAAGGCGAACCGACAGGCCGTGGGGCTTCATACTGGTGGATCAAGGCCCCATGCAGCGACGCTTGCAGATCTGGTGAGATACCGTAAATTCATTTCACTATCGAATTTGGTATTATTAATATAAGGAGTTAATTAAGTTCTACAAAAATTTCGTATGCAGGCCCAACGGGCGATGAAGGAGGGAAGGATGCCATAATCGGTCACCATGCACAACGTGTTCCAGCATACGCACAAAAGACGAAAGGACGGGAGTGTCACGACACGATCCCAAATAATTGGGTCAAACCGGATCATGCCCAGCCTGCACCGTTGTGAGACGGCAGCAGTAAGCTGTTCTATATGCAGGTGTTCACAACAACATCTATACATTTGTCACAACTCAATGTACAAAAAATTTAAAACTTTTATTCAACATTCGAAAAGTACAACTGGAAATAAAAGAACTGAAATAAAATGCTGAATTCAAATTAACAAAATTCCAAAAACAATAAAACTGGAAACTGGAAATAACTAGCTAAGTGGTCGGCTCGTCGACCTCAGGTCCTGCGTCCTCCGAGGGGGACTCTGACAACACCACAGGGTACAGAACCGGGTCATAATAGCTATTGTACAATAGCTCAGCATCCTCAAAATCATCCAAAAATGTTGTCTCCAGTCAGGAGGGAGCAAGTACGAATATGCATCTCATATTTCAAGTAATAATGGAAAAGTGCAGGCTAAACAGTTTAAACAATATTTTCCAGCATTCTACAATTAAAAACAATGTGATTTGAATGTGTAATCGTCTATGACCGACTTGGGTTATACAATAGCGTCCTAGCGATGCGATACGGCTTATCCCCGTGTGTAAGAGGGGTAAGCTCGCACAATATACAATATGAGGGGTATTGGCCAAAAATGTTACACTATTCCCCCAATCCCCACAATCAATCAATCAATATCTGAACCCTAGGAGAGGGTCCCGTGTAACAATGTGGTTTGAACATACAGCTAGACAATTACTAAATAAAATACAAGGAAAACATAACCGTAACTTGCCTCTGTTTATGACTGGATCGGTAAAGTCGGTTTCGAGGAGGATGTCAGGTTCGTCTCCGAGATCCTACAGTTGAGAACCTTGACTTAGAACCAATATGAAACCATTCTAGGTGTGCTAGTTACAATCTCTAGAATTGGTCCTAATTCAGTTTTAAGTTTATTAATTATTCTACCGAAAAATGTCTAACGTCGCAATTCTACGTTCGTTTTAATTAAAATAAGCCGGTTATTGATTAATTGGAAAAATGGCAATTACCGGTTAATTTGGCAAAACTTAGTATTTTGTAATATCATATATAAAACTAATATTTTTTTTAAATGAGAAGAATGTGAATTTGTTTAAATAACAAACTTATAATTTTCTAATTATTTATTGTGAGAAAATGATATTAATTTTCTATATTCAAAATAATGTCTTTTTAATATTTTACGAGTCTATCGACAAACCAGCAAACCAGGAAATAAATAAAATCTATTCTACGCAATAAAGGGTCGCAGCAAAGAAAATAGAAAACTGGGCTTATGCCCTTACAATTATTTACATAAATGAATTTTAAGAATAATAATAAAACTCGGGTGAATCCTGAACGCCGGGAAGCGGTACATTCAGCAGGCCGAAGCCCTGCACCAAAAATACTAACAACAATACCCGTTCTAAAAATAATTATAAATTAAATATAATAATTAATTGCGTCTCAGACTTGGTTCAAAATATCATTTTTAGCTAATGTCTCAACGTCCGGACAATACCGATTTCGTTTGCATTTTGCTAGGGCCCACAGACCGGTACGGTCGTCGTCCGAAAAACAAAAATCAACTAAATAATTTCTTTGCAAAATAACTGGTTTTGGAAAATATTTTAAAACTTTTTAAGAAAATTTGGGCAGCATTTCCTCTATAACTGGGACAACCCAATACTGGAGAAATGCCAACAAACACCAAAATAATTATCCCAAACCAGGAAAACCCACTGAAAATAATTTACATCCACAAAATATATAAAAAATCCCATTCACAGAACGTTTCCAAAATACATTTTGGAAAACCCGAAAATACCACGGAAACAACTAGGAAAAAGATCACAGAACCCAAATGTATTAGGTTCGGAAATTCCGAAACTAAACTCGGAATTCTCACAGACAACAAACCACAGAAATCTTTTCGAAGGAAAGTTCGAAATCCGAAGAAACCGAAAATGCAACTGAATCCCGGGACGGGATCGGGAACCGTATCATCATTGACACTACGGAAGAGACACGGGGACACGGAAGTATACCTCGGATTGTTCGACTAGAACTCTCAGATAAAAATGGGAGAAAGAAATACGCGGGCAGCGAAGAATCACCTCGGGACAGCGGATCGGGCACGGACAGTGCTGGACAGCGAAAACCGAGACCGCGGGAAGCACGGGAATGAACCGGACAGCAGATCTGGAGATCGGGGACCCGCGGAAACACGGGAAGCTCGACGAGGAAGCGCTGGAGGTGCGCTATCGGGTCGGGGAGCAGCCGAAGGGGCGCGGCCAAGGGGGTTCGGCCGGGGAGGCGCGCGCGGGAGGGTGGAGCCGCGGGCCGACGCGGCGCTGGACGCGGCCGGAGGCGGCGTCGAGGAGATCTGGCCGGCGCGGGGAGGGGCCGACGGCGCTGGGGTCGAGGGCGGCCGGCGTGGGCGGCCCAGGGGCGCGCGGGAAGACGCGGCCGGCCGGCTGGGGCGGCCTAGGGGCCGGGGGTCACGGCTGGGCGCCGGAGGAAACGGGAGAGGCTCGGGCGCCGGGGTGGCCGCTGGGAGCTAGGGCACGCGTGGGGCTTGGGGAAGATGAGAGGTGAGTGGGTGAGGGAAAGAGTGAGAGGGAGAGGAGTTGGAGACTGGTGGTAGTGGTGTGTGTTTTGTTTAAATGAGAGTGGGGAAAAAATATGTGGAGTAGAGAGAATGGGTGCTGGAGAATAGGGGAGTGGGTGGCTGGCTTGGTCGTGGGTGACTAAGCCAAATGATATCTATTTTTTTTTAAAATAATAATAATAGATAATTAACGAGGATTTCAAAGGAAATAAAAGAATTGGATCAGGATCGGGTTTCGGGAAATCGAACCGGGTTCGAACTCGGGTTCGGAGTCCAGACTCGGGATCGGGGCAGCGCCACAATAAAAAATCAACGATAATTTTCAAATAATATTTTTTTCCTAAATTCGACTAAATAATAATAATAATAGTAATAATATATAATAATAATAATAAATAATAACTAAACTAATTATCGCTAACTGGCAAAATCCAATAAATTGAAAATCAGGGTTTCACAATCTTCCCTCCTTAGAAAATTTCATTCTCGAAATTAAAGGCAGGGTTAGGGGTTACCTCAAGTCTCAAACAGATACGGATACTGCTCCCGCATCTGGTCTTCTCTCTCCAAGGTAGACTCGCCTGGTGAGTTGTGCCGCCACTTAACTCTGACTATCGGCGTCACAGAGTTTCTGGTTCTCTTCTCTCCTCTGTCCAATATTGCCACTGGCTTCTCTGGCACTGTGAGGCTGGGTCTAATTTCCAGCTCCGAATGGTCCAAGATGTGGCTCGGGTCCGGGATGTAGCGTCTCAGCTGTGAAACATGGAAGACGTTGTGGACGCCTTCGAGACTTGGGGGTAGAGCCACCCGATAAGCCACTTCTCCAAACCTGTTAAGTACTTCAAAAGGACCAATATACCTGGGGCTTAGCTTTCCTGCTCTGCCGAAACGGATGGTTCCTCTGGTAGGAGAGATCTTCACGAACACACTGTCACCTTTTTCAAACTCCAACGGTCGTCGGCTACTATCGGCCCAATGCTTCTGTCTGTCCTGGGCAATCCTGAGCTTGTCTCTGATCATCTTTATCTTCTTTGTTGCATCGGTCACCATCTCAGGTCCAAGCAATACTCGTTCTCCTACATCGTCCCAAGCAAGTGGAGTGCGGCAATGACGTCCATAGAGTGCCTCGAACGGTGTCATACCGATGCTAGCTTGGTAGCTGTTGTTGTAGGAGAACTCTACCAAGTACAAATGGTCTTCCCAAGACCCTCCAAATTTCAAGACGCAGGATCTCGACATGTCTTCTAGCGTCTGGATTGTTCTCTCCGATTGTCCGTCAGTCTGGGGATGGTAGGCGGTACTGAACTTCAGTTGCGTTCCCAAACTGTCATGCAAGCTCTTCCAGAAGTGAGAGGTGAACCTAGTATCCCTGTCAGACACAATACTTACCGGAACTCCATGAATCCGGTAGATGTGCCGCATGTAAAGTGCCGCCAACTTCTCGGTAGATAGACCCACCTTGAAAGGAATAAAGTAGGTTGACTTCGTCAGTCGGTCCACGATAACCCAAATGGCATCCTTTCCTCCTTGGGATCGAGGCAGTCCCGACACAGAGTCCATCGTTATGTGCTCCTATTTCCACTCCGGAATGTCTAGCGGCTGCAATAGTCCTGTTGGTCTCTGTCTGCTAGCTTTCACTTGTTGACAAATTAAACATCTAGCCACATACCTGGATACGTCCTTCTTCATTCCGTACCACCACACTATAGTACGCATATCCCGATACATTTTGTTGGCTCCTAGATGTATGGAATACTGCGACTGGTGCGCTTCTTGCATCAGCTCGTTCCTCAGTTTGCCAGTCGGTACGCACAGTCTCGTACCATGCTTCAGTGCTCCATCGCTGGCGATTGAGAATCCTTCAAGTGTTCCTGCCAGCACTTGATCTCTGAGTTTGCAAAGCGTCTCGTCCTGGAATTGTGCCTCCTTGACTCTGTCCATTAGACTTGAACGCACTTTCAACTGCATCATTGTTGAATCAGCTCCTGGTACAATGGCTTCTCTTTCCACTTTCTTCATTTCTTCTTCTGGTAGTACAATCTCAAGTCCAAGCTTTTCCATGTCCTCCAGCAAATGACGCTCCTTGGTCAAGAACATTGCCATCGGGTATCGACTAAGTGCATCTGCAACAACATTAGCCTTACCCGGATGATACTGCAGGTTGATGTCGAAATCCTTCATCAGCTCCAACCATCGTCTCTGTCGCATGTTCTGCTCCTTCTGAGTGAAAATATATTTAAGACTTTTGTGGTCTGTAAATATTTTTACTCTCTTTCCATAAAGGTAGTGTTTCCATAGCTTCAATGCAAATATCACCGTCGTAAACTCCAAATCATGCACGGGATAGTTCTTCTCATGAGTCTGTAATTGCCTAGATGCGTAAGCAATTACTTTCCCGTGTTGTTGAAGAACGCAGCCCAATTCCTTACCGGAAGCACTATAAATTGAGAAACTGCCGTACCTGAGGGTAGCGCAAGTATCGGCGTCGTTGTAAGCCTCTTTTTCAGTTCCTCAAATGCTGACTGGCAAGTTTCAGACCAAATGAATTCTTCGTTCTTCCTAGTGAGCTTCGTCATCGGTTCAGCAATCCTGGAGAAATCATTCAAAAATTTCGGTAGTAGCCAGCTAAACCTAAAAAGCTTCTGATTTCTGTAACTGAACTTGATGCAGTCCACTTCTCAATAGCAGCTATCTTCATTGGATCCACCGAAATTCCTTCTCCTGTGACAACATGGCCAAGAAAATCCACTTTGTCTAAGAAGAAGTCGCATTTAGATAGCTTACCATAGAGCTTCTCCTTCCTTAAAGTTCCCAGAACTTCCCTCAGGTGCTCTTCATGCTCCTCTTCAGTCTTCGAGTAGATCAGAATGTCGTCGATGAAGACAACAACAAACTGATCCAGATATTCATGGAAGACCTTGTTCATAAGGTTCATGAATACTGCAGGAGCATTCGTCAGTCTAAACGGCATGACCAAAAATTCATACTGACCATATTTGGTGTTGAACGCCGTCTTTGGAATATCCTCCTTCCTGACCTAGATTTGATGGTAGCCAGACCTGAGATCTATCTTCAAAAATACCTTAGCTCCACTCAGTTGATCAAACAGGTCGTCGATCCGAGGCAGAGGGTACTTGTTCTTGATGGTGATGTTATTCAGCGCCCGGTAATCGATGCACATCCGTACGATTCCATCCTTCTTGAGCACGAACAAAACTGGTGCTCCCCAGGATGAAGCCCCGTCTCTGATAAATCCTTGTGCCTTCAGTTCGTCAATCTGATCCTTCATCTCCTTTACCTCCTTGGGGTTGACTCTGTAGCATCCCAGAGAAATAGGGGAAGAGCCGGGTACTAGGTCGATGGTGAATT
The DNA here is from genome assembly GCA_029216955.1 of Iris pallida. NCBI lineage: Eukaryota > Viridiplantae > Streptophyta > Magnoliopsida > Asparagales > Iridaceae > Iris > Iris pallida. Next base: position 9,808,172 of record JANAVB010031416.1, on the reverse strand, counting down.
CCACACCTCGATCTGGCGGCAATCCTGGAAGACTATCTGGAAAGACGTCCATGAATTCTGCTATAATAGGGTAAGGAGGCCCTGGTTCTTCGGTGATAGAGGAGTAGGTAACACTCTTCATGTCTTTCGGAGCTCGAGAGATTTCAAACTCCGGTTCTCCTGGTGGGCTGAAGATTACACATCCTTTGTGACAATCTATCAGCGCATGCTGCTCACTTAACCAGTCCATCCCTAGGACTACATCATAGTTGGGCAAGGGCATCACAAGTAAGGGTGTTAAGAATTTGTGGCCTGAGATAGTTATGGGACAGTATGTTAGCGGGCGTCCCAATAAACATATGTCTCGAATCAAGCTCGATAAAAGAGTAAGCTTGCAAAACTAGGCTGTAATAGCAGCATTGGTCAAGATAGTCAAAATATGAATAGGCGAGATTTTTGGAAAGGAGGCACAATAGTTCGAGTTTTGAGAAAGTCAAATCCTTACATGGTGTTATTGCTCATATAGTCTTCCTACTATCTTCCTATCAATAAGGCCTTGGTCGACTAATGAGTTATGGAACTCTAAATTCTATATTCTAGGCAAATCCTTAGTTCCATGATTCAGATATGATAAGCTATCAGGTACTCTACTCTGTTTTGGCACAAGGGTATCTAAGATCTAAGAGGTCAACGAGAACATAGCTTTAGCAATGTTCCATAGACTATGGTTCTTCGGGATGATTTCAATTCCGTGGGTTGTGCCTCGCCAGTACGCTGCTGGCTGCAGTGAACCCACATTATCCACTCTCAAATAATTGACGCCAGTGCGCAGCTGTCTAAACTTTATGGGTTAGCTAATATTTCTCTAACTATAACCGTAAAATTTATGAGCTTCTAGAGATTCAAACAAGTTGACCAAAAATAAAGCGTAAGAATTTGTCCTATCAATCACAACATTTAAATTAAAGATTTAACAAGGAGAAAATAACTAAATACGAAAGAAGTACAAATATTCTAGTATCTATTTCATATGCATTTCACTGGTTGAGGAAAATCTCGAATCAATCTACTTCGAGATTCGCACACGAATTACAGAATCAGAAATTATAAACTAAATCCTTACAGCAAAAAGAGAATTTAAAACAGGCAATTCTCACTGATGATAAGAAAAATTATATCTATAAAGAGCAAAAGAAAACTGAACAAGTTATCAAGATTATAGCCTTAATTCTAGGGAAAGCCTAACTAGCCAAGTGAGTAGCATACCCACATTGGATCATGTTGTCATATCAAGGGTAATAGTGTTTCTATATAGGTTTGGCAAGTCATCTGAATTCAATAATTCTTAGATAGCATGACCTATCTAAGAACCTTAACTACCCAATCGGTCAATTTGAACAAGGGACTCTTAGTCCTAGTCATTATCTTAAATCATTTTAATCCTAGTAGTGAATGAGCATTTTCTGGGCGCAGGCTCGCAATAGTACGACTAATGTACCATCACGAGTTCGCAATATTCTGCGAAAACTGGCCTGTATGGGCCACCACAAAAACTTGTCACGACCCGTACCCGCTTTTCGTATACGAGACATGTCCAAGCCAGCCTACGCCGCAGAGTCGGCGGTAGAACGCTGTCAAGCCCACAAGAAATAAATGCTCAAAATATCACAGTTGCTGCTCATTCATATTTCTAATTTATTACAACAGTTACAACATTCATATTTAAAGGAAAATACATGTTTTACAATTAATGAAATTGAGTACAACTGCCATCTATTTCTAGGTCGACCTCAGCATACCCAAGCCTTCCCAAGTGCTAAGAGTGATCGCGGCTAAACCTGAAAAATATTGGTTTCCAGTCAAGAATGGAACAAGTACACAAACCGACGGCAATACAAAACACAATAGAATTAACAAGACATGAAAATAGCATATGGGATATGAAAGCTAGTAAGAAAACTAATGACATGGCACGGTGGAAAAGTAAGAAGAAAAATAAAAGACATCTACCTATGTGGTGTGAAATACCTTTTAATACGTGAACGACTGGGCTAATACGGCACATCATACGATGGCTATCGTGCAGTAATGGTACGGCTAACTCATACGTGAGTGTGTATGACTTAGCTATCGTTCAGTAATGGTAATTGGGTTTGTTCACGTATTTACTGAGTATTTTCCCTCCCGACTACTCCGTGTGACGAGCGTGTCAACAAGCAGCAAGATATATGTATAGACATGAAATGAAAAGACTACTATGAATCGGAAAGCAATCAGAAAGTGCACTTGCCTGAGGTCCTTAGCTGGAGAAACCAATAACACTATACCACTCAATGAGCCACAATCAGTCAACACATGTAGAAGTCTCCGGATGCTGAAATAAACATTACCAACGTTCTCAGAATAGTCAAATTAGCTAGGATTGCCTGTCCTTAAGTCCAATTCTGGACACATGGGCAAAACGGTAATTTTGAGCAAAAACGGTGTACGTCGTTGGACCCGCTTTGTACCAAAAAATGTGCCAGAGTCAATGGTCTCTAAAGTCGTCAAACTATATGTCTACGGATCCGGTTTTCTGATACGAACCCAACCGTATGTCCAAAGTTGGATTCCGGCGGGCCGTGCACAAAATCGTCCGTTGAGTGGAACCGTGGGGCCCGCAAAACGGTGATTTTATCAACAGTCTCAGAATCGGACCAAACTTGGCTTGCAGGACCAGAAAAATGATACGGTCTTGTTGGCGCAAGTTTCGTCTCGATCCGACGAGCGTGCACAAAGTAATTGGAGAATTTGCAAAGTACACGATACGGTGAATTTCGACGGATACGCATCAAATTCGTCGCACACACGCGACCAATTTGAATTCCGCCAAAGCCCACACGACCACGAAGCTGTTACGCACCTTTCGATGCCTTCGGTGCGCAACCACGTCGCCCGATTTGGCGGAACGCACGTCGTGTGGATGGTTTTTATGTTTTTGGAAACAGTTTTAAACCTATTTTTCTTAAACTTTGAAAACTGATTTCTTTGCATATGTTTGATAAAATTCAAAACTACAAATTAGGTTATGAATCCCTATATGTTGTCTTCAAGTGTGTCTAATTAGAATTTTGACACTGTCGATGAATCAACCAGAATCGATCTCCCAACTGAGGTACTTGAACTGTCTGAAACTGTTTTCGAAACAGTTTTTCCCTCGATGTTCGCATCGATCTTCTGGGTCGATGGCTCGTCCCCGTTGGATTCGATTTATGGGAACTTCTAGAGGGTCAACTGGACTTCGCTCCGACACTTTCGGATCGCGAAACGATCGATCACACAGGAAGACAAAAGATGGAGAATGGGGGTACCTGCTGTGCTCGAAACAGGGTATCCCCTGTTGCTGCCGACCAAGAGGTGGCGCTAACCGCGCTCGGCGGTGGCTCCGGCGACTGGGGGCGAGCGTGGAGGGTCGCCGAAGGTCGGAGATCCTGGGGGGTCGACTGGATGGTTGGCGCGACTAGGGTTTAGATGATTACTCTCTCCCTCTCGATAACCCTACGTATATATGCACTTCGCGCTCGGTTTAAACAGCAGGGGGTCGAAATTATACTGCTGTAAGGATTTTCTTGTTTGGGCTCGGGGCTGATTGTGGGTTGGGCTCTGTGGGCTCGAGAATATCCCTGGCCGGGTCTGCTATTGCTTCTCCTATTTTTTTTCTTATTCTTTATCTAGTAGCAATAACACATATCCATATGTATATATATAAATATATACAAATACTTATACATATACGTATACATTTATATAAATATATTTACACGCAATAACCCATTAATATCTATATATACACATATATATCTTACATACACTCATTCTATATTATATATTTATATATACGTACACCTATTTATATATATACACATGTACCCTATATATTTTTATACATATACACGTATGCACAAATATATATATATATATATATATATATATATATATATATATATAAAATCCTATATACATACACATATACGTATATATATATATATATATATATATATATATATATATATATATATATATATATATATATATATTTATTTATTTATTTATTTATTTATTTACCTATATAACAACTCCAAAAATCTTAATTAAATATTTTTAATAGAAAATACCAATCTCAATTTTATCTATATATATATATATATATATATATATATATATATATATATTTTTTTTTTTTTTTTTCATAAATTATTAATAATGATAAAACTTCAACATTACAACACTTTCAACCATAGGAGTAGCATTGGTGACACGATATCTCTAATTCACAATTGGCCCTAGGAGATCCTGCAGTAATCCGATCACCATTAAATATTAATACAATAATTAATATAATCGATTTTGAGGAAATTATCTGCTAAACCCAAAATAAGTACAAAATATTTGCACTTAACAAAATGTGCCAATAAGGCCGCATTGGTCCCACTACATACCAACAAAGGCTTGGATTCGGTTCGGACCCAGTTCGGGCTAACTTGGTTCAACCGGGTTCCTGCAAAGTCAATAAATCTAATAATAATTAATTAAACTTACTTATAATGGTCATGTTATAACTTGGCCTGGTTTTCCTAGTTAGGACATCCCTATAGCTAGGTTTTCCCGAGCATGGCTAGTACACTAGTCAAGGCACACTGCTACATCTCCCGTGCCACAAATCCTAGTCGTCTAGTAATTCAAAACTCAACCATGGCTAAAATTATCTACCGTAATAATTAACTAAATAAATATTTATAAAATTCTAAAATCCCCATTTAAATCAAATAAATAAATAAATAAATATTTCAAAAAAAATTTCGGGAAGGGGAGCTACAGTGCAAACATAAGTAAGGTATCCTACCAGTCTATAATCAAACAAAAAATATATATATATATAACTCGGACCTATGTTGTGACAAATCAATGTTCTAGTGTTCTAATTATTTCTAGGTATATTTTCCTAAGTTGTTATTTCATGACCTGCATGGGCCACCACTAAAAACATGTCATGATCCGATCCCAAATAATTGGGTCGAACCGGATCATGCCCAGCCTGCACCGTTGTGAGACGTCGGCAGTAAGCTGTTCTATATGCAGGTGTTCACAACAATATCTATACATTTGTCACAACTCAATATACGGAAAATTTAAAACTTTTATTCAACATTCGAAAAGTACAACTGGAAATAAAAGAACTGAAATAAAATGCTGAATTCAAATTAACAAAATTCCAAAAACAATAAAACTGGAAACTGGAAATAACTAGCTAAGTGGTCGGCTCGTCGGCCTCAGGTCCTACGTCCTCCGAGGGGGACTCTGGCAACACCACAGGGTACAGAACCGGGTCATAATAGCTATTGTACAATAGCTCAGCATCCTCAAAATCACCTAAAAATGTTGTCTCCAGTCAGGAGGGAGCAAGTACGAATATGCATCTCATATTTCAAGTAATAATGGAAAAGTGCAGGCTAAACAGGTTAAACAATATTTTCCAGCATTCTACAATTGAAAACAATATGATTTGAATGTGTAATCGTCTATGACCGGCTTGGGTTATACAATAGCGTCCTAGCGACGCGATACGGCTTATCCCCGTGTGTAAGAGGGGTAAGCTCGCACAATATGCAATATGAGGGGTATTGGCCATAAACGTTACACTATTCCCCCAATCCCCACAATCAATCAATCAATATCTGAACCCTAGGAGAGGGTCCCGTGTAACAATGTGGTTTGAACATGCAGCTAGACAATTACTAAATAAAATACAAGGAAAACATAACTGTAACTTTCCTCTGTTTATGACTGGATCGGTAAAGTCGGTTCCGAGGAGGATGTCAGGTTCGTCTCCGAGATCCTACAGTTTCATTCTAGGTGTGCTAGTTACAATCTCTAGAATTGGTCCTAATTCAGTTTTAAGTTTATTAATTATTCTACCGAAAAATGTCTAACGTCGCAATTCTACGTTCGTTTTAATTAAAATAAGTCGGTTATTGATTAATTGGAAAAATGGCAATTACCGGTTAATTTGGCAAAACTTAGTATTTTGTAATATCATATATAAAACTAATATTTTTCTTTAAATGAGAAGAACGTAAATTTGTTTAAATAACAAACTTGTAATTTTCTAATTATTTATTGTGAGAAAATAATATTAATTTTCTATATTCAAAATAATGTCTTTTTAATATTTTACGAGTCTATCGATAAACCAGCAAACCAGGAAATAAATAAAATCTATTCTACGCAATACAGGGTCGCAGCAAAAAAAATAGAAAACTGGGCTTATGCCCTTACAATTATTTACATAAATGAATTTTAAGAATAATAATAGAACTCGGGTGAATCCTGAACGCCGGGAAGCGGTCCATTCAGCAGGCCGAAGTCCTGCACCAAAAATACTAACAGCAGTACCCGTTCTAAAAATAATTATAAATTAAAGATAATAATTAATTGCGTCTCAGACTTGGTTCAAAATATCATTTTTAGCTTATGCCTCAACGTCCGGACAATACCGGTTTCGTTTGCATTTTTTAGGGCCCACATACCGGTACGGTCGTCGCCCGAAAAACAAAAATCAACTAAATAATTCCTTTGCAAAATAACTGGTTTTGGAAAATATATCAAAACTTTTTAAGAAATTTTGGGCAACATTTCCTCTATAACTGGGACAACCCAATACTGGAAAAATGCCAACAAACACCAAAATAATTATCCCAAACCAGGGAAACCCACTGAAAATAATTTTCATCCACAAAATATATGAAAAATCCCATTCACAGAACGTTTCCGAAATACATTTCGAAAAACCCGAAAATACCACGGAAACAACTAGGAAAAAGATCACAGAACCCAAATGTATTAGTTTCGGAAATTTCGAAACTAAAGTCGGAATTCTCACAGACAACAAACTACAGAAATCTTTCCGAAGAAAAGTTCGGAATCCGAAGAAACCAAAAACGCAACCGAATCTCGTGACGGGATCAGAAACCGTATCATCATTGACACTACATAAGGGACACGGGGACACGGAAGTATACCTCGGATTGCTCGGCTAGAGCTCTCAGATAAAAATAGGAGAAAGAAATACGCGGACAGCGGAGAATCGCCTCGAGACAGCGAATCGGGCACGGACAGTGCTGGACAGCGAAAACCGAGACCGCGGGAAGCACGGGAATGAACCGGATAGCAGATCTGGAGATCGGGGACCCGCGGAAACACGGGAAGCTCGGCGAGGAAGCGCTGGAGGCGCGCTATCGGGTCGGAGAGCAGCCGAAGGGGCGCGGCCAAGGGGGTTCGGCCGGGGAAGCGCACGCGGGAGGGTGGAGCCGCGGGCCGGCGCGGCGCTAAACGCGGCCGGAGGCGGCGCCGAGGAGATCTGGCTGGCGCGGGAAGGGGCCGGCGGCGCTGGGGTGGCCGCTGAGTGCTAGGGCACGCGTGGGGCTTGGGGAAGAGGAGAGGTGAGTGGGTGAGGGAAAGAGTGAGAGGGAGAGGAGTTAGAGACTGGTGGTGGTGGTGTGTGTTTTGTTTAAATGAGAGTGGGAAAAAGAAATATATGGAGTAGAGAGAATGGGTGCTGGAGAATAGGGGAGTGGGTGGCTGGCTTGGTCGTGGGTGACCAAGCCAAATGATATATTTTTTAAAAAAATAATAGTAATAGATAATTAACTAGGATTTCAGAGGAAATAAAAGAATTGGATCAGGATCGAGTTTCGGGAAATCGAACCGGGTTCGAACTCGGGTTCGGAGTCCGGACTCGGGATCAGGGCAGGGCCACAATCAAAAATTAACGATAATTTTAAAATAATATTTTTTTTCCTAAATTCGACTAAATAATAATAATAATATATAAAAAAATAATAAATAATAACTAAACTAATTATCGCTAACTGGTAAAATCCAATAAATTGAAAATCAGGGTTTCACAGGGAGCTTCGTCGACGAGAGGGACAAGGAGACTGATGTAAGTACTTATGTTTATGAGATTTACATTAGAATTAAAAGTATTCGGACTATAACTTAGGTAAACTTAGGATTCACACTTAACTTAGTGAAACATAGGATTTAGATTACAACTCAGGTAAATCTTATAATATAAACACATTCATTTGATAGGCTGCGTATCGTGAGGTCCTTAGTCGGGCTCAGTTAACTGACAACGAGGATGTCGGTGAAACGACGCCCGCCCGGACGCCCTCTTCTTTGATCGCTCGTAACGACTTGTTCGTAGATACCGTCGGCGGCTTTAAGAAAGGGCTCTTGTACGGAGTCGGCTCCCTAAGGCCGTTGTACATGGCGACTCAGAGATTTCCACCGACACCGCCTCCTCCCGCGGCCCCGGCAGACGATGATGTTAGGTCGCAGCTTACGCAGCTGCACGAGGCGGTGTCGTTCTTGCGGGAGCAAATTGCCTCGCACTTTCCGCCACCGTCTGCTGCTGTCGGCCCGTCTGCTGCTGGTGTCGGTCCGTCTTCTGCTGGTGCTGGTGTCAGTCCGTCTTCTGCTAGTGCTGGTGTCGGTCCTTCTTTCGTGGGTCATCTTTCTTTCAACCCTGCTGTCCCTCTGGTACCGACTCCGACTGTGACGACACTCCTTGACCTTATGTCGCCAGAGCATCTACACCGACTTCCGAGCAGTGTCTACGATAACTTGCCGCCGTACCTAGTGGAGCAGTATATTCGTCGGTCGCAGCAGGGATTACCACCACCGGAAAATCGAACTCCTCCTCCTCCTTAATTAAAGTATTGTAATTAAGAAATTTTGGAATATTTGTGGGAATGTTGGAATATTTGTGGGAATTTCAGAATATTTGTGATAATTTTATATTGGTGTGCATTATATATTTCGTCTATGTAATTGTTGGATAATTGGTGTACATTTTTCTGATTGTTTGGTCTATGTGATTGTTTGGTTTATGCATATTTGTGTGAACAGGAAAAGCTCTACATTTTTTCAATAAAATCTCAGTTAGCGACGGACTAGTGACCGCTTAGCGACGGATATTTCCAGTTTTTGACTACTTTTCGACGGAATATCCGTCGCTACCTGGAGATTTAAAAGTATTTCCAGTTAGCGATGGGTGGTCGACGAATTCGCGTCGGACAATCCGTCGCCAAGGTCCTGGAAACACATAGTTCGACAGAATAGCGACGGAACATCCGTCGCCAAGGTTCTGGAAATGCATCACATTCCAGAACAATGGCGACGGATTATCAGTCACTAGTCCGTCGCTTCCTCGACGGATGAGCGACGCAATGGCGACGACTCATCCATCGCCATGGTTCTGGAAATGCCAAGCATTTCCAGCACATGGTCGACGGATAATCGGTCAGTATTCCGTCGCTAATCCGTCCTTTGTTAGCGACGGCGATCGACGGAATAGCGACGAAACGATACACTCTGATACGCTATTACGACGGTTTACCGACGGACCACTACGTCGCTAGCCTCTACACAGTTCAGTATTCAATACTTGAAATGGACGAAAGATAGTCGAAAAGTCGTCGCTACTGCTTCGTATTGTGAAGTCGAAAAGCCGTCGCTATGCCGTCGCTTGACGACTACTTATCGACGGATCATTATTAGCGACGAGCTGATTGCCGACGGATTATTTTGGCCAAGATCCGTTAGTGATCGGTCGCTAATACAAATTGCCGACGGACGGGCGACGGATCGGGCCGTCACTAAATCGACATATTTTGGTAGTGACTGGAGAGGATGGCCGAAATTTAAGGAGGTGGGGCCATAAAAATGCAGGAGAGGATGGGGGAGGGACAATAGTTGACCACCACGTGGACACGGACCACGGACGGTCACGTCCATCTGCAGCCAAATTATCATTTCCGAAAAGTAAAATTATGCTAAATCCACACACAATAACCCCCACCCCTACGCACCACCCACACACACACACACACACGCGCAGAATTTACATAGTTCTCCGCCACCCACCCCCTCCCCCCCCATACACACACCAAACACCCCCCCACCCCACCCACCCACACAAATATCAATACACATGGGTACAGTATAATAAGTGATCAACATGGATGCCCTATATTACAGAAAGTGTCACTTATGACTTATCTCAAGAGAAAATATCGTAGGGGTTATATGCATATATAATATATTATGCAGGTTTGTGGCACTATTTAATGTGAGAGATAATTAATGTCACGTTTGAGTATAATCCCCGTGGCATACAACATACATATGCTAGAGGCTACACACCACACATTATGCATGTTATCATCAATGTCTCCAATACAATTATGCAGCAAAGATATAATAGGAGAATTAAAGGGAGTTTATTTTTGTTTATCCATCAAAACTATGGTGTTTATTCACCCTCCAATAGAAGATTGACACGTGTCAAATCTTTTAGTCAAAATTACTTTAAATGTTTACAAAACCATGAGTCCATTTTTGTTCACCCACCAATACTATGATGTTTGTTCACCTCCCAATCCCATGGAGACATGTGGAAGTGGTTTTATTTGTTAGTCCCGGGGCTTGATCAAAGATGGTAGACTCAATGTCGAGATCAGAGGTTCAAACAAACGTTCCCCTTCTGAATATTCTCGAGATCCAATAGGAACACTATAATATGAATCTGATTACAAAAGCAACAATAATCAGAAAATAAATCTCACGTTCTTCCTCGCAATCGCAGTTGCTGACGGACAGAACTGAGTTACAACTCAGATGAAGGAGAAGAAAGAAGAAAGAAGAAAGAAGAAAGAAGAAAGAAGAAGATGAAAGGTTCTTGCTGGGGTGATTAAGATCACCGTTGCTCAAAGCAAGATTCACCCCAACACGATCTACTTCCAGGAACCAGCAAGTTTACGAAAAATTTCTGGAACGCTCGTAAGTCAATGTTTGAGACTTGAACGGGCTTCCTGGACTTTACATACTCCCTTAACTCTCTTCTTGGTGCATCTTTCAAAGGAGGCCAATGGGCTCTATTTATAGAGTGGAGTTGAGACTTCACCTCTTCTCCTATCCGATGTGGGACTAAAATAACAATACTCAAAAATAGAGTTTGATATTTTAGATCATCCCACAATCAGTATAGAAGTGTGCCAGTCCACGCCTACCCCCTAAACACTCCCTTGCATGCACGAGACATCCTGGAGTTCGTGTCGGAGTCCGAGTCCGCACAACAAAAATTAACTTGCATCCTTGTTGGAATTAAACATTTTTCCTTCTAGGAAAATACTCTCACATGGCACACACTTGTGCCCCCACCATACCTCATGTGCACACCTCAATACAAGCAATGTATTATATTGAGATACTCACCATTTGGTGTAGCCGATGTGGGACTATCTTTTCTAGTCCAAAGGCAAAAACACCAACAATCCCCTATATATCTCAATATATGGGTTGAGCGTTCCCCACAATGACTGTCCATCATGTATTAGGAGAGATGTCGCTACGAATTGAATCTTCTCGCATAGGTTAAATATCAGCATGATACAAGAATGGACTAAGCCTTGAATTATGTACCATAACTGCAATTCTTCCTACTCACATAATGACATCAACTGTGCTTCTGGCTGCACATTAAAGCCCTTGTGTCAGTCTGGTTTCAGTGTATAATTTTGGACGTCTACAAGTTTACCCTCAAGAGACGGCCTGATATCTCTGTCCATACACTATAGGTGAGTTCTTTATAAAGAGTCATGGCATGAAGCATTGCGCTTCTTTGCGGTGCTACGCCGCTATGACATGGCTTAAACCCGAGGCTTTACCCCATCTGGGTACCTCATCGTTGTGTCATACTACTACATGAGGATACAAGCCTCTTTGTAGTGCCAAACTACCCAGCATGAAGCCTTGTGCTTCCGTACGGTGTTACGCCGCTATGACATGGCTCGCGAAGTCGAGGCTTTACCCTACCTGGTACCTCTTCGTGGTGTCATGCCACTGTAACATGAGGACATCGTCCTCTTTGTAGTGCTGTCTACCTCTCTTTATTACGATTATCATACAACATTAGGCTACCTGCCTATTTGCGGTGCTACTCCGCTGTGACTTGGCTTGCAAAGCCGAGGCATTACCCCTACCTAGGAACCTCATGGTGGAGTCATCCCACTATAGCATGGAGTTACACTCCTTGTAGTGTTGTGCTACCGTGCTTCCTATAAAGCACTCCAGGCATTCACTCTGCCTGAGAACTCATTAAGGCATTTAAGCCAACCTTTCCACAGGATCTGTTTTTCGTAGAAAACAACAGTAGATAACGGTAGTTGTAGATCCGTTACCTCTCCATGTCACAGAGGACAAGTACCTACCGTTTCTAATATTCTTCTGGTTAATAGTCCTCCCTTGAACCAAAAGCTAGATGCCTAGTAAATTTCTTTATGAACTAATAGCATAAAACTTTATGGTAGGATTGTAATAACACAATATCAGAATGCCTTCAAGCCTATTTTACAAGCTATGTCATCGACCAGCTGGCGCTTGAGGCCCTTGGTGAACGGATTCGCCAGGTTCTCCTGACTCCGAACATCAATTACTGCAATAACACCCCTCTTGATGAGATCGTGTATTGTCCTGTGCTTCAACCGCACAGTCTTCTTCTTCCCGTTGAAGAGGTCATTTGATGCCACCGCCGCAGTCGTCTAGTTGTCGCAGTATATCGGTATCCCCAGTATTTGTGCCCCAATTACTGGAAGATCATACATGAGCTTCCAAAGCCATTCTGCTTCCTCCGCTGCGATATCAAGTGCAAAGAACTCAAATTTCATGGATGACCGCGAGAGCATAGTCTGTTTCTTCGATTTTCATGATATAGCAGCTCCACCCATTGTGAAAATGTATCCACCTGTGGACCTCTCGCTCTCCACTTCTGAGCACCAGCTGGCATCACTGAAGCCTTCCACTACCGGCGGATCTCCGCTGTAGTGCAGTACATATGTCTGAGTCTTCTTGAGATATCTCATAGCCCGTTTTACAGCTTTCCAGTGCTCAATGCCTGGGTTGCTCGTGAAACGACTCAGCATTCTCACAGCAAAATCTATGTCAGGCCTTGTGGCAGTATTAGCATATATCAAACTCCCGATTACGTTTGCATACTCCAGCTGTCTGACACTTTCCCTTGAATTAGGCTTCAGTTTCATATCACACTTGTACGGCGTATCGATCCCTGGAAGATCCTGATACCCATAACGAGTGATCATCTTCTCAACATAATGAGACTGTGACAGCGCTAGTCCAGTGTCTGTCTGGATGATCTTGAGTCCCAAGATAACATGAGCATCTTCCAAGTCCTTCATACTGAACTTCGTCGAGAGAAACTTCTTTGTCTCCGTGATACAGCTTATATCCGTACCTAGGATTAGCATGTCGTCCACGTATAGACAAACGATGACTCCACTTCCGTCAGCAAACTTCGTATAGACACACTTGTCTGTTTCATTGACCCTGTAGCCATTTGACCTTATGACTTTGTCAAACTTCTCATGCCACATTTTAGGAGCTTGCCTTAAACCGTACAGAGATTTCACCAACTTGCAGACTTTGTCTTCAAGACCTTTGACGATAAACCCTTCTGGCTGTTGCATATAGATCTCTTCGGTCAGCTCGCCATTCAGGAATACTATTTTCACATCTATCAGATGTATCACCATATTATGTATCGCTGCGAGAGCAATCAATATTCTGATGGTGGTCATACGGGCTACTGGAGCATATGTGTCAAAGTAGTCGATCCCCTGTTTCTGAGAAAACCCCTTGGCCACCAACCACGCCTTGAACTTGTCAATAGTTCCATCTGCTTTCTTCTTCTTCTTGAAGATCCATCTGTATCCGATGTATTTTGCCCCTTCGGGAAGATCAACCAACACCCAAGTGTTATTTGACATGATGGAATCAATTTCATTATCAATCGCCTCCTTCAAGAAAACATCATCTCTGGTCTTCATCGCCTCATCATAGGTAAGCGGATCTGCTTCCACATGATAGGTGATGAAGTCATCTCCGAAGTTCTTCGGCCTCCTCGCTCGCTTCGACGACGGCTCAGCGAGTTCTGGTTCAACCGTTGTTTCAACAACAACATCTTCTTGGACTACTTCTTTATTGAAAACTTCAGTTTTTTGCGCACCCTTATTGTTCTCCAGTTTATCCGTAAGAACAAAATTCTTGTGCCTTGCAAATTGTCTTCACGAGATTCGATGATATGATTTGACTCAATATCAAGAAATCTCCGAACATCACTCTTCTCGGCATACCCCAAGAAGATCGTCTTCGTAGTCCTAGTCCCCAGCTTCTGAATCTTCTGATCTGGGAGCTTCACATAAGCCAGAGACCCCCACACTCGAATGACATTCAAGTTAGGTCTGACTTTGAACCAGAGTTCATGAGGAGTTACGTCGAAAGTTGCATACGGCACTCTAGTTAGAATAAAAGTGGTCGTCAATGCAGTTTCTCCCCATTAGCATTTAGGAAGACCCGTAGTTAGCAGCATTGAGTTCATCATTTCTGTCAACATTTTGTTCTTCCTCTCCGCTACCCCGTTAGATTGAGAAGAATACGGAGCAGTAATCTCATTGATGATTCCATATTTTTTGCAGAATGATGCGAATTCATGAGACCTATACTCTACATCTCGATCATTTCTGAGTAGTTGTAGATCGGTTTAACGTTCAACTTCAGCCCTGAAGTCTCTGAACTACTCGAATGCGGCATCCTTTACTTGAGAAGTCATGCGAACATGCACTTCGAGAAACACTTCGAACCGGCCTCTATGGAGAATTGATAAAAGTCACAGATATCTGAGTGTATTAACTCCAGATGATCAATACTTTAGTTCAATCGTCTGAGCAGCTTCCTAACAGTCTTGTATCTGCACAGACCTTAAACTCTTCTACCTCCTTACCCCCACATTCCAAAGATAAGGTCCCGGTAGGACAGCTTGAGTCTGCTTCTGTCATAGAACAACTCTCAGTCCACTCAATGAAGTAACTTCATCGCCATCAGTAGAAGTTCGAACATTCCTTCAGCACCGAACATCTTTTCGAAGCATGTTCCTCGCCAAAAAATTATCATCTGGTTAGTACGAATGTCCATCTTTCAAGTCTGTATCAGTAACAGACTTTCTGAGATCAGATCACCAAAAAATCTCTGGTACGTGCAACACGCATTCCAGTGTCCTTGTCGGTGGTTAATAACCACTGTCTCGATCTTCAGAACTTCTACTAGATATATGTTCGCCATCGAGACCTTCGTCATAACATGGCTCGTCCTTGGTGAATAGCTCATTTGAGAGCACACGTGGTCAGATGCACTAGTGTCAGACCACTAGTCAACTACCACGCTAGATAACTCAACATGTGCAACAATAGCAACCAAGTTAAGTAATCAAAATAACCAAGTTTAGCTATACCTGCTATTTTGGTTTGGGCTTGGATTTGCATTCACTCATGTAGTGGCCATTTTTGTCACAGTTGAAGCAAGTCACGTGGGACTTGGACTTCTGTTGCTTGAACGAAGGACCGTTCACTTTTAGATTAATGGAGTCCTTCTTCTTGTGATGAGAAGCCACCTGATTCTCCTTGAACTCTCTTGTCTGCACTAAGTTGGCCTTAACCAGTTGTTTGGACAGAGAGTTCATCTTCTGTCGAGATCATATTTCGTCCTCAACATGGATCTCTTGTAGAAGATCTTCCAACACTACAACAAAAATACCCTTTAATGACGGCTAAAAATCGTCATTAATCAAGAACCATGACGCTTTTTTTTCTTAATCCAAGCGTTATGAAATCGGGTATTATAAATATTTTTCAAAGCGTTATAGATAAATCTTCCAAAAACGTCATTAATAGATTGAATTTCTGCTACGTTTTATTTTCAAAGCGTTATGGATAGTTATGTAAAACCGTTATGAATAGTTAATATGGTTGGAAGTCAGGACATTTTGAAAGCGTTATGATTGGTCATTGTATCACATTTATAATGCTCTATACTGTATGTTATACATTCCAAACACTGCTCAATTCAATTCGAAGACAACTACTTTGAACCATATTCACAACAAAATATTGAAATGTAATATTAATCTTCATTTCATTGTCTCAAAATAGGGTACATTCCATTGTCTCAAAATAGAGTACTTTAGCTATCATTCTACATTTCTCAGGCCATATATATACATCTTCTCAAAATATATAGAGTATCTAATATAGAGTACACTTTACATCAAAACTATCCACATGAAAATATCCCACACCATAACATACAACTTAGTCACATGAAGACCTGTGTCCACAGCACATGTACCCTGCAAAAGATAAAACAAGGTTTAATAAATGTGATATAATGATGTATATATATATGTAACTATAGGATCTTGAATGATGTATAAGTCCTGATTAAAAACACACATTAAGATCACAATTCAACATATGTTGTGGGAAACTGTTGTGTGGAGTTTCTGTCAGATTCATCTATGTATATATATATATATATATATATATATATATATATATATATATATATATATATATGTAACTATCAGAAAGATATTGGCTAAGGCCTGAGGCTATTGCCTGCAGGTAGGGCAAGTGGCAGCAGGCCAGGCCAAAGCAGTAGACTACATTAGCAGCAGCAGGGGACTCATCCCCCCTTCCAGTTTGACCTGCTGTAGGCAAGTGGCAGCAGATGTTGGCTAAGGCCATTGATGCAGCAGATGTTGGCTAAGGCCACTGATGCAGCAGATGTTGGATAAGGTATGAGGCTATTGCCTGCAGGTAGGGCAAGTGGCAGCAGGCCAGGCCAAAGTAGTAGGCTACATTAGCAGCAGCAGGGGACTCATTCCCCCCCCCTCCAGCTTGACCTGCTGTAGGCAAGTGGCAGCAGATGTTGGCTAAGGCCACTGATGTAGCAGATGTTGGGCTAAGGCCTGAGGCTATTGCCTGCAGGTAGGGCAAGTGGCAGCAGGCCAGGCCAAAGCAGTAGGCTACATTAGCAGCAGCAGGGGACTCATTCCCCCTGATCCAGCTTGACCTACTGTAGGTTCTTGGCAATAGGCCTACGCAAGCAGTGAGCCAGTGCCAGTTAATGAGTGTCAGTCATAGTTTAGTGAGTGTCTTGACAGTGTCTTGAGTGTATTGTGTCCATGTGACACTAGGGTGTCTCGTATCAGTAATAGAAATGAGTGAATGAATGTTAAGTATCGGTCAAGTGTCCAAGAGGTTTAGTGTCCAAGTGTTAAGTGCCAGTTTCAGTTCAGATGAGGGGTTGATATCTCCATGTATCTGTGCTTTTGGAATTGTGTGTGCGTGTGAGTAAAGTAAAGAGTGAGGTGAGTTAACGTTTTAGTATCAGCTAGAATACATGAGTTTGAGGTCAGTAACCCAATATCAGAGTTAGTGTCAGTTGAGTGTCAGTATAAATGTTAGTAATAAGTTAGTCAGAGAGGGTGTGTGGTACACATATGGATGTGGCCAATAGGTTAGGGTATTCCCTGCAAATTGGAGAGCAGGTAAAAGGGAGGGGATCTTGTTAAGGATATTACTTTGACCCTCATGTATCCATACGATTGGCAACGAATTCGATGAATTCGCATCGGACATCATCTATTTCTTTCTGCGTGTATGTTGATTTTCCAGCCAATTTTTTTAGCTAAAAAGTCAAAAAATAGTTACATTACTTTGTATAATTTTAGAAAAGTAATTAAGAATTAAATTAATGAACAACTTACCTTTGACTCAATAGTAGGAGAGGGGTCTTCCATGAGATCTCGTATATATTTCATAACAAAATATCAGCATTCATAACCTCCAGGTTATTTCGGGACCTACATGAAGATATTATTTGTAAGAGAATATAATGTCCATGATTATAATAAGTCATATATTAGTTTGATTACCTTGGGTAATTTTCAAGTAGGACTTCTATTTGATCTTTTACCACCAATATATGCTGTGTTGAGGCCACTAGTAGAAAATAATTGTATATACTAACATCATAATATACACATTATTAAAATTTTAACAATAATAATAATAATAATTTCACTCACGTATTGAAAAACAACTTAATATCTCCTCTCGGTTTAAAACACAGAAAGTCCAACCAGTAAACATTAAAGGTAGAGAGGTCAACAACAATTAGAATCCAATGCTTCATACATTAAAGGAAACATGAATGGAATAAAATACATTGGTTATTGAATAGGAAAGAAAAATCTTGCTACTTGATTAAAACTTCTTACTCCTTGTAAATGAATGGAATGAAGCAAATTTGGGTTTTTTTAGCCTCTTGGAGCCTTTCTCTAACCAGATTGCTTATTGCAGGCCCGGACGCATTACTCATAGCAGAAGGGTTGAACATTATCAAAGCTCCCGAGGTTTGGAAATTTATCAAGTAAAAACCTAAAGCCAAAAGAATAGTTAAATATGGTGTCAATCTCAAAATCAAAATTTCAGAATATAAATTTCATATTTCTTACCTCATGTAGGCAACAACAGGATTCACATCTAGCCATTGCATCCTACATACCTCCAGCAAAACGATTTTAGAAAGATAACAAGATGGATTAAAGCTTCCGAACATTCCTTTCTCCAATGGTATTTTAAGATGAGGGTCGGTATCCTTAATGGTTTCTATACCATCTCTCCGAAAGTGTCAATTATCTTCCTACCACAGCCAGCAACCTTCAAAGGTTGAACATTCTCAGATTCAATTGGTTTAGTACTTACCTGTTGCATATTGAATTTTTCTAGACAATTTCATAAAAGATATTGACACAAGCATTAAATAATATTACCTCAAGACCACCAACAATAAACTCTTTGGTCCAAGCTACTAAAGACCCAATTGTATCTTTAACAACTTCCATTTCTCCATGAAGTGGCACGGGAAGGCTCACAGTAGGTTGAAGGGATTTCATAATTGAAACCCTAACATTATGTTCTCCTAATTCAACATTATGAATTTTCTCATTTGGTACACACCCTTCAAAGACAATTCCCTCGACAACAATATTTTCTTTTGTGCCCACTGCTAGCTTACATTTGGCTCCCTAAACAAAATAAGAAACAGTTATTTCTCGATATAATTACTACATGTTATAATTAAGTTGTTGAATAAAGATTATGTATTGAATATATGTACTTACCATGCCAATGTTAGATGTAGGATATGTTATGAATTTTTGCTCGCTTAACTTTTTATTCTGTTTCACCTTTTCAAAGAAGATAGAGGATAAAAAAGCATATTAGAATAAACATATTAGACAGAAATAGAAGAAGAAAAGCTTATTAGACGAAATAGAACTAATTGTAATAAGCATTACCTTAGAACCATATGATGGACTCTTGTTTCCAAGAGACTCGTGTCCATTCTTAAGAGACATTATATAGTTCCTATTACCACTTCCTTTGGTATTGGAAGCAACATTCTCAGATGTTTGTGAAGCTCCTTGGGCTTGAAATCCTTTTAGCATGATCTCCAATTCTTGTCTCCGTTTACGTTCCTCTTCCGATTGGGACTTGAGTAGTTCATTTTATTTTTTCAATCCCCGTTTTGGAAGCTTGAAATAGGTCGTTGGTGTCGGTCCTAATCCCAAATCCCGAATACGTCCCGAATGCTCGGGAGTGTCCAACGCCAAGGTTAGAATATCCGAAGCTCCTTCGGTCACCAAACTCCCATCTTCCTTTTGTTTGATGTATTCCTCCTATAAAAGTACAAGGTTTTAGAAATATAAGCATGTTGATAAGCAGGATTCCTCTTAATAGACTGGACGATATATACTCACCACTTTCATAGCTATGTCCTTGGTCCCATTGTCAGTAAATGTACCGTCCTTACTAACTCGTGCTTTTGTCCAAAAAAAACTTCTGTCATCTATATTTTTTTCCCCAACTGTCGTTGCTATTTTGAAGAAAAAACCACATTATAATAATATATATGTCCACATGTAAATCATGTTAACTGATATACAAATATGCATTACCAGCTCCTCTTTAAGACCGTCATATCCCTTCCTGCTTAAACGATGAAGAAACTTGCCCTTGGCTCTCCGTGCACTTTGCTCCTTGCTCGTTTTCTTATGATTACAACACATGAAGGTAGAGAAGAAATAAGATTTATATAATAGGGACCTAGTCATCCTTGTTATGCATAAAAAAATAATTTTGACAAGTTAACCTTAAAATTTGCAGACAGTCTGCTTTTGACGAATTCCTCCCACACAGATTGTTTCAAGATCCCTGAGTACTTTGGTGGAGGGTGCTTGAGAAGCTCAAGATTGCCCTCATTCGGATAAATCCAATGCTTGGTGAGTTGACCTTTGAATGCCCTCCAACTCCGAGCCATGGATGCTAACACAAAGGCTTTACTATTTGGATCCAAGTCAAATTTGGCCTACAACAGAAAATAAATATTCAGCATCTATACATGAGTGCATAACATAGTGCATAACATGTAAAACATTCCAGTCTGAATAAGTTCAGACTTGAATTCAAGCATTCAATGGTGTAGTAAACAAGTGAATTCAAGTCTGAACTTAGTTCACTTATCTGAACTTGATGTCCAGACCTGAGCTCTCTATGTGCAGGCAATGTATATATGCAAGACCAAATTAACAAAATCTAAAGCTCAGGAAAAACACATGTGTGTTTGTGGATATGTGAGTGTGAACAGCATAGGCTAGAGTGTGGGTGTGAATGTAGTGTAGGGTGTTAGCAAGTCACAGGTTTGTGTAATATGTACATCAATGCATATGACAGTTTTAGGAAACCTCAGGAAAAATAGTGCATTTGCACATGTGTTCTCAGGAAAATAACAGTCCATGTGTGTAGGTATCATTAATATGTAGATAGGTTTCCAGTTTGTACATGTGTGTGTGTGTGTGTGTTATATAGAGAATTCAGTGAGCAGTAGATAGGTTTGGGTTCTCAGAATTGTGACAGGCTGGGAGAATAACATGTGTGTGCATATATGATATCAGAAATCAGTGAACAACTTAAGTGTCAAACCAAATCTATATTCAAATATAAATTCTCAGTTTTGTGTGAAGGTGTGGGGTAGAGAACATAGGTTCCAGGTTTGCATAAGTGCATGAGTGTGTGTGTGTGTGTGAATATTGTGTAAATCCTTAGAAAAATCAGTAGTGTCTCAGTGTCTGTAGAGATAACAGTGTGTCTCAAATGTATGCATCCTGTGTGTGAGTGTGAGTGACAGTAAGTAGCAGTAGAGAATGTGTGTTCAGGAACAGTGTTCAGGATTGCAGTGTTCTTAGGTTGTAGGGTACACAACAGTTTATCAATTCTCAAATCAATTTGAAAACCAAGTCACAATCAGTAATCCACATGACATTTGAAATTCTCAGGAACAAACATTGCACAGACTGGAATGCACGAAACATAGTTAATTCAATGTCAAGAAACATGGCATACAAAGGAACATTCAAACTGAAACCAAAGGGCAGTAATCTCTACTCCTAACACACATTATTTTTACCTGAATAGCTGTCCATACGCTCTTTTTAACTGATTCTGGCACTTTATGCCAATTTGGATAAGTTATTTTTACTAAGGACTTTACTGTGATGCCGCAGTAAGTTGCCAAAGTAATTTTTCCTTCACCAATTGGTTGCTCAACATCGTTATAAATGATCTTTATCCTCTCTTCATTCTCTTTGATTTTGCTGACTTTTTTGGATTTTGATGTCCCTCTACCTTTTTTTCGGCTACAATTTAGTTTTCCGGAATCCCCACTGTGCTTTGTATAGCCTTTAACAAATAAATGGCATAATTATATTCATATTAATCTTGCTAAAATGTGCTTGAAAATAGCATGAAACATAAAATGTGCTTGAAAACTGAGATACAACTAACAAAATCTGAGATTAAGAAGACCAAACCTGATATATGAAACCCCATTCTCAGGTTTGATATAAGTAACAAAATCTGAGATTAAGAATACCAGTTAACATTATAAAAGTAAACCCAACCACAGTTTTGATATATGAAACCCCATTCTCAGGTTTTTCAAGTCAACTCAGTTTAAACATTCAAATCAATTCTATTCTTAGGTTCAATTTGAATCTCAGTTCAATCTAAACTCAGTTACATACACAAAACCAAATTAACAAAATCTGAGATTAAGATTACCAGTTAACATTATAAAAGTAAACTCAACCACAGTTTTGATATATGAAACCCCATTCTCAGGTTTTTCAAGCCAACTCAGTTTAAACATTCAAATCAATTCTATTCTCAGGTTCAATTTGAATCTCAGTTCAATCTAAACTCAGTTACATACACAAAACCAAATTTTCATTTTCGAAATCCCAGGCTTTCACTCAATCTCAGGTTCGTATATAATTTTGAATCTCAATTAACATTCAAAACCTAATTTCCAGTTACATTGAATCAAATTCGACGTCTCCATATATCATTCCATATTCTCAGGTTCACAGTCAATATTCAGTAACTCATGGATCAAAACATATGTATGTATGTGCTTGAAATAGCATGAAACATAAAATATAGTAGCTTGCATCAACATATTAAGACAATTCTAGATCAAAATAGACTACAGTTTCTCCCATATACTCTGAGATCAAAAAAGACTACAGTTTCGAGAAAAAAACACATATTAAGACAATAAAGATGAGGGATTTCCATGAAACAGTTCTTGAAACAGTTCTCAAAATAGACTACTAAGTAATTTTCACTTGCAGCAACATTTCTTTAAACAATTCACTTGCAGCAACATTTCAACAAGAAGATTTGGACTGTGCAATCCAAGTTCCCTTGCAATCTTCATGTAAATAGGTCGAGGGTGATTCATCAACAACATCAAATGACTCAAAATTCGGTACTTTATTGCAAGTTTCATCTGTAACAAAACAATCGATTCCCTCATCGTCATTGTCTTCATCATAATAAATCCTTTGAGGAGCCGATAAAACGATTGACCAATTATCATCCAATTGATCAGGAACATAAAATACTTGCTTTACTTGAGAGGGCAAAACAAAAGAGTCAGACTTGTGGTCAACTCTACCAAGCTCGACCAATGTAAAACCAAGTTCATCAACCTTAACACCATTCTTGCTGTCAATCCAATCACACTTGAAGACGGGAATCCGAAAGGAGAAATAGTCAAGCAACCAAATCTCATTGATAACACCGTAAAATATCATATCTGAGATGATGGGATTGTTGTCCTTTGTGCTAGCAACTTGAAAAGTCTTTGCCACTAGAGTCACTCTACTGTTTTGCTTGACTCGTACGTCGTCACGATCTTTTGTTTGATAGTGACACCCATTAATTGCATAACCTGGGAACTTAGTCACGTGATGTCGAGGTCCTTGAGCTATCCATTTTAATTCATCAGAGACATTGCTAGTTGGGTCTTCTTGCGCAGCCTCAACCTGTCATTTTTTTTTCCTAAGTTCAATATTATATTTTCACTAAGTAGAACATAAAATATAGTAGCTTAATCAATACCCTTGATCGTAACCAACTAATAAAGCTGCAATTGTGCTCATCTTCTAACCATTTTGTACTTTTTACTCTACGAGGGTGCAGCTTTTTCAAGTAAGCCTCGTGCTCCCTATCAAGTAATAAGTAGAATTTTGTTAATTACAAAGCGAAATATAAAAAAAGATGTGCTTGGTCCAAAGATAAGCGGTCAACTTCACAGATATTTCCTTTTCCTATAGGTTTTTCCTTATTCTTCGTAGAAGGAACTCCAATGGCGGGTTGTTCTTCTAGATATTCTGAACAAAACTCAATGGCTTCTTCTGCGATATAGCATTGTGCAATACACCCTTCAGGACGATTCTTATTTCTCACATAACCCTTTATCACACCCATAAACCTATAACGAACAAACGATAAAGATAAAAATGATTACACAAACATCAATCATATTACTACATAATGAAAACCAAAGTTCAGACTAGACCAACCTCTCTGGTGGGTACATCCATCGGAAGAAAATCAGACCGCCAAGTTCGACCTCCCTGACAAGGTGCACCATTAGATGTACCATTATGTCAAAGAATGATGGTGGAAAATATTTTTCCAATAAGCACAATGTGATCACAAGATTATTTTGGATATCTTGTAATTTTTGTACATTCACGACTTTGGCACAAAGGGCATTAAAGAAGAAACATACTCGTATAATAGCACATCTCACATGCTTTGGCAACACACCACGTATTGCAACAGGAAGTAGTTGTTGCATTAGAACATGACAATCATGGGATTTGAGACCATATAACTTTAGATCTTCCATTGAGACATTAGATCTAAAATTCGAAGAGTAACCATCTGGGACTTAAGGTCATGCAAAGTTTGACACACTATTCTTTTCTCTTGCCTCGATAAAGAATAACATGCAAATTCTTTGATGTTTGTACCGATCGAAACCAACTTTTAAAGCGTAAAATGGGTGGAAAGTAACATAGAACTTTAGCTGGGATGCCCTTCTTTTCCTCTTCCTGACTTTGTTCAGACATATTCTTCTTTACCTTATATCTCGATGTTCCACACGTAGGACATGAGGTTGCATTTTCATAATCTTTTCTATAGAGTATGCAATCACTCGGACATGCATGTATTCTCTTATATTCTATTCCAAATATTGAGAAGCAACGCTTAGCCTCCCTAGTAGTTACAGGCAATTCATTTTCTTCCGGAAGCATGTCGGTGAACAATGTCAACACATCTAAAAAGTTTTTATCACTCCAACCACTCTTGGCCTTGATACTAAAGAGCTTCACTATCGCAGATAGCTTCGTATACTTTTTACAACCATTATACAATGGTTTCTTAGCATCATCAAGCAATGAATTAAAGTTCTCTTCGTCATCTCCTTCAATGTCGTTCCTTTTTAATGCATGGAAC
Organism: Iris pallida; assembly: GCA_029216955.1. Classification (NCBI taxonomy): domain Eukaryota; kingdom Viridiplantae; phylum Streptophyta; class Magnoliopsida; order Asparagales; family Iridaceae; genus Iris; species Iris pallida. The sequence continues at coordinate 9,783,303 of JANAVB010031416.1, read as the reverse complement.
ATCTCTAGTGTATCTGCCACATCATTTAAAGTATCCATATCATAGTCCTTATAAATAGACGCACATGTATCCTCACACACTTCATTAGGATCAACTTTTCCATGCCATATCCATATAGTATACCTTGGATCGATACCAATTTTCGTCAAATGAAATTTTACTTCTTCTAAACTCAGACTATAGAGATTCTCGCACTCATTACATGGACATCTAATAAAGTCGAGATCATCCCCACTAGCTTTAACATGCTCCATAAATTCATCAACTCCGGCTCTATATTCTTCCGATAATAGGTGCTTTGTCATCCAATATCTATTCCTCTGTATAATAAAGCAAAACACCGAGTAAGTGATTGTAACTTGAAAGTTTTATTTCAAGCTAAATGCGGAGAAGATTGATTCCAGAATGGCCAATGTGAAGTAGATATGGCCAATAAATTCAGACTCATGAAAGTGGAGAAGGTTGATTCCAGAATATAACTTTAATTGCTAGAGTTAAAAAAGAAGAAGAACATGACTTAGGAATAGTTCATTTGGTTATTACAAAACAGAAAATGGTTTACAATTCCTTATATGTGCATACGGGTATAAAAGGTAACAAGATGTCAAAATATGTAAGAATATATATTGAGAAAGTCTATATGAATCATCTACATAACTACAAAAGAGGGTCAAATAAACCTAAAAAAAGAGTTGGTCAACGCTCACATCCAACATGACCGATATCATTTAATCTAAAGATGTACAGTCAAACAATTACAAATTGGTGTCAAAGATCCATCCCACCCTCAATGCATGAGCAACCTGCACACTGTAAAAAATAAGTTGTATTGCCTGGAGTAATTTAATCTAAGAAGAACAGGACTTGATTTAAAGACAATATGACATGGCACATACACAGACACGGTACCGATTTCTGCGTGACCTGGAGTAATTTCGAGTATAAAAATGTCGTGTTCAACATGTGTCATACACGATGTTACAGGGACATTGATCTCTTTTTTGTCCATGATTTCTAAAAAATAGGACAATTGAAAAGAACGTGTCTCCATGAACCAAAACAAATCTTGCTACCCGAACGTGTCTCCATGAAGTTCAACTTGTAAGTATTCATCCGAAAGTAATGGAATTAACACCCTTCCACACTGCAAGAACCAACAAAGAAAGAAACAAGAAGATGAACCAATGCGCGGACAAAGAAAATGCCTCAAAATTAGTATAAAAAAAAGAAAATTCATTCAAAGATTTCCAAACATGCATTCAAAGATTTCAGCCATCTTTCGAAAACTAGGAAATAGAAAATAGGTCAAAAATTAGGGCATTTTACTAAAATTGTGTCGATGCAGAATTTAGGGCACAAAATAAGAAATAATTTAGGACAAACCTTGGGGAGCGGGGAGCGGGGAGCGGGCTGAGGGGAGTTGGAGCGCGGGGAGCGGGCTGAGGGGCCGGAGTTGGAGCGCGGGGAGCGGGCTGAGGGGAGTTCGGGAGCGGGGAGCGGGATGAAGGGAGTTGGGAAGCGGGAGGAGAAAGAGAGTAAGTACGGGAGAAGGGGTTTAGACTTTTCGACTTAAGTGCGGGAGTAAGTACGGGAGAGTCGAGGTTTCGACTTAAAATTTGGTATTTTTTTCATAACGCCCATATCACTGAGAGACAATCAATAACGTTTATATAGAAAACCGTCATAGAATATAGTCTTGCTGAACTTTGATGACGCTTCTTTATCAGCCGTCATGAAATCCCCTTATCAAGCGTCATTAATAGGTCTTTTTGTTGTAGTGCAAGCTAATGTCCAGCTTCTTCCGATGCATTCTAGCATATAAGTTGCTCCAACCAGCAGGAAGTCTCGAGACTATCCCTCCAACGACAAACTTGTCGACGAAGGGCATCTTTTTGTCATCCAACTTCTGGCGCAACTTCAGGAATTCCTTCACTTGAGGTAGCATCGCCATCTCGTCTTCGAAGAGCCACTTGTGGTACTTCTCGACGATGAAGATTTTGGACCTGTTCTCATCATCTTCATATAGCTTACCCAAAGAATCCCAGATCTCTTTGGCCTTTACCTTCTTGGAATATGACTCTGCCAGAGAGTCTTCCATGGAATTGAGAATCAGAAGTTTACAGATGCTGTTTTCTCTCTTCCATTTGCTCTGCTTGACGAGTGCAGCAGCAATAGCATCGGCAGTTCCTTCTTCTGGAATCGTCGGTTCATCCTCAATCAACACATGGTATACGTCCACGAGTTGAAGATTAAGGGTGACCTTCCTCTTCCAAATTTGAAAATGTTCTCCGTCGAATTTTTCCAACTTGTTAAAGCTGGTATCGGTGAGAGAAGCACGAGAGTTCTCCATCTACAAGGATATTGCTTTTAGATTGTTAGTCCCGGGGCTTGATCAAAGATGGTAGACTCAATGTCGAGATCAGAGGTTCAAACAAACGTTCTCCTTCTGATTATTCTCGAGATCCAATAGGAACACTATAATATGAATCTGATTACAAAATCAACAATAATCAGAAAATAAATCTCACGTTCTTTCTCGTAATCACAGTTGCTGACGGACAGAACTGAGTTACAACTCAGATGAAGGAGAAGAAAGAAGAAGAGGAAAGGTTCTTGCTGGGGTGCTTAAGATCACCGTTGCTCAAAGCAAGATTCGCCCCAACACGATCTGCTTCCAGGAACCAGCAAGTTCACGAAGAACTTCTGGAACGCTCGTAAGTCAATATTTGAGACTTGAACGGGCTTCCTGGACTTTACATACTCCCTTAACTCTCTTCTTGGTGCATCTTTCAACGGAGGCCAAGGGGCTCTATTTATAGAGTGGAGTTGAGACTTCACCTCTTCTCATATCCGATGTGGGACTAAAATACCAATACTCAAAAATAGAGTTTGATATTTTAGATCATCCCACAATCAGCATAGAAGTGTGCCAGTCCACGCCTACCCCCCGAACACTCTCGTGCATGCACGAGACATCCTGGAGTCCGTGTCCGAGTCCGCACAACAAAAATCAACTTGCATCCTTGTTGGAATTAATCATTTTTCTTCTAGAAAAATACTCCCACTTGGCACACACTTGTGCCCCACCACACCTCATGTGCACACCTCAACACAAGTAATGCATTATATTGAGATACTCACCATTTGGTGTAGCCGATGTAGGACTATCTTTCATAGTCCAAAGGCAAAAATACCAACATTATTTATCACATGTCTCCATGTGATTTTGGGGGGTGGGGGGTTGGGGTTGAACAAACGTCATGGTATTGGTGGGTGAACAAAAATGGACTCCAAAAATCACTTGGAAGTGGTTTATGTTGAATGAATTTGACACATGTCAATATTCTATTGGAGTATGAACAAACACTCTAGTTTTGGTGGTGAACAAAAATGTACTAGAATTATAGAGGCCAACCTATGCTTGCATGCATGATTAATCTAGCATTTTATCATGGTGGGTTGTCAAGTCAAATCAAATATATAAGCACTAGTCCATTGATTAACACACCTGTGGATGGACCACCAAGGCCTCAAACCGATCGCTCGAGGTGATGGATTAGCTCAACTGTAGCTAATTAATAATTGTCTTCTTAAAATGTAATGATGTTGGCAAAATGGCAATTGGGACTTGGCTTAATTCTGCAGACAGCAAAGGAGGGAGAAGAGTAGTGCAAAGTGCAAACAGACAGGGTTGATGATTTGGAGAGCAATAGGAAACTGTCTTGATGGCTCTTGCTTCCTAGCTAGGAGCTGCATGATTAGTACTAAGTAGACATATTTCAATTAATGCTCACATAATCAAATGATAAGTAGCAATTTGCAAATTTGAAACCGATGTTTTGAATGACCAAAAAAAAAAATATTTTGTAGTTATATTTAAGTTTAGAAAACGTTTGGATGTTTGGAATTGACTCTCCTCTCTGTGGCTCTATTCAAGCCAAGATTCCTCCCTTTGCTTTCCCTTGAGAAACAAAGGACAAGAGGGAAGGGACCATACAACTTGCATTTGTGCAAAGAAGGAAATCTAGTTTAATAATGACAAGACCACAAAGTCAAATCGGCTTGGTTTTTCGCAATGGCAAGAGCAGGGCCGGACGTGGGATAAGTTCGACAAACAATCAGGTTTAGACAACTCCTTTGGTTAGGACAATCCCTCCAGGTCCCTAAGTTTCTACCTCTGCACCAATAGAACATCCACGATCCACCATAACTCCTCTATGTAACTAGCAATCTACCAGATCCATATTTTGAGTTTCTATTGAAAATGTCTCGAGTAGCTAAACGAGAGGAACTCGAAATTCGAGCTCTATGCCGCCGTCAGAATCGGAGACTTCGATGCTGCTGCCAATTCCACTCGCCATCAATTTTTTTGGTATCTTTTTTTGAAGTCAAAGATAAGGGACAACCAAATTTAGCTCCGGTTAGGACAACATAATCTCCGGTCCGGCCTGAGCAAGAGACAATAAATAAAAGCTGCCTATCATAACTTCATTCCTATGTTTCTAGTGCAAAAGAATGGAACCCACGCCAAGACTTTCATGTGTGCCATGGCTACTTTTCTAAGCAGATCTCATGTACTGTTTCTGGACCAAATATATCTGGCTGAAAATTTTATTTAGTTAACTTTCTGATTATTGATTTCTGTCTACGTTCCTGTACTTTTCAATATTTGCAAACCGAAGCAAAAAATTATTGGACAACACAATCAATCCCATATTGGAGAATCCGCTCAGAAAGAATTCTAAACAGTTTTCTTAAAGTTCATTATCTTTATTATTATAAATAGGCTAAATTATAACTTGATATTCTCAACTATTCGTGTTTTCCAACTTATATTGATACCCTCAACTTTGATAAGTACTAACTTAATATCCTTTTTTCAACTAATATTTTTAACTCGGTACCCTCCGTCACCCCAAACGTTAAGTTTTTCGTTGATTTTTTTTTTTTGACGAAATTGCCCTTCCACCTACCTCCCTACCCAGCTCCCACCTATCCGACGAAACCCCGAGACCCCCTCCCGCCCAGGCGACCACCTCCCCCCTCCCGCGTCGGCAACCCCCTCACCAACCCCTCCCCCGCTGCTGCCACACCACCACCGCGTGCTGCTGCTGCAGCGACCCCTCCCCTCCAGCCCCGGTGACCCCCCCCCCCCCCCCCCCTCCCCCTCCCGACGCTACCACACCATCGCCGCGTGCAGCCCCCGCACGCAGATGCTACGGCTGTGCATCCCCCTCTGGCTGTTGGCGTCGGAGAAAGAGGAAGAGCTGCCGAAGAGAGGGGAGGAGGTTTGGGAAGATTATTTTTGTCATTTGCTGGTTCGGTTAACACCATGCATATTAAAGTTGAGGGTATCAAGTTGAACATTTGGAATAGTTGAGGGTATCAAGTTATAATTTAGCCTATTATAAAAAAAGAAGAAGAGGAATTCGAGCTCCACTCTTCATTATTTCTTTAATATCATCTTTTAAAATCAATGAAAAAGACAACCAAATTTAGCTCCGTCTAGACAACCCAACGTCCCTGGGCCAGGCCCTGGGCAAGAGCCAAGAAGTAAAAGCTGCCTATCATAACTTCGTTCCTATGTTTCTAGTGCAAGAGAATGGAACCCACACCAAGACTTTCATGTGTGCCATGGCTACTTTGCTCAGCACCTCTCATGTACTGTTTCTGGACCAAATCTCTCTTCCAGGAAAATTTATTTAGTTTAAAATTCTAATTTTTCAGATGATTGATTTCTGTCTGCGTTCCTGTACTTTTCAATATTTGCAAAGCTAAGCAATTTATATATATATATATATATATATATATATATATATATATATATATATATATATATACAACACAATGTTGGAAAAGAAGCGCGGAAACCTTTCTCCAAACCGGAGAGTACCTGCGAGAGGACCGAGCAAACAACGCACGAACCCAAAAACAAACACACAAAACAATCCACGGAGACACAGAGAATTTTTGACGTGGAAAACCCTTGCGGAAAAAACCACGGAACGATCGGAGTCCAACCCTGAGAAGCCTCCACTAATGGAATAGAAGAATTACACCCTCTACAAACTCCTCCCGATCCAAATCGGATCCCCACAACACTCAGAGATAAGAACAATGATTACAAGGCTACGAAGAGCGAGAACGACGAGTAGAGATTACCCGAACACGATCTCCTTCGAATAGCGACCTTCAATCCTCCGTCTTCTTCTCCGAAGTTGTAATGGCACTCTTGCCTCCTTCTCTCTCAAACTTGTGTTGCCTTGCGTTATGTTGCACTATGAATTAGGGTTGGGAAATCCCAATATAACTTCCTAATCCCGCAGCAAACCTGAACCGTTGGATTAGATCCAGTGGTGAAAACTCACCTGAAATCCCGCTTCAGCCCCGACGACACAGAGTTCGGCCAGAACTCTGTGTGGGGCAACCAGCACTGAACAGCCAAGCCCTGGAATGGCCAGACCGAGTTCGGCCAGAACTCGGCCTGGGACCGAGTTCGGCCCGAATTCGGCTGCCTCAGTCCAGAATCTCCCTCTGGGTCACCAACAGCAGCAGCGACTCCACGTCGCCTACTTTCCGAGCTTCTTCGACACACGAACGGCGCTCGTCGCACTCCGGGGCCTTCTCCACATAGGTTGGGAACCCCACCCACTCCAACAAATCTCCCCCCTTCACAACTATGGGGAGGATGTCGTCATCCCGACGACCTGCCTGCAGTACTCAAACTTCCCTCTTGGTAGAATTTTCGTGAACATATCAGCTCCATTGTCATCTATATGAACCTTCTCAAGTTCCGCGTCCTTCTTCTCAACCACATCCCGTATCCAATGATACCGAGTCTCGATGTGCTTGGACCGGCTATGAAACGTCTGATTCTTCACAAGGTGGATAGCACTCTGACTGTCGCAAAGCAAAGTATACTGCTCTTGCTTCAGTCCTATTTTCTGCAACAGCTTCTTCATCCACAACAGCTCCTTGCAAGCCTCCGTCGCCGCAATGTACTCTGCCTCTGTCGTCGACAAGGCAACACACTTCTGCAACCGCGACTGCCACGACACTGCTCCTCCTGCAAACATCATCACGTAGCCTGAAGTCGATCGCCTCGTGTCTACATCTCCAGCCATATCAGCATCGGTATACCCAACCAGCTTCGGCTCGTCACCACCAAAGAAAAGTTTCCAACCGGCAGTGCCCTGAAGGTATCGTAGAATCCACTTGACCGCACTCCAGTGTACCCTTCCAGGATTTGAAAGATACCTGCTAACCGTACCAACTGCATGAGCAATATCTGGCCTCGTACACACCATAGCATACATAAGGCTTCCCACAGCTGAGGCATATGGAACCCGCTCCATATCTTCCTTTTCGTCCTCGGTAGATGGACACTGTTCCTCAGTGAGCTTAAAGTGAGCCGCGAGGGGGGAACTCACTTTCTTCGACCCGTCCATCCCGAAACGCTGAAGTACCCGGTGAATGTACTTCGTTTGGGACAAGTGTAGCAGCTTGGACTCTCTCTCTCTCGGCTGATCTCCATCCCAAGAATAGTCTTCGCTGCGTCCAAATCCTTCATAGAGAAGGCCGCGCCCAGTTGGCGCTTCAGCTCCGCTATCCTAGTGGCATTTCGACCCACTAATAGCATATCATCTACATAGAGCAATAAAATGATGAAATCATCATCGACAAAATACCTCACAAATGTACAATGGTCCGACGTCGTCCGTGCATAACCATGCTCCCCCATAAACGACTCGAACTTCCTGTACCACTGCCTCGGAGCCTGCTTCAGACCATACAAGCTCTTCCTCAACCGGCAGACCAAATGTGACTTGTCCTTCTCACAGAATCCCTCTGGCTGCTCCATGTACAACTCCTCCTCAAGATCACCGTAGAGGAATGCCGTCTTCACGTCCATCTGCTCGACCTCCAAGTCGAGACTGGCTGCTAATGCTAGCACCACCCGAATAGACGAATGCTTGACGACAGGCGAAAAGATCTCATCATAATCCACGCCTTTCCGCTGACCGTAGCCTTTGACTACCAGCCTCGCTTTGTATCGAGGGCGAGTAGCATCATCCGTCTGCTTCACTCTGAACACCCATCGATTCTTTAAAGCCTTCTTGCCCTTTGGCAACCGCACCAGATCATAAGTGGAATTGGTGTGCAAGGAACTCATCTCCTCCTGCATAGCCACCATCCACTCCTGCCTGTGTTCGTCTTCCATAGCCTCTGCAAAACTTTCGGGCTCTCCCCCGTCAGTCAATAGCACATACTCATCCGGTGAGTATCTCGTAGATGGTCGACAATCTCTGTCGCTCCTTCTCAGTGGAGCCACTGGTGCTGGCTGTATACCGACAGCCTCCTCCCCTTCAGGAGCTGCCTCTCCGGCATGCTCATCCTCCTGAGGGACACCCTGACCACCATCAGCAGGCTGATGATCAAGGTTGGGAGCAACTCCATGTACCGGCTCCCCCATAACTGGATCCTCTGCGATGTCCTCTGGAAACTGCTCGAAGCGAAATGACTCTAACTCAGGCAATTCCTCAGCCTCAGAAGGCGTCTCGGAATCCTGAGTGTTGGTCATGGTCTGATCCTCGACGAACACGACGTCCCTGCTTCTGTAGAGCTTTCCTTCCACTGGGTCGTAGAGTCTATAGCCAAACTCATCCCGACCGTAGCCGACAAAGATGCATCGCCTCGTCTTCGGCTCAAGTTTAGTCATCTCGTCCTTCGGTACATGCACGAAGGCCTTACAACCAAACGCCCGCAGGTGACTGTATGACGGCTCTTTGCCGTACCATACTTTGTCAGGCACATCACCCTGCAAAGGAGCACTAGGAGACAAATTAATAATATAAGCAGCTGTGAGAAGAGCCTCACCCCAATAACTGCCCGGCAAGTTTGCTTCTGACAGCAAACACCGCACCCTCTCCATCAGTGTCCTGTTCATGCGCTCCGCTACACCATTGAGCTGAGGTATCTTTGGCGGAGTCTTCTGGTGTCGTATCCCTTGCTCTCTGCAATACGCATCAAAGGGACCGATGTATTCGCCGCCATTGTCGGACCGAACACACAACAACTTCTTGCCCGTCTCCCTTTCAACGGAGGCCTGAAACTCCTTGAAAGTAGGCAGCACCTGATCCTTGGTCTTTAAGGCATAGACCCAAACCTTCCTGGAACAGTCATCAATAAAAGTCACAAAGTAAGAAGCACCACCAAGAGATTTTACCTTCATAGGACCGCAGACATCCGAGTGAATCAACTCGAGCAACGCCGGCTTCCTCGAACTTGGGTGACTTTGGAAAGACACCCTATTTTGCTTCCCAGCTAAACAGTGCGTGCACTTCTCCAACTTTGTAGACTTGAGCCCCGGAATCACCTTCCTGTTCACCAAGTAGCTCATCCCCTTCTCACTGATATGGCCGAGCCGCCTGTGCCACAACTCGGTAGACGCATCACTGACTGCGTTCACCTCCTGTGCCCCCTCTGCGCTCCCCTCCATATAGTAGAGACCGGACTTCTTGCTTCCTCTGGCAATCACCATCGAATCCCTGGAAAGCTTCCACTGACTGTTCCCGAAGAGACTGAAGAATCCCTCGTCATCCAACCTTCCAACCGATACCAGGTTGAAACGGATATCAGGGACATGACGAACATCCTTGAGAACAAGAACCGCACCCGTCTTCGTTCTCAAATGCACATCTCCAACGACAACCACCTTCGACACATCTCCGTTGCCCATCTTCAACACGCCACAGCCGCCTATCATGTAAGTGACAAACAGTGCCCTGTTGTGAGATACATGTGCTGAAGCCCCCGAGTCTACCAGCCAAGAATTGTCATTGCAGGCGAGGTTAGTAATGACCTCATCACCTACGACAATCACATCGCCTCCATGCATCGAGGCCGTCGCTGTAGTGTTCTCTTCTTGCTTCCCCTTGTCGCCCTTCTTCTCTCTCTTCCAAGCGAAACAATTCTGCTTGATATGGCCATTCTTATCGCAATGGTAACACTCCGAGTCCTCGTACCGACCCTTGGACTTCCCCCTGCTCTTGTCTCTGCCACCACCTGGACCCCTGCTTTTGCCCCTTCCGCGGCTCTCTGAAACAAGTGCCTCTGAGTGGTGGGATGTGGATGAAGTGCCCTGAGAACGTCTCCGCATCTCTTCATTCAACACCCCGCTCTTGGCAAACTCCAGACTGACCACGCCCTCTGGAGCAGAAGCGATCATAGATACTCGTACGGTCTTCCACGAGTCTGGCAAAGTACACAGCAGCCACAGTCCCTGAACTTCGTCGTCGAACTTGACTCCCATAGAAGATAGCTGGTCAACCACGCCCTGGAACTCACTCAAGTGATCCGAAATAGACGCCCCATCCTTGTATCGCAGACCCATCATCGTTCGGATCAGGAACAACTTGTTTACCCCGGTCTTCTTCGCATACAAGGATTCCAGCTTATCCCACAACGTCTTCGCGTGCTCAATATTGGCAACGTGGTTGTACACGTTCTCGTCCACAAACTGCCGTATGTACCCACACACCTGTATGTGCTCGAATGTCCAGTCCTCCTCGGATTTATCACTGGACTTCTCGGATGCAAACACGGGTAGATGCAGTTTCTTGACAAATAGCAAATCTTTCATCTTGCTCCGCCAATAGTGATAATTGGTGCCGTTCAGGTTCACCATGCGCACCGGCTTCGCGTCCATCTCTCCTCTCTGGTTTCTCTGTCAACTACTGACACCCTTCTGAATTCCAGAACCTGGCTCTGATACCACTCTGTTGGGAAAGAAGCGCGAAAACCTTTCCCCAAACCGGAGAGTACCTGCGAGAGGACCGAGCAAACAACGCACGAACCCAAAAACAAACACACAAAACAATCCACGCAGACACAGAGAATTTTTGACGTGGAAAACCCTTGCGGGAAAAACCACGGGACGATCGGAGTCCAACCCTGAGAAGCCTCCACTAATGGAATAGAAGAATTACACCCTCTACAAACTCCTCCCGATCCAAATTGGATCCCCACAACACTCAGAGATAAGAACAATGATTACAAGGCTACGAAGAGCGAGAACGACGAGTAGAGATTACCCGAACATGATCTCCTTCGAATAGCGACCTTCAATCCTCCGTCTTCTTCTCCGAAGTTGTAATGGCACTCTTGCCTCCTTCTCTCTCAAACTTGTGTTGCCTTGCGTTATGTTGCACTATGAATTATGGTTGGAAAATTCCAATATAACTCCCTAATCCCGCAGCAAACCTGAACCGTTGGATTAGATCCAGTGGTGAAAACTCACCTGAAATCCCGCTTCAGCCCCGACGACACAGAGTTCGGCCAGAACTCTGTGTGGGGCAACCAGCACTGAACAGCCAAGCCCTGGAATGGCCAGACCGAGTTCGGCCAGAACTCGGCCTAGGACCGAGTTCGGCCCGAACTCGGCTGCCTCAGTCCAGAATCTCCCTCTTGGTCACCAACAGCAGCAGCGACTCCACGTCGCCTACTTTCCGAGCTTCTTCGACACACGAACGGCGCTCGTCGCACTCCGGGACCTTCTCCACATAGGTTGGAAACCCCACCCACTCCAACACACAATCAACCCCATATTGGAGAATCCGCTCGGGAAGAATTTAAACAGTTTTCTTAAAGTTCAATCTCTTTAGTATAAAATCTTTCATTCACGAGAGACAGTAAGTAAGAACAAAAAAAAAGTATATATATAATACACTAATGTAAGAAAATAGTATGTACATGGGCGGACCCAGACTATGCTTGAGATGAGCTACAGTCCACCCTAAAGTTTTTTTTCTTCATATATTTTGATTTAAAAAAAATTAGTAGTTAGCCGACATCTACTCCACCCTAATCCAATCTAGTCCACCACAATTTATATTGAGTCCACCCTAAAAAAAATTTTTTCACATAATTTTTTAATTTTTAATTTATCTTAGGAGTTAGCCTGCATCTAGTCTAGTCTACCCTAATTTATATTGAGCCCACCCCGAAGCGACATGACGATCGACTAAAAATCGAATACGGGGACACACGATTTAACTGAACTCACACATGCTGGATAAAAAAAAAAAGAAAAAAAAAAGTCTACCCTAATTCGATCTAACTCATTCTAATTTATATTTCTGCATCCGTCCGTGAGTACGTAAAGCACATTAATGTTTATCTTTACTAGTACTTTTTTTATCCGCAAAACAAAATTTCTTTTGACCTTTTATGTTTGTTTCTTTCTTCAACATTAATGGGAATGAGTGGAATGACCACCGACACTCTTTGGCATTTTAAAAATTGAGAAGCTTTAGACTTTAGCACACATGATTGTTGACTTGCATTCGACGCAACAATTGCCTAGATCTTGAAACATTTGACTCATCAAGTAGACTTTTAATTTGATTGCCATGAGTTAGAGTTCTTCCTAGTTTGGTTCTTAATTAGTTTAATTTATGATTTAAAATGTCTACAGTATTATATAATAGGAAAAAAAAAATTCTACCGTAGAAATTTTAATTTCAAATATATATTTAACTATCTATATTAATCAAATGTTTTTATTAAATTCAAATGGGCTGTTAGATACTTATGCATAAAAAATTTAAAAAGGTTGTCATTTGATCTTTCCAGTCTCATTCATAATTCGTGGTGTTCACTGGGCCGGTTCGGCCCGGGCCCGCCCGTGGACCGGACCGGCCCGCCCCCCTATAAGTCCGGACCGGCCCGCCGTGGGCCCGAACCGGCCCGGCCCCCCACGTTCTATCGGTTCGGGTCGGCCCCCCCCCCCCCCCCCCCCACAGCCCGAGCCCGGCCCGGCCCGGACCGGTCATATATATATATTTTTTAAATAAATAGGCCCTGGCCCGGCCCCCGGCCCGGCCCGCTGGGACCGGTCCAGCTGCAGCCGACCGTTGGAGGCTTATTTTTTATTTATTTTTTTTTTTTAAAGTTTTGACCGTTTGGGGGGGGGGTTCTTTTACCAAAATACCCCTCCCATATAGCCGTTATTAAAACGTTGGGAGGGATATTTTGGTCTTTTTTGGCCTAAAATTACCAAAATAACCCCAAAAAATTCCTATAAATAGCCCAAAAATTCCATTTTTCATACACAACTCATTCCTCACAAATTCTCTACATCTCTCTACGGTGCTCTGGTGTTCTACGACTTTCCCTCCCCGGTGCTCTACGGCTTCCCGATCTCGCTCCCAACTCCATTCCGGCTCTACGGCTTCCCGATCTTCCTCTCAATCTCTTACTTTCTTCTAACGTAGTTTACTTTATTTTATTTTATATATGGCTGGTGAAGGTTCAAACCCACCTGATCTTGCTGACAGACATACCACTATTTTAGTTCTTTTTTTGACGGTACTGAAATTCCACCTGAGCAAGTTGCGACTAATCCGATTCCGGAGGGGTGCCAACAATCTCCTCCGGAAGTCGCTAGTACAACCCAACGTCCTGAAAAGAAAAAAAGGTCTAAGTATTGGGATTATTTTACTTTAATTTTTGAAACTAATCCTGATGGTTCTTTGGTTTTAGATGCCAAGGGGGAACCGAAACCGTACAAGGCGCAATGCAAGAAATGTTGCAACCAGTACGCATGGAAGAAGGGCGGTGGCACCGGGACCATATCCAGACACTACGACACTTGCTACAGGAAGGACACACTTCAAGCGTCCCAAACCCAAATAAGCTTCGGCGCCACCGGTTCTTCAATTGGTAACTTTACTTACTCAGCTGCTCGGCATAAAACCGGTAACTTTACTTCAAGGGGGGGGGCTAGTAGTAGCTCCGGCTTGGCGTCTAAGCTATCAGCAGCCGGTCGCATACTACAAAGGAAGAAACAAAAGCAATCTTCCCAACCTACTCAAGAGTTGTCTGCTTACCTTAACTCTTATCAAGACGAAGATGAGACTCCAGATCACTTCGCCGTTCTAGAATGGTGGAAGAGACACGACAAGAGATATCCTGTGCTTTCTAACGTAGCACGTGATCTACTGATGGTTCCGGTGTCGACGGTAGCATCGGAGTCCTGTTTTAGTGCAAGTTCGAGGATGTTGAGCGATAGGAGGAGCCGCTTGAAGCCCGATATTTTGGAAGCGATCGTGTGCGTACAAGATTGGTTGGCTGCCGATAAAAGAACACAAAACCAGAAAGATGAAGAAGATCATGACATCCACGAGCTGGATTTGGAATCGCTTTCATTGCATGAAGGCGAACAACAATGAGGCTACGGTGCAAGGTATTAGGTATGTACATTTAAACTTATACATTTCAATTTTAAATTTTAACTTATACTTTCAATAACTTTTTTTTTTTTTTACTTATACTATTCAAATTTTTTAACTTATACTTTCAAAAACTATTTTTTACTTTTAAAAAAAAACATTTTTTAACTCCGCCTATGCCAAACAAGCATTTACCGGTCCCAAGCCCGGATAAAGGAAGAGGGAGAAATATTTTTTTAAAAGTTTTATAAATTTTTATAAATATTTGTAATCTTTGTATAAACATTTGTATTACAAACTATTACTAAATTATAAACATTTTTGTATTACTAAATTATAAACATTTATATACATATTTTGTATAAACATTTTATAAACATTTGTATTAAAAAGAAAACATTTTATAAACATTTTATAAACATAAAATTATAAACATTTTATATATTTGTATAAACATTTGTATTGCAAACTATTACTAAATTATAAACATTTTTGTATTACTAAATTATAAACATTTATATACATATTTTGTATAAACATTTTATAAACATTTGTATTAAAAAGAAAACATTTTATAAACATTTTATAAACATAAAATTCTAAACATTTTATAAACATTTAAGTTACAAATTTTTAAATTTAAAATACAAAAGAAAATGATTAAAAAACCAAATTAAAAACAAAAACTGTAAAAAAAAAACTGGAAAAAAAAAAATTTAATTCAAAAACCGGGCCGGTCCGGTTAAACCGGCCCGAACCGGCCCGAACCGTCCAAGCCCGGACCGGCCCGACCCTATAATGTCCGGTCCTCTGGGCCGGGCTGGGCCCATTTGCAATAAACCGGGCCGGGCTAAGTCCGGACCGAAAATTCACGTGGGCCGGTCCTGGACCGGCCCGAAACCGGTCAGGCCCGCAGCCTTCGGACCGTGGGCCAGCCCGGACCGGACCGATAACATCTTGATTCATAATCTAATTAGTGATAGTTTCTACTACGAAATAATATTTAGATGTGGCACATGTTTATAAACTACTAAAAGGTAGATAAAAGAAGTTATTTATATTTAATATTTGCATGTAGACTTGTTAATTAATTACTAAAAAAATATTTACCAATATACTAGTGTAAATATACAATATTAGCATGTCCACATGTTAGCCGCACTGTATTGAGTGTTCATGAACCCACAACATTAATAACAGCGTGTGATACTTTGAGTTCTATATTATACAATTATTATTCTAATCCTCTTTTTTTTTTATTGGTCCTTATTTCTTTGTCTGCAGATTATGAAACAAAGCTTGAAAAAAATGCGCTTTCTACGCGTAAAGACGGGATATTTTTTGTGTAATTTGTTGGAAAAAGAACAATACATAATACAATACTCGACTTTACACTAATAATAACCCACCAACCTATAAAAGAAGACTCCAAAAACAAGCAACACAATAATGATTAGCAATTAGAGTATTATTTAATTTTCATCTCTTTTTTTCCATGTTAAAAGGACCCGTTCTATATACATACTTGATGTTGGTGTTTATTTGAAATTGGTCCGTAGTGACTAAGTCCCAATATTTCATGATATGGTAAACTCCTACTGCGTGTACTTCAATATTGACCGACTTTCACACACGGAATGTGGTAGCCCTTCTGGTTGGTATTTTATATTTTTTAGAATTTTTGTCTTGTCCTCCAATTTATTTATCTTAACTCACGGTGCACCTCATTGTTTCGTAAAAATGTACATTCTCTTCCACATTGGACGGAATCCTTCAGAAATTTTTTTGGGACCAAAATGTCCCCGTCTTCTTCCCCTTTCCTCCTTCCTCCTCCTGCGGGCAGGCCGCCAGCGCTATCCGCCACCGCCTCCCACCCTCCCCTCTCCCCGCCACCGCCCCCTCCTCCTCCTCCGGCGGGCGGCGGCAAGCAGCAGCAGCGGCGGCGACAGTGACGGCAGTAGCAACAGCGGCAGCGGCAAGCAACGACAGCAACGACGGCGAAGGTGGGGAGGGGGGAGCGCACGTCGAGGAGAGGGAAGGGAGGGGGCGGCGGGGGGGGGGGGGGGGGGGGGGGAGGCGATGGCCGGGGGCGGCGGCATCCTGCCTGCGGGAGGGGGGAGGGTGAGAGGAAAGAAGAAGAAAAAAATGGGAGGAACATTTTGGTCAAAAATTTTGGTCAAGACAGTTGACCATTAATTTCTGACGGATTCCGTCGAACATGGAGGAGAATGTACATTTTTGTAAAACAGTGGGGTGCACCGTGAATTACGGTAAACAAAGTGGAGAGCAAGCCAAAAAATTCCATATTTTTTTTTCTAGTCATGTGCAAGATTAAAATTTCATAAAATAATTATTTTTATTAATGGGTAGTTACTATTATTAATTGTCCACTTAGGGATTGTTTGGTTCGACGAAAAAGAGTGTCGAAGTGGAAAATCCATAAATCGATATTTTGTGTACGCATTGCTTTGAAGTATGACGAAATAACAAGTCCTTCGTTTGGATGCTTTGAAGAAGTGGACGTTAGATGTTTGAAATAATAAAGTTTGGTTGGTTGTTGAATTAAGTGGAAAAGTATTTCTTTGTAGAGTTATTATAATTTGGAAAGTGTTAAAGCAATGTGGAAGTGGAAAATCCAGCCAAATGCGCGAAGTGGAAATACGAATTTTTCACTTCCGCGCTCTACTTAAGAGAAACAAGCTCCTATTTCAAAACTACTATTTGTGGCATACAAGATTTACCACAATAAATTGTCTGCAGATCCGCCAATTAAATGCGTGAAGTAGTCCCAAATCCAGATTAGGACCATTTTATATCCCCAAATTTGCGAACCAAACAGTCCCTTAATGGAGGATTTACTATCTGGATATCCGTCCATGTTGGTAGTAGACGGTTACGGCTACTACGCGGTTGGCTCCTCTATATAATCTTAGCCTTTTGCACTAGCGCAAAGATAGGTCAAGAGAAAACATCAAACAGAGAGCAGCAACGACAATAAGAGAGAGTGCCTTATCCAAATTCTATCCGACGTCAAGAAGGTGACAGAGGAGAGTTTTTACGAACTTGTCGGTTCCTAAAATCAGATCGACAAAAATGATCGAATCTCACTTTTAAAACAATGGTAATCTTCATTACCTCGAGGAGTTCCATCAACAATTTTCTTGTTTCAGAAGCTTTTCTATCGCAACAACTTTGTTGCTCTCAAGGCTTTGCTTTATTAGCAAATTTTTATCGCTTTTTTTTTTTTTAGCAATAAGGCTGTTGGTTGTGCTCCCGCACAAATCTTGCATGTTTACTTGTTATCAGCTCATCTGTGGTTCAAGATTTGTACAGAATTTATATATATATATATATATATATATATATATATATATATATATATATATATATATATATATAATCACCAACATTATAGAAAAAAAAAAAACCCACCGACATTATATAAAGAGTAGAAAGAAGAATTAAACAGCTACAAAGCATACACTTTTTCAACCCAAAATCAAAAGCAACAAGAATCTCCAGCCATGCATATCAATATATCACCGTCAATCTTATATATATATATATATATATATATATATATATATATATATATATATATATATATATTGGCAAAAAATTATTATATTGGCAAAAAATATCACCATCAATTATATTGGCAAAAAAAATATTATTTATGTGGTTAGTAACTCTAGTACATTTACATTTTTTTTATTGTGCCTGATCCTACATGAATGAAAAAAATAATATGCTATAGTGACTTGATCCATTGATCTTTCACCACCCAGTCACAACTTTTATTTCTCTCTTCCGGTGGATCATAAGGTCACTCGGGTTCGGCACTAGTCCATTTACATTTACATAACAGAAAATTCATCTACTAGAAACAAGAGGCAGAATTTCCCAAGCGCATGTAATCGTGTGGTTACTCGATCGAGAACGGGCTCTGCTGCTGCTGCAGCAGGTCGTAGGGCGCCCACAGGGCGTCCAGCGGGCACGGCCTGCGCGCGTCCAGCCGCGCCCACGGCTTCCCCTTCCCGCTCCAATGCAGCAGGCTGACCGGCCCCGGGTGCAGGCCCCTGCACAGCCCGCGGAGGTTGTCCCCTCCCAGGCCGTGCTGGTTCCACCTGCGGTCGACTGCCGCGACCCTCCCCGCGAACACCAGCAGGAAGGGCGGCAGCGAGCCGAGCTCGTAGATGCGCATCCGCTTCTGCAGCTCCATCCACTCCTCGATCCTCTCCGTGTACCCCTCCCGCCGCCACATGCCGACGTCCATGACCATCACCCCCGTGTTGAAGTAGCAGGCCTTCCTCCCTTCGAAGGCCATCGACAGCGAGGGGTTCGCCCAGAACGTCGGGGTGAAGTAGAAGGTGAAGTTGGCCCTGCAGTACTCCGGGGCGGCCAGCGCGAGGCCGCGCAGCGGGGTGGACGCCAGGCTGGCGATGTCGTCGACGAGGATCAGGTCGGAGTCCAGGTAGACCACCCGGGACACGCAGGCCGGGAGGAGGCGGGGGAGGTAGGAGCGCGCGTAGTTGAGCGGCTTGTCGAGCGCGCGGCGTATCGAGGTCGATATGCGCCCGGACACGACGGCGTCGTCGAAGGGGTGTATGGAGAAGTTCAGCGACGGGAACGAAGAGGAGACGGTGGCGTTCAAGTAGGGGAGGGACGACGACGCGACGAAGTGGAAGTAGACGGACTCGGGGCAGGAGGAGTGCTGGAGGACCGAGTGGATTGCGGCCATCGAGCCGCGGAGGTAGGTCTCGTCGAGGGTCATCGCGACGTTCACGAAGGCATTGCAGGCTGTTCTGCTCGGCGGAGGGCAGTCGGGGGAGTTGTAGTACTGCTGTGCCTCCCGGAACTTTGGCGGCTCCGACGCCGCGGATGCGGCGAAGGAGGAGAGGGAGAGGAGGAGGACAAGGAGAGGGGTTGGCATTGGCATTGGCATTGGCATTTTGGAGGAGGAGAGATCGATGTTGGGGAGCGGAGGATATTTATACACTCGGTGGTCAAAAGTTATTTTGTTTTGCAATATTAAGAGTTTGCTTGGTAATGGTATCTTTACCGGCTATGTTTTTTAACCGACCGTTTATAAAATAATTATGCTATTTGGCTTCCAAAAGTTTTGGTTGATATTATCTTCTATTATGTGGTATCTGACATGCCAACGGACATATCATATTTTAACCCAAAAAATTAATTATCCAAAAAAATTTATTGTTAATGTTAATGCTTATGCTAATTTTAATTTAATGTTAATGTTAATTTTAATGTTAAAATTAATGTTAATATTAATGTTAATGTTAATTAATGTTAATGTTAATATTAATATTCATGTTAATTTGATATTAATATTAATTTTAATGTTAAAGTTAATGCTAATTTTAATTTAATGTTAATATTAATTTAATTGTTAATGTTAAAGTTAATATTAATATTAATTTTAATTTTAATTTTATTTTTAATATTAATATTAATTTTAATGTTTAATTCTGCCATGTCAATTGTAATGTCATCAGCCATGTCATATGCCACATAAGGGGAGACGGTATCACCCAAAAAAATTTGGAAGCCAAATAACATTTTTGTTATAAAAAAAGCTGCTTGTTAAATTTTTTTTATGTACCAATTTTGGTCTGCTCAATATTTTTTCAAAACCCCTGTAATATAATTTTGGTTGACTTTATAAACACCCTAAATATATAGATTTTGAATAATTTTATTATTTTATTCCAATAATATCCTCACCAAAAATATATAATTATAACAACTATTAGCCTTCCCTATTTCATTTTATTCGTGTAAAAAACTTTTAGAACCGCTCATCAGTGAATTACCGAACATGAATTGGATTGGTTTAAAAGTTGCTACTTAAAAACCATCCAAAACCGGACCGTCATAACCGCTCATAACCGGTACTCTAAAAACACTTCATAACCACTACCCCTACAATTACCAAGCAGACCCTATGTTTACAATCATTTGTGGTTGTAATCGTCTACGTGGCGGTTATTAATTAATCACCTCTCATTTCTATCCTACATGGAGAGACGGGACCAATTGACAACCATCACATGGCGGTTGTAAATGATTACAACCATTATTCTAAAATCACAACCAAAAGTCTTATAATCTTTTTACAACTGTCTATGTGACAGTTGCCAATTGGGTCCTCTAGACGCCACGATTGCGGTGAAGGAGGAGAGGGGGCCCAATTGACAGCTGTCACCTAGTCAGTTGTAAGTCGGTTGTGCCACCTAGTTAGTTGTAAGTCGGTTGTAAGGCTTTTGGTTGTAATCCTAGCATTGCTCTTTATTTTGTTAAGTGTGGACTTAGGGCCGGCCTGCGGAGTTGGATTGTCCTATTCAGAGCTAGTTTTGATTGTCCTTTAACCCTTATTATGGGCCGGTTCAGCTAGAGGATCACCCACGACTCCGACTCTTGTGAGATCATGTTGAGTCTGGAGGTTATTCAAACAGAAAAAGATTGTACAAATTTAAAGTCTTATCTGACTGACTCCTGGGTCGGCCCTATGTGGGCCGGGTCTTTAAAATTAAGAACTCATGAGTCCCTCTAGGAGTTTTGTTGTGCTATTATTTTGATTACGAAATCTTATGTTAATATGTGTTAGAGCATCTCCAACCCTAATGTGTTGTAATATCATGTGAATCCTATATGGCATGTGTAACACCCATTTTTCTAAAATGAGGGTAATTTTGAACTTTTATAATTTTGATTAATCGATAATAAGATTTAACTCATGTTGTAATTTTTGGTAATTTTTTAATCAATTTAAAACTATTTAAAACGTTGAATTGTGATTTTGATGGTTAACTAGTTAATCCCTAGTTTTGCTAAGCTTAGAGACTAACCATGGGGACCTAACCATGTGATTAGAATGACTATTTACAACTTTTTAGGCTAAGGGTATTTTGGTCATTTGGTGACTTTTGAATTATTTAGTATTTTGATTAATTGGTGAATTTTAGATTATTTTAATAATATTTAAATTGATGTATTATAATTTTGGTCATTTTTCATATTTTAATATTTTGGGAAAATTTTATATTTTTAATATTGTTTTTATTGGATTTGTTTAGTCGGGTTTGAGTTTCGTCTCGTTCCGACTTGTATTGTGACCCGGGTAGCTTGAACTCTAGATGGGACCCAATATTAAGTTAAGCATGGCTCACAAGACCCAACATTAAGTTAGTTAATTAAACTAATTTTTATCATGTTAGAATGGTTAAGTTAGAGACTCAAAACTAGATCATTTTGACCCCAAACTTGAACCTAGTGTCACGACCCGGTCCCAATTACTTGGGTCGAATCGGATCATGCCCAGCCTGCACCGTTATTGAGACGGCGGCAGTAAGCTGTATCACTCATGCAGGTAAATAAAACAACACAGTCTAATTGCCACAACTTTAATAATTCGAATAATTTAAAACTTTTTACAATAAAATGAAAGATACATCTGAGATACATTATTTCCACAAACATCATGAATTATAAAAGAAGAAGAAAAATCTAGGCAACCAGCTCATCGGTCTCGAGATCATCGTCCTCTAGTTGGAACATCGGAAAATATCGCGGAACAAAGCCTCATCAGTGATACCTAAAATGTTGGGTCTCCAGTCAGGAGGGAGCAAAGTACAATTCATGCTAATTTGACAATTGAAATAATAATAGAATCATGCACTTATAAACAATTTGAAATAAATATTTTTCCAGCAGTTAAAACATTGTGATGTGAATAGGCAATGAATATGACCGGCTTGGGTTGTACAGTTGTATCCTATTGATACGATATGGCTTATCCCCGTGTGTATGAGGGGTAAGCTAACACAGTCAGTATACTATTTTGGATGTGGTCATACTCATTACACTACTCCCCCAGTCCCCAATAAAAGTTACAGTAGTTACAGTCAGTGCTCTCAGAGAGAGTTCCGTGTTGCATCGTGGTTTAAACTTGCAATAAAACGATTACTAAATAATTGTAAACTAACACAAAATGTACTTGCCTTTGTTTTATTGACTGGATTCGTTTGTTGATTCCGGGGTGATGCTAGTACAGTCCTCGAAACCCTACAATTGAGAATTGACTCAGATTTCAGGTTTACCAATCTAGCTACGCTAGTTGAAATCTCTATTTGTGTCCTAGTCCAATTTTAATTCTTTAATTAACCAAACACGAAAAATACGATTATTAGTGCGTTGATTTAGTACGAAGGAAAAAGATCGTTTTAAACTTTTGAATTCGGAAAACTTCGTCGATACCAGATTAATTATTAAAACTTGGTATTTTCATAGTATATAAATATAAAGCTAATTTTCTTATTTAGTGAGAAATACATGATTTTTAATTAAATAGAAACTTGTCAATTTTTATGTGAGAAAATCTTAATTATTTTTTTTATACGAAAATACCTTTTTATTCAGTTTACTCGTTTAATACAAAAACTCGCAAAACCAGAAATAACTAAAATCTAAGCTACCAATTACAGTTACAGACCACAGCCAGCTGGACTTATGTCCATTACAATTTATTTACATAAATTGAAATAAGACAAAACCGCCGTTAGTCCTAAACTTTAAATAAATAAAATATGAATAAAATTAAATAGTAAAAATAAAGATAAATATAGAGTCTCAGATATGGTCCAATCCTCAACTGGGCTAATGCCTCAACGTCCGGACGGGGCCGGTTTCGTTTGCACTTAGCCGGGCCCATTGACCGATACGGTCGTCGCCCAAAACCAAATATCAAATAAAATTCCGAAATCCATTTTAAATTCATTTTTAAAATAATCTAGAATTTACGGAAAAATCCGGCAGCAACTCCTCTGTTTTTGGTCAACCCAAAAACTGGGAAATAGCGCCGATAATTTCCTGCAAATCCCAAACCAGGAAAAACCCGAATTTATATATATATAAAAATCCACAACCAATCCACAGAATAATCGGAACGACCCGAATAATTTTCGGAAGTCCGATTCCAACCCAAAAATCACAGAGCGCTACCGGAAAAATCCGGAAAGCTAAAACATACCAAAAATCAATTTCCGAAATATTTCGGGAATCCAAAATAATCCACAGGACCTTTCCGAAAGTCCCGGAAAATTACGACGTCGCTAAAACCGAATTCCCAAAGGGAATCGGGGACCATTTCTCATCATAGACTAGAATAAAAATGGGCGGGACAGGGGTTATACCTCAGGTTGCTCGGCTAGAGCTCTCAGATGAATAATAATAGAAAGAATTTGAGATCCAGACAGCAAAATAATCCCGAGACAGCGCTGGAAACGATGCACAGGGCTGCGTCGACGAAGAACGCCGACAAGAGACGCTGGAGGCGTCGGAAAAAGAAAGCCGGAGCTAGGGCACGGCGCCTAGGTCAGCGGGGAGGCCGACAGGGGGTCGGGGAGCGCTGGAGAAAGGGGCTCGGGCACGGGAAAAGTCGGCCAGAGGGGCAGCGGCCACAGGGAAAGTCGGCCAGAGGGGGATGCGGCCAGGGGCGCGGCTCGCGAGGGTGGCGCGCGGGCTGGACGGGCGCGCCGAAGGGAGTCGGGCGCGGGCTGCGCCGGTGGGCGACGACGGCGGCGGGAGTCGGGCGTCAGCCTGGAGGAGCCCAGAGGGGAGTCGCGGGGTCGGCGGTTGGCCGGGGAGAGGGGGCTGCACGGCGTCGGGTTGAGGCGTCAAGGGAAGAGGAAGAGGGGGTTGAGGAGTTGCTCTTCCTGAGAAGTAGAGGGGGAGTTGTGAAGTAGGTGGGTTGAATTGATGGGGAGTTATAAGGGAGATGCTTCTCCTGGACATGGAAAGAGGGGAATGTGGACGTGGGGTGAGTGAAAGGTTGTGGTGTTTTAAAGAAGGAGTTAAGTTGGGGAGTTGTGGCTGTGAGGGGTTTGAGGAGTTACGGAAATGAGGGGGCGGCTGTGTCCGTTCACGGAAAAGAAACGAAGGGGTGAGTTGCTGGTCCAAATTGGACCGGCTCAAAGAATATTATATATATTTTTTTATTCAGAATTTAAGAAATAGGATTAGGTCCAGGTCTGGATTCGGACTCGGGTCTGGGTCTGGACTCAAAAATCCCTGTTATTAATTAATTTTCAAAATAATTTTTAACACTCAGCAATAATTATAATAAAATAATAATAATAATAATAATACTAATATTAATTACCAAGAAAATGGGTTTCACAATCTTCCCTCCTTAGAAAATTTAGTCCTCGAAATTTAAAGAGTAGGGTAGGAATTATCTCAGGTCAAGTTGGTACGAGTACTGCACCCGTAACTCAGGTCCAACAATAAGAATTTCCAAGTCAGTCGTGGATGATACGGTTTAGGGACAAGTTTCATTTATGATATCATCCATACAGAAAAATACAAAAGCGAACCAAAGTACACGAGGTTGATCAGACCATCATGCACCGGTCCTGATTAGACAATATATTAGTGGGTGCACCCAATAAAATACTGTCATGATCAAGCTTGATAAAGAGATAGCTTGCAAAACTAGGCTGACTTAGCAGCATCAGTCAAGTTTAGAATGAAAAGATAAGAAGTAGAAGTTTAAGTGATGGCTCAAATTCTGATCTTCTTCTCACCTCTGACTACGCTTGCAACTGGTTTCTCTGGCACTGAAAGGTTGAGTCCAATCTTCAGCTATGAATTATCCAATATGGGACTCGGATCCGAAATGTAGCGCCTGAGCTGGCTCAACTTTCCTGCTCTGCTAACACTGATCGTTCCTCTGGTAGGAGAAAATTTTCACAAAAGACGCTATCTCCTTCTTCAAACTCCACTGATTGACGATGCTAACTTGGTAGTTGTTGTAAGAAAACTCTACCAATTTTAAATGATCTTCTCCAAGACCCTCCAATTTCCAAACACAAGATCTAACATATCTTCAAGCATCTGGATTATCTTCTTTGATTGTCCGCCGATTTGTACTCCATAAATCCGGTAGGGGTGCCTCTCGTACAATGCTGCCAACTTCTCGGTGAATAAACTAACCTTGAAGGGAATAAAGTGTGCTGACTTAGTCAGTCGGTCCACTATAATCCAATTGGTGCCCTTCTCTCCTTAGAAATAAGGCAATCCTTTACCCAAAGTTCATTGTTATATGCTTCTACTTCCACTCCGAATTGTCCAGCGGCTGTAACAAACTTGTTGTTCTCTTGCTAAATTCCTCATGTTGACAAATTTATATCTAATCCCATACCTGGAATTGTCCTTCTTCATTTCATAGCACCAATCAATGGAGGCATATTCCGATACATCTTATGGAATACTGCGACTGGTGCATTTCTTTCATCAACTCGTTCCTCCGTTTGTCAGCCGATACGCAAAGTCTCGTACCATTCTTCAGAGTTCCACTGCTGATCAATTTAGAAACCCTCAAGTGTTCCTGCCAACACTTGATCTCTAAGCCTGCAAAGTGCCTCGTTTTTAAACTACGTCCTCTTGATTATGTCCATCAGCCTCGAACTTCATCAACACTGAATCAGCATCGAGCTTCTTCCTTCCATCTCCAGGTAGTATAATCTCTAGTCCAAACTTTTCGATGTCTTCTAGTAGGTGCCACTCCTTGGTTAAGAATATCGCCACTGGGTATCGACTAAGTGTATCAGCGATCACATTAGCCCTACCCGGGTGGTATAGCGGGTCGATGTTGAAATCCTTCATTAGCTTCAGCCATCTTTTTTGTCTTACATTCAGCTCTTTCTGAGTGAAGACATATTTCAGACTTTTGTAGTCCGTATATATTTTTACTCCCTTTCCATAAAAATCATGCTTCCATAGCTTCAAAGTAAAGATAATTACAGCAAATTCCAAATTAGGTGTGGGATAATTCTTCTCATGAGTCTGTAGTTGCCTAGATGTGTAAGCAATTACTTTTCCATGTTGTTGAAGAACGCAACCCAGTCCTTTTCCAGAGATATTACTGTAAATTGAGAAACCACCGGTTCCTGCGGGTAGTGTAGTGGTAAGTCTCTTCTTCAGCTCCTCAATGCCGCCTGGCAATCTTTCGTCGAGATGAACTCTTCATTCTTCCAAGTGAGCTTCGTCATCGGCTCAGCAATCTTGGCAAAATCCTTCACGAATTTCTGATAGTAGCCAGCCAAGTTCAAGAAACTTCCGAATTGAACTTGGGGTATACCACTTTTCAACAGTAGCTATCTTCCATCGAAATTTCTTTTCCTGTGACAACATGGCCAAGAAAAATCCACCTTGTCTAGAAAATCCACATTTAGATAGCTTTACCCTAAAATTTCTTTTCGTCAAAGTTTCCAGAACTTTCCTCAGATGTTCTTCATGCTCTTCTTCAGTCTTCGAATATATCAGAATGTTATCTATGGAGAAGATAAACTGATTCAAATACTCATGAAAAACTCTGTTCATGAGATTCATGAACATAGCAGGAGCATTTGTCAGTCCAACGTCATGACCAAAGAAAACTACCCATACTTGGTGTTTGAACGCCGTCTTGGAAATGTCCTCCTTCATGACCTTGATCTAATGGTGATCAGATCTTAAGTCAATCTTCGAAAACACCTTGGCTCCGCTCAATTGATCAAATGGGTCATCGATCCGGGGTAGAGGGTACTTGTTCTTGATGGTGATATTGTTCAGAGCCCGGCAGTCGATGCACATCCGAACTGTTCCGTCTTTCTTGGACACAAACAAAAATAGGTGCTCCCTAGGGTGAAGCTCCGTCTCAAATGAATTCCTAAAGCCTTCAGTTCATTGATCTGATCCTTGGCCTCCTTCGGTTTGACTTGGTAACATCCTTTAGAAATAGGGAAGGAGCCGGGGACTAGGTCAATGATGAATTCTATGTCTTGATCTAGGGTAATCCGGGAAGACTATCAGGGAAGACATCTACCATAAAGGTGTAACTAAAATTTTTATTCATGTGGAGAATTACAGCAAAAACTCTCATGATTGGTCTAAGGACATCCTGTTACAACTTCTTACAACAATAGATAATGCTATTCAGCAGTCCTAAGTATTAATCTTCATGGCTCTGGCTCTTGCATGAGCAGTCTCCAACTTCTTCATCTTCTATGATCCTCAAGTCTATATTATGCCTTCCTGTAGTGGATGTAGGAGGCAAGATCTGCTGGATGGGAAGAGAGTCCCTAGGTTGCGGCATAACAGGTGTAACTGGGATAGGTGCTCTGGTACGATAGAAAGATAAGGGGCAATCCTTTACCCGATGTTCAGTAGATCCACATACCAAACATTTCCTCAATCTCTTGCGACAAATATTGGCTTGGTGACCAGGCCTTTTACAGTAGTCACAAACCAATAGCTTCTTACGATATAACTGCCGGATAGGGCTCAAAATATCTTCTAGATTTCAGGGGTACCCTTTCTAGGGTGAGGTTCCGCTCCAACTTGGTTTAAGATAGCTAAGGCTACATCATTGACGTTCTTCATGACTTCAATCGTGATATCCATCTATTCCTGCTGGGCTTCAGCTTGAGCCTTCTGGGACTCCATGATTTCTTGAAATAGGACAACCATTTGGGAGGTGTTTGCTGGTACTGGTGGAGCAACATGAATGGGTACTTTCCCAAGGAAATGCAACTCAGTTTGAAAAGAGGTAAGAATCGCCAGTGTAGTAAAAACTGTACTGGATGCATTATGGGGACGATCAATCAGCCGCGAGGGAATAAACCCTGGACTTGGTTGAGGAGATGGGGTATGATTCGGAGATGACACCTCATCGCCAGCAGGATTGGTCTTATCAATGGTCATTCTCTGGAAGGTTTAGGATGCAAACATAAGCAAGGTATCCTACCAGTCTATAATCAAACAAAAATATGTATTTAATATATTCGGTCCTATGTTGTGATAAATTGATGTTCTAGTGTTCTAATTATTTCTAAATATGTTTTCCTAAGTTGTTGTTCAGACCTGCATGGGCCACCACTAAAAACATGTCACGACCCGGTCCCAATTACTTGGGTCGAATCGGATCATGCCCAGCCTGTACCGTTGTTGAGACGGCGGCAGTAAGCTGTATCACTCATGCAGGTAAATAAAACAACACAGTCTAATTGCCACAACTTTAATAATTCGAATAGTTTAAAACTTTTTACAATAAAATGAAAGATACATCTGAGATATATTATTTCCACAAACATCATGAATTATAAAAGAAGAAGAAAAATCTAGGCAACCAGCTCATCAGTCTCGAGATCATCGTCCTCTAGTTGGAACCTCGGAAAATATCGCGGAACAAAGCCTCATCAGTGATACCTAAAATGTTGGGTCTCCAGTCAGGAGGGAGCAAAGTACAATTCATGCTAATTTGACAATTGAAATAATAATAGAATCATGCACTTTTAAACAATTTGAAATAAATATTTTTCCAGCAGTTAAAATATTGTGATGTGAATAGGCAATGAATATGACCGACTTGGGTTGTACAGTTGTATCCTATTGATACGATATGGCTTATCCCCGTGTGTATGAGGGGTAAGCTAACACAGTCAGTATACTATTTTGGATGTGGTCATACTCATTACACTACTCACCCAGTCCCCAATAGTTACAGTAGTTACAGTCAGTGCTCTCAGAGAGAGTTCCGTGTTGCATCGTGGTTTAAACTTGCAATAAAACGATTACTAAATAATTGTAAACTAACACAAAATGTACTTGCCTTTGTTTTATTGACTGGATTTGTTTGTTGATTCCGGAGTGATGCTAGTACAGTCCTCGAAACCCTACAATTGAGAATTGACTCAGATTTCAGGTTTACCAATCTAGCTACGCTAGTTGAAATCTCTATTTGTGTCCTAGTCCAATTTTAATTCTTTAATTAACCAAACACGAAAAATACGATTATTAGTGCGTTGATTTAGTACGAGGGAAAAAGATCGTTTTAAACTTTTGAATTCGGAAAACTTCGTCGATACCAGATTAATTATTAAAACTTGGTATTTTCATAGTATATAAATATAAAGCTAATTTTCTTATTTAGTGAGAAATACATGATTTTTAATTAAATAGAAACTTGTCAATTTTTAGGTGAGAAAATCTTAATTATTTTTTTTATACGAAAATACATTTTTATTCAGTTTACTCGTTTAATACAAAAACTCGCAAAACCAGAAATAACTAAAATCTAAGCTACCAATTACAGTTACAGACCACAGCCAGCTGGGCTTATGCCCATTACAATTTATTTACATAAATTAAAATAAGACAAAACCGTCGTTAGTCCTAAACTTTAAATAAATAAAATATGAATAAAATTAAATAGTAAAAATAAAGATAAATATAGATCTCAGATATGGTCCAATCCTCAACTGGGCTAATGCCTCAACGTCCGGGCGGGGCCGGTTTCGTTTGCACTTAGCCGGGCCCATTGACCGACACGGTCGTCGTCCAAAACCAAATATCAAATAAAATTCCAAAATCCATTTTAAATTTATTTTTAAAATAATCTAGAATTTACGGAAAAATCCGGCAGCATCTTCTCTGTTTTTGGTCAACCCAAAAACTGGGAAATAGCACCGATAATTTCCTGCAAATCCCAAACCAGGGAAAACCCGAATTTATATATATATAAAAATCCACAACCAATCCACAGAATAATCGGAACGACCCGAATAATTTTCGGAAGTCCGATTCCAACCCAAAAATCACAGAGCGCTACCGGAAAAATCCGGAAAGCTAAAACATACCAAAAATCAATTCCCGAAATATTTCGGAAATCCAAAATAATCCACAGGACCTTTCCGAAAGTCCCGAAAAATTACGACGTCGCTAAAACCGAATTCCCAAAGGGAATCGGGGACCATTTCTCATCATAGACGAGAATAAAAATGGGCGGGACAGGGGTTATACCTCAGGTTGCTCGGCTAGAGCTCTCAGATGAATAATAATAGAAAGAATTTGAGATCCAGACAGCAAAATAATCCCGAGACAGTGCTGGGAACGATGCACAGGGCTGCGTCGACGAAGAATGCCGACAAGAGACGCTGGAGGCGTCGGAAAAAGAACGTCGGAGCTAGGGCACGGCGCCTAGGTCAGCGGGAAGGCCGACAGGGGGTCGGGGTGCGCTGGAGAAAGGGGCTCGTGCATGGGAAAAGTCGGCCAGAGGGGCAGCGGCCACAGGGAAAGTCGGCGAGAGGGGGCTGCGGCCAGGGGCGCGGCTCGCGAGGGTGGCGCGCGGGCTGGACGGGCGCGCCGAAGGGAGTCGGGCGCGGGCTGCGCCGGTGGGCGGCGACGGCGGCGGGAGTCGGGCGTCGGCCTGGAGGAGCCCGGAGGGGAGTCGCGGGATCGACGGTTGGCCGGGGAGAGGGGGCTGCACGGCGTCGGGTTGAGACGTCAAGGGAAGAGGAAGAGGGGGTTGAGGAGTTGCTCTTCCTGAGAAGTAGAGGGGGAGTTGTGAAGTAGGTGGGTTGAATTGATGGGGAGTTATAAGGGAGATGCTTCTCCTGGACATGGGAAGAGGGGAATGTGGACGTGGGGTGAGTGAAAGGTTGTGGTGTTTTTAAGAAGGAGTTAAGTTGGGGAGTTGTGGCTGTGAGGGGTTTGAGGAGTTACGGAAATGAGGGGGCGGCTGTGTCCGTTCACGGAAAAGAAACGAGGGGGTGAGTTGCTGGTCCAAATTGGACCGGCTCAAAGAATATTATATATTTTTATTTTTTTATTCAGAATTTAAGAAATAGGATTAGGTCCAGGTCTGGGTTCGGACTCGGGTCTGGGTCTGGACTCAAAAATCCATGTTATTAATTAATTTTCAAAATAATTTTTAACACTCAGCAATAATTATAATAAAATAATAATAATAATAATAATACTAATATTAATTACCAAGAAAATGGGTTTCACACCTAGTCTAGACTTAACCATATGAGACTAGAGAGGGGCAATTAGGACATTTCCCATTAGCCCTAATGGAATCTTTATGGCAGCCACCTTTAGGAGAGAATGATTCATTTTATTCATTACAATCTTGCCTCTTTTATTTTCTTTTTGTTCTTCCCCAATTTAGAGAGCCTTTCCATTGATTTGATCTACAAATCAAATCATTCCTTCACCAAACCTTTCCTCAATCATTCCCATTCTCCAAGGGAATGGTGCTACCAAGGATTGGAAGAGGAGTACAAGGAGGAGTGTCTATATTGAGGGATCTTCGTATCGGAGCCGTGTCCTAAAGGATTTCATCGGGATTCCACTCCCAATAGGTAAAATCCATCCTCTAAATTGATTTCTTTTGCATATAAATTAGTTTTGAATCCGTAGGATCCATCCTCATGCAAATGTCCCATTTAGATTCAAATTTGAGGCCATTTGGAGCTCTCTTGAGAATTTTAGATATGTGTCTTGTGTCCTACTTGATAGATCCCAAATTAGGACATCCCATGTGTATGTATGTATAATAATAGTTTAAATAGATATTTAAATTCATTTTTATAATAGTTAGAGAGTGGATTGATCTTAGTTAGGATGGTTAGAATGATTTTCATTTGGATACCTATGTTTGTATCCAAGTATCTTGGCCTATTGTGTTCTTTTGTCAAATTCGTCATAATTTTTATCTACGTTTTTATTAACCAAAGCAACTTAGAAATGTCATAACTTTTAGCTTAGAACTCCGATTTATCTTCCGTTTTTTTTAAAAGAACCGTATCGAAGTTAGCTTACCAAATATATATTTTAATAAGCCAAATTTTTTCTGTAACTTTCTGTAGAATTATTTGAGTGTCAGCTGTACGAAAGACGAACGTGCTTCGGTATTTCTGCGATTTCGGGAGCTTCCGGACACGAAAATACGATCCGTTTAAAGTTTCGGAAAGCTAACACAAAGGGCTACGACATACTTTAATCCTAGAATTTAGTGAATGCCCAATTGGTACAGTATTGGTTTTAAGTAGAAGAGTGACTATACGATATATACATTTTGTGTAACCTATGAGCCTATGTAGTATGGATATTAAATGAATATAGAGTATGTAATGCATGATATGTTAGATGAATGAAATGATATATATATGATATATATTCTCTTTACATTAATGTATATATATGGTTGAATGCAAGCATGTAGGAATGCAATTAATATAATGTATGAATGAAAGAATGATATACAATGTATGCATAAAAGTATATAATGAATGCTAGATATGAATGCAAGATATATATGTAATAATTGTCACGCCCCAGTACCGAAATACGGGGACGGACGTAGGCCAGCTACACCGTATAAGGTACGAATACGCTATACGGCGATGACGGCTGTCAAGTCTTGCTGGGTATCCTAGCATGCAATCAATCTATGGCCTAAATCCGATCTCATGTCCACAGGCAAGTCACAATGAAACAACATCAAGAGAGATAATCATATGGAAAGCAGGAAATACTCAGATAAAATCTGGAATCTACAGTACAGGATAATAATGTAGACAAGTATACCTTCCCACAGTTCCTGGCATGGTCTGGAACTGAAGCACACCCTCCAAGTCAAGTCTGGAAGATCCACCGGGTCGGTCTCAGACAATCTGGAAACAATCCAGGGTTGGTCAGGCCAACCGTAGCAAGTACCAGAAAGGAAGGCTCAAGGACGGGCGAAGAAAACCAGCAGGATAAAATATGACAAGAAAAACATCTAAAAACAGTAAATAAAGGTAAGGGATCGTGCGGTACCAACGCACGATAACAATCCACAAGTATAGTGAAGCTAACACAATCACAATCTCCCTAGCATCCACTAACACCTGCATTGCTAGCTGGAAATCAATATCAGCTGGCTAGCAGGCAACAAGCCAAACAATACAGAAGGACAAGCGGCCACACAATGCCTACGGCTTGCTATTATTAGCTAACTAGGGTTATCACAGGCCTAATTACTAACAAGATGTAGTTGAGACTTCAAAGTCCAGCTCCTGCTTGCTACTACCCGAATGGCCCCAGCAAAAGAAAAAGATAGATATAGCAGGCACACTGCAGTAAGATACATGTGCCCTAAAGAAGTACCACACTCGACGGAGGGCTGGAAATGCGCTCATCTCGACGGATAGCAACAAATCCCTAGTATATATATATAGATACATAGGGCCAGGGCCAGACAAGCAACAGGTCACTGGAAAGTCCCCATGAACTACATGATTAATCTAGTTATTAGCCTAGTTAGTTTCATTATGGATCCCTGACCGTGGTACTCAGGGATCCATGTCCTAGACATGATGCAAGACAAGACTGGACTGGTGGTTTATACAAGCACAATCAAGAGAAATCAACCACGGTGTCAAGACAAGGTCATGCCTAGCAAGTCAGGACTGGCTGTCGCAACAGCGGTCAAGAGTAAACATATCATGTCAAGAGTACTAGTCAGGAGTGCGCCACCACGGGCCACTATTAAGAATCAAGAGTATACATGCCAGGTTTACTATCAAGTCCAGAGTGCTAGTCAGGAGTGCACCTCCACGGGCCACTAATCAAAAATCAAGACAGGTCCAGGTCATCGTGTAATACCAGGAACAAGGTCAAACCTATCAGTCACAAGAAGTCACATGCCCAAATCGTGACATGGATATCAAGTCGGGTACAAGATCAAAATCTCCACTATAATAGCCTGTCAAGTACACATGGGAACCTACAGCTCAAATCATCAAGTCGGTCCATCCACCAGATCAATCTAGCAAGAGACTCCCATCCATGATGGAGTGAATATCACGTCAATAAAGACAACCACCAAATACCAAGCTCATTCCCCTAACAATGCTAGGCCCTCTGACTCACAAGAATCCCCCAAGTCAATGATCACAAGCCACTAGAAAACAAGCCCCCTCAACTACCAAAGACACAACAATCAAACCAGGTTCCTCAACCACCGGAATACACAAAGGTAACAGGTTTTGGGCATTTGGGAAGTCGAGTAAAAATCATATAATAATACCCTCGATATTCTCCTCGTTCCACGAAATATTCGAAATCACCAAAATCCAAGAATCCACATAGATCCACCAAGTCAATATCCCAAGATCGTACTCTCCATAATACTCAATCCTTAGTCACATCCACAAGTCACATCTCCCAATACATAGGACAACTGTCAGCTCTATCTGACAGACTAGGACAACCCCTAGGATGAAGGGTCAGGGGACAAGAGTCCGGTAATAAATGCCGCCGGAAGTGGCAAGGATTACATGGACCGCTCTGGAGCAAATCCACAACCCTTAAACCAAACAAGGACCAGGGTTGCAGACCGTCTCCCGAGTGGAACCGCTCTCCTTACGCTATCCGACGGACAAGACAGGTCAGGAGCTAGGCGACTAATCTAGTATGGAGTCTACCTAGCAGGCAAGGGGATCAGGTATACTATACCAAGGTGAACAGGCACGAGCCCAGTCCAGCAAACCAAAGGAATGGTTCTGCCCAGTCCTTCGAACCAAATTCCCGATCGGGAATTTTGGAAGAATCCGGCAGAGTCTCCTCTGTATTCTGGACGGGAGCTCCCAGCAAATTGGGGCTAAAACCACTCGGCACAACCCGCCGCAGAATCGCAGAATCGCAGACTGAGAACACTAAGTCTCAGCTACCAGCAGCACTACGATGCGTACTGGGAACAGGTCGACAGCCGAGAACACTAAGTCTCGGCCTCCAGTAGCACTACGATGCGTACTGGAAACCAATCGAACCCGAGACCACTAAGTCCCGGCCTCCAGCAGCGCTACAATGCGTACTGGGCGCCAAGCCAACATGCACAATATAATCAACTAACCGCCTCGCAGGGCGCATCACAGCACATGTCTATAGTTCTAACCCAAGCACAATCACAGCCACATGAGTAGTTCGCCAAGCCGTTACCCGACCGCGAGTCGGACACGGGGCATACAGGGACAATCCATACAAGTGAGTCGTGCTCGTGTCCTCGGAGGTGTGGATGACCCATCTAAGTTGCCCGATACGGTCTATCCCGGTATCGGACCAAGCTATCCTAAGCTATCATCATGGCAGATCTACTACTAGGCTACACTAATCATGGTAATAAAATTTACAAGTACAATTAATTAAATGAAATAAAAGCCAGGAGAGAGGGCAAGAGCCGTCGATGAGCAAGGGATACTTGCCTAGAGGGCTCGGCTAGGTAAGCAAGTCTTCGGCAGTCGCGATCCAAGCTAGCACGTCCATCGAGGTCCTCAGAACACACAATAAATAATCATCAGCACCAAATAATAAAATAATAGAATAATCACAAGAGACGGCAGAAGGCTATACCATGTGGGTCCCGCAAGCAGTACAGGGATCTGGCACGGAAACCGAGGTACGCGGATCGATACGGACACGCAAACCGAGACGTGCACGTATATCGAGACGCGCACTAGAATCGAGATGGCACGAATATCGAGATGGCACGAATATCGAGATAAACAGGAAACACGTGCACGTAAATCGAGATGTACACGTAGATCGAGAAAATCACGAATATCAGAATGGCGCATGAATTATGCGACACGCAAATCGAGGCGAGCACGTAAATCAAAACGACCCAAGGTCCAAGTAGCACGTAAATCGATACGGCACACAATTCGAGGTGCGCACGCAAATCGATGCGGTGCGGAGTCCAACGCGGCACGCAAACCAAGACGGTCACGCAAATCGATGCATGTACGCGAATCGATGCGACATGAAAATCGAGAAAAGCACAAAGGTCGAGGCACGAAAAACGAAACGGTGCACAAACCGAGATGGCATGTTGCCCGAGGCAGCGCGGGGCTCGAGGCGTCCCGCTGCCCAAGGCAACACGTAGACCGAGGTACACGCAAAACGAGACGACTCGTACATCGAGGTGCACACGACCCAAAAACACGAGGAAGCGCACCAACCGAGGGTGCGCTGCCCGAGGAACACGCTGCACGAGGCAGCGCACTGCTCGAGGCAGCACGCTGCCCGAGGTACGCCGATCGAAGGGCTCGCTCCCCGAGGAGCTCACAGCCCAAGGAGAGGAGGCGGAGGAACAGACGGTGGCCGTCGGGAAAGCCCGGCCAGACGAGGTCGGGGCTCCCGGCGGTGGGAGGACAGAGAGGGGGAGACGGAGGAGCTCACCGGAGGGGGTTGCCGGCGGAGAGGGAGGCGGCCGGAGCTGGGGGCTCGGCCAGGCGAGGTCGGGAATTCGGCGGAGGGAGGACAGAGAGAGGAGGAGGCGGAGGAACTCACCGGAGGGGTACTCGACCAGGTCGGGTCGGCCCCGCGGTGGTGAAAGGACGACGGCGGCAGCAGCTGCGCCAAGGGGCGGGGGAGATGGCAGCGCTGGCGTCGACGGAGGTGGTGGCGGAGGTGATGGAGACGGCGACAGCGACGTCGACGGAAGGGGCTGGGGGCCGCGAAGGAGATGGTGGTGAGAGAGAGACGACGATAATGGTGGTGGGGGAAGATGGTGGTGGGGCTCGCGACGGTCGGAGGTCGGGGAGAAGAGTGGGAGATCGGGAGAGAGAGAGAGAGGAAGGGAAATTTTGGGGGGAGGGGTTGGCCGGTTCTCCAGAGAGGGTGAGGGAGAGAGGGGAGTTAGGTAGGGGAGGGTGAGAGTGAGGGAGAGAGAGAGAAAGAGAGAGGGGTTAGGTAGATATTTGGGAGGGTAGTTTAGGAACAAGAAAATTAATAATAATAATAATAATGAGGATAAAATTACCTCCAAGAAAATAATAAAAATTTCAAGAATACCCCAAAAATTAAAATCCTCCAAAAACAATAATACGGTCATATACGTATTTCAAAACAGGAATATTACGTCCTACCCACCTTACAAAAATTTCGTCCTCGAAATTTCAAATTTATCAAAATAGGTTTTTCAAAACTAGTACATATATATCTGCCATGAAAACTCTACCCACCTTACAGAAATCAAGTAATACAATCAGAAACGAACAAAATCTCAATATGAAAACATCAGAGGGGACAAGGTCTAGCTAAATAAATCAACTCGCAAGGTAAATCCAAAACATCGAAAGAATCTCGAAAATCAAAGCCTCGCATACACGAAATAATCCCCATAAATCAAAACAAGTATAGAATGTCGAAAACAATGTCAAAAAACGTAAAATCCCAACTGCACGAAAAATCAACAAAATCATAATAAAGAATATTTGTCTCAAACCGACGACCGTAGTTTCCGAATATCCGAAAGTGTGTCATGATCATCCTTGCCACGCCATCCGGAATGGCTGCAAAAGATGCATCAGAGCACTATAATCGAGCGGCTGCAACTTTCGTTACCTCGCCGTCAATGTATACTAGGGTCATCCAGTCACTCTTGACAAATACCCAAAATAAATGAAATCTACAACTCAAATGTCCAAGTCACTAAAATCATAAAATATTTAACATGATAGTTCTACAAAAATAATCAAAACTCATAGTACACATCAAATCACAATATGCATCCAAAACACATTCAATAACCCAGATGATTTCCTAGAAAATACATCAAAACCAAAAATCCAAGTCAAAACATGATATATAGAAAATACATCCATAATCAAAATAATAATATCTGAAAGAAATAATCATGATTGTGGAACTGTCCAGAATCAAAGAAGCTGAAATGATACAAGAAAATCCATTGGATACTCAACAAATGTAAAAATATCCAATCTTAGAGTCCTGATGAAATCTTCATTCCACGATAATCAAGCCGACGCTCGAAGAGGGCGATAATGATACTAAATCAACACGAAGTCAACGCACGAAAGGGATAACAAGAAATCAACCAAGGCGAAACACCGGTAGAGAGTACAGAACCCAAGATAAATAATCATGTAACCCAAATAATGGAGATAAGATAACATCTCATCAAATAAGGTGATCGATATGACCAACTATAGGATCATATCTATCAAACAAGGATCAGAGGTAGATAACACGAATAAGACATGGCCAAATAAGATAGGTCCAAGTAGAGATGAGGACCAGTTCACAGGTTCAAGGGAGCGAAGGACAAGTATAACAAGTGGGAATACCAAGGAATAGTGGACTGAGATCAATAATCATGTGATAACCAACAAAATCTCAAAACGAGACCAGCATGGGCCACCACTAAAACCATGTCACGCCCCAGTACCGAAATACGGGGACGGACGTAGGCCAGCTACACCGTATAAGGTACGAATACGCTATACGGCGATGACGGCTGTCAAGTCTTGCTGGGTATCCTAGCATGCAATCAATCTATGGCCTAAATCCGATCTCATGTCCACAGGCAAGTCACAATGAAACAACATCAAGAGAGATAATCATATGGAAAGCAGGAAATACTCAGATAAAATCTGGAATCTACAGTACAGGATAATAATGTAGACAAGTATACCTTCCCACAGTTCCTGGCATGGTCTGGAACTGAAGCACACCCTCCAAGTCAAGTCTGGAAGATCCACCGGGTCGGTCTCAGACAATCTGGGAACAATCCAGGGTTGGTCAGGCCAACCGTAGCAAGTACCAGAAAGGAAGGCTCAAGGACGGGCGAAGAAAACCAGCAGGATAAAATATGACAAGAAAAACATCTAAAAACAGTAAATAAAGGTAAGGGATCGTGCGGTACCAACGCACGATAACAATCCACAAGTATAGTGAAGCTAACACAATCACAATCTCCCTAGCATCCACTAACACCTGCATTGCTAGCTGGAAATCAATATCAGCTGGCTAGCAGGCAACAAGCCAAACAACACAGAAGGACAAGCGGCCACACAATGCCTACGGCTTGCTATTATTAGCTAACTAGGGTTATCACAGGCCTAATTACTAACAAGATGTAGTTGAGACTTCAAAGTCCAGCTCCTGCTTGCTACTACCCGAATGGCCCCAGCAAAAGAAAAAGATAGATATAGCAGGCACACTGCAGTAAGATACATGTGCCCTAAAGAAGTACCACACTCGACGGAGGGCTGGAAATGCGCTCATCTCGACGGATAGCAACAAATCCCTAGTATATATAGATACATAGGGCCAGGGCCAGACAAGCAACAGGTCACTGGAAAGTCCCCATGAACTACATGATTAATCTAGTTATTAGCCTAGTTAGTTTCATTATGGATCCCTGACCGTGGTACTCAGGGATCCATGTCCTAGACATGATGCAAGACAAGACTGGACTGGTGGTTTATACAAGCACAATCAAGAGAAATCAACCACGGTGTCAAGACAAGGTCATGCCTAGCAAGTCAGGACTGGCTGTCGCAACAGCGGTCAAGAGTAAACATATCATGTCAAGAGTACTAGTCAGGAGTGCGCCACCACGGGCCACTATTAAGAATCAAGAGTATACATGCCAGGTTTACTATCAAGTCCAGAGTGCTAGTCAGGAGTGCACCTCCACGGGCCACTAATCAAAAATCAAGACAGGTCCAGGTCATCGTGTAATACCAGGAACAAGGTCAAACCTATCAGTCACAAGAAGTCACATGCCCAAATCGTGACATGGATATCAAGTCGGGTACAAGATCAAAATCTCCACTATAATAGCCTGTCAAGTACACATGGGAACCTACAGCTCAAATCATCAAGTCGTTCCATCCACCAGATCAATCTAGCAAGAGACTCCCATCCATGATGGAGTGAATATCACGTCAATAAAGACAACCACCAAATACCAAGCTCATTCCCCTAACAATGCTAGGCCCTCTGACTCACAAGAATCCCTCAAGTCAATGATCACAAGCCACTAGAAAACAAGCCCCCTCAACTACCAAAGACACAACAATCAAACCAGGTTCCTCAACCACCGGAATACACAAAGGTAACAGGTTTTGGGCATTTGGGAAGTCGAGTAAAAATCATATAATAATACCCTCGATATTCTCCTCGTTCTACGAAATATTCGAAATCACCAAAATCCAAGAATCCACATAGATCCACCAAGTCAATATCCCAAGATCGTACTCTCCATAATACTCAATCCTTAGTCACATCCACAAGTCACATCTCCCAATACATAGGACAACTGTCAGCTCTATCTGATAGACTAGGACAACCCCTAGGATGAAGGGTCAGGGGACAAGAGTCCGGTAATAAATGCCGCCGGAAGTGGCAAGGATTACATGGACCGCTCTGGAGCAAATCCACAACCCTTAAACCAAACAAGGACCAGGGTTGCAGACCGTCTCCCGAGTGGAACCGCTCTCCTTACGCTATCCGACGGACAAGACAGGTCAGGAGCTAGGCGACTAATCTAGTATGGAGTCTACCTAGCAGGCAAGGGGATCAGGTATACTATACCAAGGTGAACAGGCACGAGCCCAGTCCAGCAAACCAAAGGAATGGTTCTGCCCAGTCCTTCGAACCAAATTCCCGATCGGGAATTTTGGAAGAATCCGGCAGAGTCTCCTCTGTATTCTGGACGGGAGCTCCCAGCAAATTGGGGCTAAAACCACTCGGCGCAACCCGCCGCAGAATCGCAGAATCGCAGACTGAGAACACTAAGTCTCAGCTACCAGCAGCACTACGATGCGTACTGGGAACAGGTCGACAGCCGAGAACACTAAGTCTCGGCCTCCAGTAGCACTACGATGCGTACTGGAAACCAATCGAACCCGAGACCACTAAGTCCCGGCCTCCAGCAGCGCTACAATGCGTACTGGGCGCCAAGCCAACATGCACAATATAATCAACTAACCGCCTCGCAGGGCGCATCACAGCACATGTCTATAGTTCTAACCCAAGCACAATCACAGCCACATGAGTAGTTCGCCAAGCCGTTACCCGACCGCGAGTCGGACACGGGGCATACAGGGACAATCCATACAAGTGAGTCGTGCTCGTGTCCTCGGAGGTGTGGATGACCCATCCAAGTTGCCCGATACGGTCTATCCCGGTATCGGACCAAGCTATCCTAAGCTATCATCATGGCAGATCTACTACTAGGCTACACTAATCATGGTAATAAAATTTACAAGTACAATTAATTAAATGAAATAAAAGCCAGGAGAGAGGGCAAGAGCCGTCGATGAGCAAGGGATACTTGCCTAGAGGGCTCGGCTAGGTAAGCAAGTCTTCGGCAGTCGCGATCCAAGCTAGCACGTCCATCGAGGTCCTCAGAACACACAATAAATAATCATCAGCACCAAATAATAAAATAATAGAATAATCACAAGAGACGGCAGAAGGCTATACCATGTGGGTCCCGCAAGCAGTGCAGGGATCTGGCACGGAAACCGAGGTACGCGGATCGATACGGACACGCAAACCGAGACGTGCACGTATATCGAGACGCGCACTAGAATCGAGATGGCACGAATATCGAGATGGCACGAATATCGAGATAAACAGGAAACACGTGCACGTAAATCGAGACGTACACGTAGATCGAGAAAATCACGAATATCAGAATGGCGCATGAATTATGCGACACGCAAATCGAGGCGAGCACGTAAATCAAAACGACCCAAGGTCCAAGTAGCACGTAAATCGATATGGCACACAATTCGAGGTGCGCACGCAAATCGATGCGGTGCGGAGTCCAACGCGGCACACAAAACGAGACGGTCACGCAAATCGATGCATGCACGCGAATCGATACGACATAAAAATCGAGAAAAGCACAAAGGCCGAGGCACGAAAAACGAAACGGTGCACAAACCGAGATGGCATGTTGCCCGAGGCAGCGCGGGGCTCGAGGCGTCCCGCTGCCCAAGGCAACACGTAGACCGAGGTACACGCAAAACGAGACGACACGTACACCGAGGTGCACACGACCCAAAAACACGAGGAAGCGCACCAACCGAGGGTGCGCTGCCCGAGGAACACGCTGCACGAGGCAGCGCACTGCTCGAGGCAGCACGCTGCCCGAGGTGCGCCGATCGAAGGGCTCGCTCCCCGAGGAGCTCACAGCCCAAGGAGAGGAGGCGGAGGAACAGGCGGTGGCCGTCGGGAAAGCCCGGCCAGGCGAGGTCGGGGCTCCCGGCGGTGGGAGGACAGAGAGGGGGAGACGGAGGAGCTCACCGGAGGGGGTTGCCGGCGGAGAGGGAGGCGGCCGGAGCTGGAGGCTCGGCCAGACGAGGTCGGGAATCCGGCGGAGGGAGGACAGAGAGAGGAGGAGGCGGAGGAACTCACCGGAGGGGTATTCGACCAGGTCGGGTCGGCCCCGCGGTGGTGAAAGGACGACGGCGGCAGCAGCTGCGCCAAGGGGCGGAGGAGATGGCAGCGCTGGCGTCGACGGAGGTGGTGGCGGAGGTGATGGAGACGGCGACAGCGACGTCGACGGAAGGGGCTGGGGGCCGCGAAGGAGATGGTGGTGAGAGAGAGACGACGATAATGGTGGTGGGGGAAGATGGTGGTGGCGCTCGCGACGGCCGGAGGTCGGGAAGAAGAGTGGGAGATCGGGAAAGAGAGAGAGAGGAAGGGAAATTTTGGGGGGAGGGGTTGGCCGGTTCTCCAGAGAGGGTGAGGGAGAGAGGGGAGTTAGGTAGGGGAGGGTGAGAGTGAGGGAGAGAGAGAGAAAGAGAGAGGGGTTAGGTAGATATTTGGGAGGGTAGTTTAGGAACAAGAAAATTAATAATAATAATAATAATAATGAGGATAAAATTACCTCCAAGAAAATAATAAAAATTTCAAGAATACCCCAAAAATTAAAATCCTCCAAAAACAATAATACGGTCATATACGTATTTCAAAACAGGAATATTACAATGATAGATATGAATGCATAATGTATAAATATTGTAATACAATATATAATGATAACATGTATGGTAATGTAGAGTGTATGATGCAAGCATGAATGAATGGAGGAAATACATGTATATAGGTAATATAGAATGTAATATATGAATACAAGCATGCAAGATAATGTAATATATGAAAGGAATGAATGATAATATATAACATGATATGTAAGGTAATGCAAGATATGAAATATAAGATGTGTGCATGTTTGTATGTCTCTATGTTAATGTATAAAATGATTTGAATATACAATGTATGCATATGTATAAAACATGTAGGTAATGCATAGATGCATGAATGAAATGAATGTTTGCAATATGTTAATATAAATACAAGTATCTAATATGCATGAATATAAGTATAATATAATACAAGTATACATGTATGTATTATATAAATGTAATATACATGATATGTATGTATGCATGTATACAAGGTAAGTAGGTATGTATGTATTTCTATAAACTGAGTTAACC
Source organism: Iris pallida (assembly GCA_029216955.1). Lineage (NCBI taxonomy): Eukaryota > Viridiplantae > Streptophyta > Magnoliopsida > Asparagales > Iridaceae > Iris > Iris pallida. Next base: position 9,739,919 of record JANAVB010031416.1, on the reverse strand, counting down.
TATAACCTTTTACACACATGCATTCATACATCCTTTGACATCATGTATCCCATGTCACATACACCTACCTATCACTAAATTTTAGAACATTAACATATATCCTTTCACACACATGCCAAACACACACATACTCACTTACTCTTTTACCTCTCTTTCTCTCTCTCTCTCTCTCTCTCTCTCTATATATATATATATATATATATATATATATATATATATATATATATATATATATGTATGTGCTTATATATATAGCTTTCCTATATATATCTATGTATATGAATATGTGAATAGTGATGCATATATATATATATATGTGGGATGTACATATAGGTAGCCTATATGTTATGAGTGTACTACAATATATTAGATATATATATATATATTGTTATGTGTATATGTGTTTGTGGTTTGGCTTAGGCATGATATAGCCTATAGCCTAGGGCTCTTAGCCTATGGTGTGTCTGTTTGCCTAGTGAGAGTTTAGTTAGACTTGTTTAGTCTTGATTAGGCCTAGAATAGACTAGTTAGACTAGTATAGACTTGTTTGGTTTAGGTTTGACCTAGTTAACCTAGTTTGACTTGTCTAGTTGACTAGAGTTGACCAAAGGTTGACTTTAGCCTAGATTGACCCCAAACTTCATGTAGATGCATTGTAGCAGTCTATTTCCTTATTTTAGACTTGTTGTGACTTGTACTGTTCTAATAGGAGCCAGACACCACTCCTCAGACAGTACTTTCATCTTGGATATTCAGATAGCAGGCGAGTACTTTCTCTGATAGTTCTCTCATTTAATTGTCAATTACTGTACTTTAGTTATAGTTAGTTTTATGTGATTCTCTGTTACAACACGTATGGATATATCTGGATTCATGTATGCGACACACATACCATACTTATCTGGCCTCTAATACTGGAATCACTGAAATCATTCCGGAATCTATTTCTGGAATCATCATATTTTGGCTGGACTCATCTCGATTCTCGTGTCGTATTCTGGATTCACTTGTACTTGCTGGGAGGGAAAATACTTGAGTAAGACATGTAGACATACCCCAATCTGGAATCTCCCAACTGGAATCTACTAGAATCTACTGGAATGATAGCCATCTCACACCCGGCCAGATGTGTGATGTGCCGTATTACCTACAGCCGTTTACATGTCGATCTTGATATTTTAAAACACACTGTTAGAGTATAGGCTGGACTCACCCTGGAATCATTGATCACTATGACTGGAATCATCTTATACTGGACTCATCTTGTACTGGAATCACCTGGTATCAGATTCATGTTGTCTGGATTTACTTGGGTTTTGCACTTTTTTACATTTACTACCTGGACTTATTATGTTACCTTAGTTCAGCTAGATTTATTTTACAGTCTTCATTGCCATCATTCTTCTCTTGTTTTAGTTACTTTACTTTACTTGTATCTTACTGCTTCTCTATACTATCACCTAAATATAAACTGCCACATTCATCAATAAAACTGCTTATAACTGCTTTATAGTTCTCTGTCATTACTTGGGTTTTCTTGATGAGATGTACTCGTTTTCGTCCTGATTGGACCTATTGAAAATTTTACAGAGGGCGAAGAGGAGGCCTGCCTAGATACTTTCTATGGGACAGCCTTAGAGGACACTTGCGATCCGGACTTCCAGTCGGATCCCTTAGCTGTAGAGACTGTTGCTCTATAGATTTCTTTATCTTATTTTATAGTACTGGAGTTTGAGTTGTATATTTGGATCTGTATTATTTCTGGATGTTAGTAGAGTTTATCTAGACACTTAGCTTTCTCTCTATTGTATTTCCTGTGGATTTGGATCTTGCATCTTTTATATCATTCTATCTTTATCCTGTTCTACCTTAGATGTGATTGAGATATATTCTGTTATGTCACCCCCATTCGGAGAGTATAACTGTTTATTACCTTAAACTGTTAGATGTTGTGACCTAGGACAGCGTTCTACCACCGACACTACGGCATAGGCTGGACGTACCCACGTCTCGTGCCCTTACTCTAGGGTGCGGGTCGTGACACATTTTTAGTGGTGGCCAATGCAGGTCGAGTTTATGTAGTGGTATTTGAACTAGAGTATCACTACAGCCTGCAGTAGGATTAGGATATTTTGAAGGTACTCAATCACAGTTAGGATTCCTTGAGAGATTCCTGGGACGACCCTTGAGAATCTTATTTAAACTTCAAATTGAAATCATTTCCCTTGTTTGTTGCTCTCACTCCTTGATTATTGAATTTGATTTTGTTGGATCGTTGTTGATTTTGATTTTCCTATCGAGATAAATTTTATGGCCTGAGTTACGATATTTTCTGATAACATATGTTGACGGGAATAACAGGGATGGTAAAACATCTACTTGATTATGGAACTTGTAGTTTATCGCAGCCATATTAGCTGGCGTGGCAGAAACATAGAGACCTGACTTCGGATGTACGTATCTTGGTTATGAGATTTGGAATTTCTCGCAGCTATACTAGTCGGCATAGCGAAAATTCCAGACGACATGATTATAGAGGTGCATGTCCCAGTTATGGAATCTATCGTTTATCGTAGCCTTGCTTACTGGCATGGCAAGGACTCTGAGTAACATGATTTTGGACATACGCATATGATTATCAGACTGTATCTTGAGGAGGCTTTTAAACATATCATCTCTATCATACCCTTCTGTTATTATAAATTGATGTAGTTCTTTCTTAGTGTGATGATTTGATGACTTGTGATTAGGCCCTCATCTTAGGGATGATAGTATAGCCTGGCTTTAAAATAGTGACTCTTGTAGCTGGTTCTTCTTTGATTATATTTACCAGTTTCATATGGAATGATAGACTGCCTTGCAGCCTTGATGATTGATTTACTCTTTTTCTTTCAGTATGGCACCCATGACCCGAGCCCGTCGCCTGAGAGCAGCTGCAGCTACTGAGAGTGTGCTTCCATCTCCTATTGTTCAGGAGGTAGTGATCCCTCTATCTGACCAGGAGGTGGTGGCACCTCCTGCCATTGAGGAGATGGTGGTAGCCTCGCCAGAGAGTCTTCCTTCGTCTCCTGTCGTTCAGGAGAGAGCTGCAGATTTGCCTGAGACTGAGAGCCTTTCCCCACCCCTTGAGATGGTACCCCATACTGTACTACCCAGAGGTTTATTACTTGACGTAGACCAGGTGTTTGGATATTTCCAAGAAAGGATGTTGGAGTCACAGAGAGTTCATGATGAGGCCATGAGGGAGCAATACCAGAGGTTGCTACGTCTGTGGGACTCTGTACTTCCAGGAAGAGAGCCTAGCTCCAAGAGGGCGAGGAGCAGTACCCAGTCCTATCCAGAGCTTGAGGAGTACCCATATATCCAGCCTATATCATCATACCCAGCCCAGTCTTCTGTCCAGCAGATGCCAGCTGAGCCAGAGCCTATCTGTACCTACTGTAAGAAGTGTGGGCACAAGTGGAACTTCTGTAGAAAGAGACTAGGATTGTGCCTATTCTGTGGGTCAACTGCACACTGGATGCAGCACTGTCCTGATATACCTGCCCCAACCAGGGCCCTGCTTCCAGGAGGGAGTTCTAGTTCTCAGACCTAGCTGGAGGTGAGTTTTGACCTAACCTTAGTATTCTGTTTTGAGAATATTTGATAAATCCCTTGCTTGTATGTTTGATACCCTATGACCCTTTTGGTTAGCATGACTAGTATACCTAGATGAGACTCTCACTACCACCATATGCCATGACCATGTATGCTATCCTTTTTAATCGTATGATTTAGGTAAGTTCTGAGACCATGATTGTTGGGGACGAGACTCTAGAAGAAGTACAACCATCTTAATTTCGATGACGAAATTCTTCTAAGGAGGGTAGACTTGTAACACCCACTTTTCTAAAATGAGGGTAATTTTGAACTTTTATAATTTTGATTAATCGATAATAAGATTTAACTCATGTTGTGATTTTTGGTAATTTTTTAATCAATTTAAAACTATTTAAAATGTTGAATTGTGATTTTGATGGTTAACTAGTTAATTTCTAGTTTTGCTAAGCTTAGAGACTAACCATGGGGACCTAACCATGTGATTAGAATGACTATTTACAACTTTTTAGGCTAAGGATATTTTGGTCATTTTGTAACTTTTGAATTATTTAGAATTTTGATTAATTGGTGAATTTTAAATTATTTTAATAATATTTAAATTGATGTATTATAATTTTGGTTATTTTTTATATTTTAATATTTTGGAAAATTTTTATATTTTTAATATTGTTTTTATTGGATTTGTTTAGTCGGGTTTGAGTTTCGTCTCGTTCCGACTTGTATTGTGACCCGGGTAGCTTGAACTCTAGATGGGACCCAATATTAAGTTAAGCATGGCTCACAAGACCCAACATTAAGTTAGTTAATTAAACTAATTTTTATCATGTTAGAATGGTTAAGTTAGAGACTCAAAACTAGATCATTTTGACCCCAAACTTGAACCTAGTCTAGACTTAACCATATGAGACTAGAGAGGGGCAATTAGGACATTTTCCATTAGCCCTAATGGACTCTTTATGGCAGCCACCTTTAGGAGAGAATGATTCATTTTTTCATTACAATCTTGCCTCTTTTATTTTTTTTGTTCTTCCCTAATTTTAGAGAGCCTTCCCATTGATTTGATCTCCAAATCAAATCATTCCTTCACCAAACCTTTCCTCAATCATTCCCATTCTCCAAGGGAAGGGTGCTACCAAGGATTGGAAGAGGAGTGCAAGGAGGAGTGTCCACTTTGAGGGATCTTCGTATCGGAGCCGTGTCCTAAAGGATTTCATTGGAATTCCACTCCCAATAGGTAAAACCCATCCTCTAAATTAATTTTTTTTGCATATAAATTAGTTTTGAATCCGTAGGATCCATCCTCATGCATGTGTCCCATTTAGATTCAAATTTGAGGCTATTTGGAGCTCTCTTGAGGATTTTAGATATGTGTCTTGTGTCCTACTTGATAGATGTCACGCCGCAGAACCAGAATACTGGAGAGCGGGGGCAGACATAGCCAGCTACGTATATTAAAATAGAATACATCTCAACTATACGGTCACGGCTGTCTAGATATGAGGGTTTACTACAAGCCAGCAGTCTCTTAAGGTCAAGCCTATTGTCTCAATCTCAAGCAATTAACAGAGTTATAAGATGTTAGAGCATCAAATATATATATATAAGGCGTCCCAAATATTACATATTGGATGATCATGAAGCTAGTCGTACAAAATGATAGGACTAGCAAGAGTTCAGTCATACATGATCAACCCTAGGATTTGTTAATCATGTTTACAGCCCGTAGGCAGACAGTAAGTAAATGTGCATCGAGCTAACAGGTGCTCGTCGGCTAAACGCCTCAAAAGAATAAATTTACATATAAATGGGTGAAACAAAAAGGAAAACCCACTCTTGGCCCGGATTTCGTCTAGTTGTCACCATTGGGCTGGAAGCTTGGTAGATCCTCGGGAGCTGCTCCGAAATCTGGCCACACAAAACCAGCTGGGTCAAACCCCAGAAAGAGCAAATGCCACAAAGGAGGCCACAAATAAGAACAAAAGCCAGCATATCAGAACATAAAGAATAAAAGAAAGTACAAGTAGGAAGGTACACAGGGCGATAAACGACTAGGGACGTGGAACCATTCCGGGAGCCAGGTTACAATCCTTAAACCAGACAAGGACCGGGGTTGTAACCCTTCGCCTGAATAGCTCACTGTCTCTACTCATTTATCGTTAAGATAAGTAAAACAAACATGCTCAGGAGATAGCAGGTACTGGAGCTAGACAAGACTCAGACAAGGTTGGACACCATCCATTCGCAATCGGCTAAGCAAGTACTACGGCTTACTACTTTAACTAACTAGGGTTATCACAAGCCTTAATTACTAACAAGATGCAAGTGAGAAACTCCAGTCCCAAGCCCTGCAGACCATCCAGTTATCCTTCCGCGGGTTGAGAGTTATAGGTGGGTACATTACCCGGGAGACAAATGTACCCTTAGGTGACTTAGAGGGTGCAACACATGACAGTGTGCTGGAAATGTGCTCTACTCGTCGGCAAGCTACAAGTCCATTAAAGCGCCCAGGTAACGAGATTGCCTGTGACTGGGAATTCTCCATGTTCTAGTTTGATCTAATAATTAGCCTAATCCAATTTAGCGCGAGTCCCTGGCCGTGGTACCCAGGATGTCGCGTCCTAGACATGATGCAAGACAAGACAAGTGGATTGTATAAACAAGCAAGCAGGAACACCCATGGTGTTAAGTTGATTATACGAGTTAATTACAAGTTACAAGTCAAGTCAAGTCAGGAGTGTGCCGCCACGGGCCACTATCAAGTTATCAAGATAAATCATGTCAGGGTGCTTGTTAGGAGTGCACCACTACGGGTCACTGTCATGTCAGGTTGGTCATGTCAGGAGTGCACCACTACGGGTCACTGTCGTGTTATGCTAGGTCCTTGTCATACCATGCCATATACAATAGACATTCCAAACATATTAAGTAAAATATCTAATACAATATCAATATATATAGGACTATAGAAGAGCCAGGCTTAAAGAAAATAAAACCAAATCTCCAAGAGCCAATGGTTTGCGCAAGGGGTCAGGGGGTTGGATTGCGCAGGAGTTAATTGCGCCAGGAGGCCAACTGCACAGGGTGAGCTGCGCAGGGTACCAACTGCGCAGGAGTGAGCTGCGCAGGGTACCAACTGCGCAGGAGTGGATGGCGCAACAGATGGATTACGCACAGGAGGATTGCGCAGGGGTGGATTGCGCAATGGTCGATTGCGCAGGGGTTACTTTGTGCATGGCTGGCTTGCGCATGGCTAGCTTGCGCCAGCGTAATCCAGCGCACCGCAAAGCACTGGCCAAGTGATTGCACAATTGGCCATGCACTAAGGAGCACAGGCCGGGGGTGCGCAATCGGCCATGCGCTAAAAAGCGCAAGGCAGAGGGCTGTTCTTCCTGGCCGAGAGCAAGTCCAAGAACACCAAGAACTTCAATTCTTCATAACTTAGCCAAATTAAAACCAAATCTAGATTTTCAAAGTTCTAACTTGAGTAAAATCGAATTCTCTTCCACATGGAAGCATCAAAACATACAAAAATCAAAGTTAAATAGATCAAAACCATGTAAATCCAAAAATAGTAAAAACCTAGATCTAGAACAAAGGAAACTCCAAATCACAATATGTCAAGTTCTAAAGTTGTTCTTTATGGCCTAATCTAGCTAATGGACAAATAAAAAGTGGTGCTTATTTGATGGCAAGGTGCACTTGCCTAATGGGTTGGGGAGTTGTGTGGAAGAAGGAAGAAGAAGAAAATTAATGGAGAGTAAAGAGGAGAGAGAAAGTTTGGTGGAGATATAATGAGGGTGGTTGTGTTGTGTTGAGGGTAGAGTGTAGGTTAAAGTGTTCCACTCATGATGAACCAAACCAAACCAACTTCCACAAAATAAAACCAAGCCATGGTCCAAAACCCATTTACGAGAAACCAAAATCCGCAAGTCGAGAAAATTAAAATACGTGCCAAAATCAAATACGAGCATAAATACGTAATACAGGAAATGGGGATAACAATAGATCCCAAATTAGGACACCCCATGTGTATGTATGTATGATAATAGTTTAAATAGATATTTAAATTCAGTTTTATAATGGTTAGAGAGTGGATTGATCTTAGTTAGGATGGTTAGAATGAGTTTCATTTGGATACCTATGTTTGTATCCAAGTATCTTGGCCTATTGTATTCTTTTGTCAAATCCGTTATAATTTTTATCTATGTTTTTATTAACCAAAGCAACTTAGAAATGTCATAACTTTTAGCTTAGAACTCCGATTTATCTTCCGTTCTTTTAAAAGAACCGTATCGAAGTTAGCTTTCCAAATATATATTTTAATAAGCCAAATTCTTTCTGTAACTTTCTGTAGAATTATTTGAGTGTCAGCTGTACGAAAGACGAACGTGTTTCGGTATTTTCGCGATTCCGGGATCTTCCGGACACGAAAATGCGATCCGTTTAAAGTTTCGGAAAGCTAACACAAAGGACTACGACATACTTTAATCCTAGAATTTAGTGAATGCCCAATTGGTACAGTATTGATTTTAAGTAGAAGAGTGACTATACGATATATGCATTTTGTGTAACCTATGAGCCTATGTAGTATGGATATTAAATGAATATAGAGTATGTAATGCATGATATGTTAGATGAATGAAATGATATATATATGATATATATTCTCTTTACATTAATGTATATATATGGTTGAATGCAAGTATGTAGGAATGCAATTAATATAATGCATATAAGCAATGCATGAATGAAAGAATGATATACAATGTATGCATGAAAGTATATAATGAATGCTAGATATGAATGCAAGATATATATGTAATGATAGATATGAATGCATAATGTATAAATATTGTAATACAATATATAATGATAACATGTATGGTAATATAGAGTATATGATGCAAGCATGAATGAATGGAGGAAATACATGTATATAGGTAATATAGAATGTAATATATGAATGCAAGCATGCAAGATAATGTAATATATGAAAGGGATGAATGATAATATATAACATGATATGTAAGGTAATGCAAGGTATAAAATATATGATGTGTGCATGTTTGTACGTCTCTATGTTAATGTATGAAATGATATGAATATACAATGTATGCATATGTATAAAACATGTAGGTAATGCATAGATGCATGAATGAAATGAATGTTTGCAATATGTTAATATAAATACAAGTATCTAATATGCATGAATGTAAGTATAATATAATACAAGTATACATGTATGTATCATGTAAATGTAATATACATGATATGTATGTATGCATGTATACAAGGTAAGTAGGTATGTATGTATTTCTATAAACTGAGTTAACCTATAACCTTTTACACACATGCATTCATACACCCTTTGACATCATGTATCCCATATCACATACACCTACCTATCACTAAATTTTAGAACATTAACATATATCCTTTCACACACATGCCAAACACACACATACTCACTTACTCTTTTACCTCTCTTTCTCTCTCTCTCTCTCTCTCTCTCTCTCTCCTCTCTCTCTCTATATATATATATATATATATATATATATATATATATATATATATATATATATATATATATATGTGCCTATATATATAGCTTTTCTATATATATCTATGTATATGAATATGTGAATAGTGATGCATATATATATATATATATATATATATATATATATATATATATATATATATATATATATATATATATATATATATATATATTTTAAAGGACGTTTTATTGAAAAGAAAGAACAGCTCCACAGTACAAGGGGGAGGGGGCCTACACCATCGGCCAACAGTCAACATAAAATTTGAAAATCAAAACCGCACACATCCCGCGGGGGGGGGGGGGGGGGGGGGGCACGTGGCCGCATGAGGGGTGGGGAACCCGAGGAAAGCTCGGGTCCCGAGTGCGAATCCAGCTGGGGGGGCACGGGGCCCTAGGGAGTTGTGGGTCCCGAGGGAAGTAGGGTGGCCCGATAAGCTGCGTGGCCCGAGGAGGACCAGACCCGCCGGGAGCGGTGGTCCGGTGGGAGCCGCCGAAGAGGGTGGAGACCGGGGAGAGGGGGCCTCAATGTCGGAGAGGGAGCGGGGGAGAGGAAGGAGATGTCTCCGGCGCCGGAGAACAAGGAGGAAGGCGTCGGCGATGGGCTGCGGGGGCCTCGGCAAGCAGGGGCACTTCGTCGCGAGGGGGAGGGAGACGCCACCGACCGGCGAGGGGGGGAGCGGTCCGAGCAGAGAGGACGGGGGGAGCGCGAATGAGGGGCGGAGCCGACGATGGGGGACCACGGGGAGCCACGGGGTCGGGAGTCACCGACAAGGGGAGGGTGGGCGGGGGCTCCGGAGAGGGGGAGACACAGCCAAGCGGGGAGCGGGGGCTCTGGAACTGCGGCGAGGGGGAGTCGCGGCGGCCGGAGGGCGGGCCACGACGGCTAGCAGAAGAAGCGCTGCCCCCACGCCGACGCGGCGGGGGCATGCCAGGGAGAGGCGGCCGGTTGGGCGGAGAGGGGAACCAAGTGCCACCGGAGGGTGGTGGGGTCCTGGGCGACCCAGTACCACCTAAGGGTGGAGGGGTCCTGGTGATAGGCTCCCGCCGCCGCGGAGGAGGAGGGGAATGCTGCGGCGGGCTGGGCGACGGGAGGGGGAGGGAGATCCGCGACGAGGAGAGGGCGGCTGAGGGGAAGGGATGCCACGGGATGCGCGGAGGAAGGGAGCTCCGGTGGGGCTTGGGCGTAGGCGTAGGCCTCAGCCAAGAGGGAGGGCGGCGCAGCAAGGTGGGTGTTGGGATAGGGGAGGAAATCCTCGGCCGCGGCGGTGGGCGCGGCGGAAAGGGAGTCGGGAAGGGGGATGAATGCCTCGGCCGGGGCGGGAGGCTCACCGGGAGGAGCCTCAGACGAGGCGGGAGGAGGCTCGAGAGGGGGAGGGGGCGCGGAGGGACTGCCCGAGGCCGAAGCGGGGAGGGGCTCGGGAGGCAGGCCTGTAGGGGGGCGGGCGACTACCATGGCGGGGGGAGCTAGGGCCGGAGGAGCACCAGTGGCTGCCGAGGGAGGAGGAGACGCTGCGGCTGGGACGGCGCCCCTTGGGAGCGGCTGAGCGCCGAAGAAGATCGACGGAGGGCCGAGGAGGGACGGGGACGGGGCCGGCGACGGCCGAGGGCGCTGGGGGCGGCGATACCGGCGACGCCGAGGGCGGCGTCGTCTCCGAGGGAGAGAGGGGAAGGGGGCGGCCTCGCCGCACGACTGGCAAACCCCGGCCCGGGAAGGGGGGTAGCCTCCCCGCGGAGGGGGACCCGGCCGGGCTAGGAGGCCTGGGAGGCTGGAGGAGATGGGAAGCGTCCGGCAGGGGTTGGCGCGCCCGGAGCCGGACGGCCACCGGCCATGGCCGGAGGGGGCGGACTCTCCTACGAGAGGGATCCAGACCCACATCTCTCCAGACCTACACAAAATATATATATTATATATATATATATATATATATATATATATATATATATATATATATATATATATATATATATATATGCATCACTATATATATATATATATATATATATATATATAGTGTTGCATATATATATATATATATATATATATATATATATATATATATATATATATATATATATATATATATATATATATATATATGTGGGATGTACATATAGGTAGCCTATATGTTATGAGTGTACTACAATATATTAGATATATATATTGTTATGTGCATATGTGTTTGTGGTTTGGCTTAGGCATGATATAGCCTATAGCCTAGGGCTCTTAGCCTATGGTGTGTCTGTTTGCCTAGTGAGAGTTTAGTTAAACTTGTTTAGTCTTGATTAGGCCTAGAATAGACTAGTTAGACTAGTATAGACTTGTTTGGTTTAGGTTTGACCTAGTTAACCTAGTTTGACTAGTCTAGTTGACTAGAGTTGACCAAAGGTTGACTTTAGCCTAGATTGACCCCAAATTTCATGTAGATGCATTGTAGCAGTCTATTTCCTTATTTTAGACTTGTTGTGACTTGTACTGTTCTAATAGGAGCCAGACACCACTCCTCAGACAGTACTTTCATCTTGGACATTCAGATAGCAGACGAGTACATTCTCTGATAGTTCTCTCATTTAATTGTCAATTACTGTACTTTAGTTATAGTTAGTTTTATGTGATTCTCTGTTACAACACGTATGGATATATCTGGATTCATGTATGCGACACACATACCATACTTATCTGGCCTCTATTACTGGAATCACTGGAATCATTTCGGAATCTATTTCTGGAATCATCATATTTTGGCTGGACTCATCTCGATTCTCGTGTCATATTCTGGATTCACTTATACTTGCTGGGAGGGAAAATACTTGAGTAAGACATGTAGACATATCCCAATCTGGAATCTCCCAACTGGAATCTACTAGAATCTACTGGAATGATAGCCATCTCACACCCGGCCAGGTGTGTGATGTGCCGTATTACCTACAGCCGTTTACATGTCGATCTCAGAATTTTAAAATACACTGTTAGAGTATAGGCTGGACTCACCCTGGAATCATTGATCACTATGACTGGAATCATCTTATACTGGACTCATCTTGTACTGGAATCACCTGGTATCAGATTCATGTTGTCTGGATTTACTTGGGTTTTGCACTTGTTTACATTTACTACCTGGACTTATTATGTTACCTTAGTTCAGCTAGATTTATTTTACAGTCTTCATTGCCATCATTCTTCTCTTGTTTTAGTTACTTTACTTTTCTTGTATCTTACTGCTTCTCTATACTATCACCTAAATATAAACTGTCATATTCATCAATAAAACTGCTTATAACTGCTTTATAGTTCTCTGTCATTACTTAGGTTTTCTTGATGAGATGTACTCGTTCCCGTCCTGATTGGACCTGTTAAAAATTTTACAGAGGACGAGGAGGAGGCCTGCCTAGATACTTTCTATGGGACAGCCTTAGAGGACACTTGCGATCCGGACTTCCAGTCGGATCCCTTAGCTGTAGAGGCTGTTGCTCTATAGATTTCTTTATCTTATTTCATAGTACTGGAGTTTGAGTGGTATATTTGGATCTGTATTATTTTTGGATGTTAGTGGAGTTTATCTAGACACTTAGCTTTCGCTCTATTGTATTTCCTGTGGGTTTAGATTTTGCATCTTTTATATCATTCTATCTTTATCCTGTTCTACCTTAGATGTGATTGAGATATATTCTGTTATGTCACCCCCATTCGGGGAGTATAACTGTTTATTACCTTAAACTGTTAGATGTTGTGACCTAGGACAACGTTCTACCGCCGACACTGCGGCATAGGCTGGACGTACCCACGTCTCGTGTCCTTACTCTAGGGTGCGGATCGTGACAGCATGAGACACATGACAATGTCTTTCCTAGATGACAAGATTATATTCACACAAGAAAATAAAGTAGAAAAATCTTCTTCAATGCAAAAAATATTGAGAAGACAATAAAATCTACTTTTTTTCAACTTCCAAGATAACTTCTTACATTCTTTCTAATTTTTTTATTCATAATTGATGATGTGGAGGTAAAAATATTGTGAAGCACATTATCTAGAACTAGACAACCAACTTTACAAAGTCTTTGTCATGTCAACTTCGCAAATTCTGTTGACATTTATATTGAAGGACTTTTTCAATAAAGTTTTATTATTCCTATGTGGCAATAATTTTTTTCTAAACTCAAACTTGCATTGGAGATGCTCTTATATTGAGGAGATATTGCAGTCCAACGGGTACCGATGTGTACCACATGGCATGACATGCCCTTGGTTTAGTACTTATTAGTGTGACACGCTTTTCCATAGCCCCATTTATGTGTGAAATAAATATTTAAATTTTTTGCCAAAATATTATTTGAGTGCAAAGAACAAATCACACTCCACATTTTATAAATTGAATATGAAGATAATGAATCCAAATTATTCTTGATTTAAAAATTATGACACTATACCTCCATAATTTTAGAGTTGTGACAAAAATTAAGGATCGAGTATTTATATCATTCCAAAATGGCTTATAAGATAAAATTGTGCACAATATATATATATATATATATATATATATATATATATATATATATATATATATATATAATAGTTTTATGAGAAATTAAGGATCATACATCAAAATTTGTAGGAGATTATAAGACCGAGAGAGAGAGAGAGAGAGAGAGAGAGAGATAGAGAGGGGGGGGGGGGAAGAGAGAATGGAGATTCGAGTTGGATGCTGTCTAGGATATCTAAAAGAGGAAAGAGAGAATGGGAGAGAGAGTTAACAACAACAATAATAGGAGAGACTGTTAACAACAACAATAATAATAATAATTATTATTATTATAGAAATTTTGACTTAATCTTCACTTTATTTACCATATTTAAGGAAGCACCTTACAGTTTTTAATAATGTACGAGTCCTTCCACTTTTGACAGAATCCGTCCAGTCAAGACGGTCAACCCATTTGATCCAAAAAAATTGACGAAAAAGTCCCTTCCACATTTTCTTCTTCATCTTCCCTCTCACCCCCTCCTCCCCTCGTGGTCAGCCCGCTGCCGCTGCTCCCCCTCCCCCCCTCCCCGCCCCCGCAGCAGCAGTAGCAGCAGCCGCTCCCCCCTCCCCCCGCCGCCGCTCCTCCTCGCCCCCACAGTAGCAGCAGCCGGAGCCGGTTGGCGAGGAGGGAGGCGGTGGCCAAGGGCGGCCCGGAGGAGGGGCAGACAGGGCTTGCGCACTGGGCCCCAAATTCCAAGGGACCTCAAAAAAATTTAAAAGTTAGTAATAGTAGTAAATAATAAAACATTGTTACTCTGATTTCTTTTTCAAAGTCCAAGGTCCGAAGAAAATCATTATAGTAATTCAACAAATAGGACATGGCGCTTGGGAATTGGATAGCCGTCCGACTCTTTAATTTCAAAGAAAAAACTAGTCTTTTCATCGCTTCAAATTTTCTTTTACATTTCAGAAGGAACAAAAGTTCTTCACGTCGCTTTGATTCCAGACGACCAGCAATAAGTTTTTTTTTTGAATTGTTCATTATAATTTTCTCTTCATTCTCTCTTTTCACTACCAAAATAAGTCATATTACCGACGTAATTAGCGACATTTTCTGCAGGAAAAAAATAATTTAGCGACGTTTTTTTATAACGTCACAAGATGTCATTATTAGCGACTGACAGCGACGTATTTAAACTACGTTTGCGTTTTAAAGAGCTCACGTCGCGTATAAGTCGGTAAACGTCGCTAATATTAGTGATATTAGGGACGTTTACCGACGTATTTATTACTTCATCGCTAATATCACTGATATTAGCGACGTTTACCGACGTTCTAATATGACGTCGATAAATTAAAAATATAAGTCAGGTTCGAGTTTTCATTCCCCCCATTATTTTTGCCCCCAAATTTCTTTCATCCTTCCCCCCCCCCTCGACCCCGATCCGGCGACCCCACCCCCCTCGGCCCCCGACCGACCGCCCTCGGCGACCCCCACCGACCTCGGCGACCCCCACCGACCTCGGCGACCCCCACCCCCCTTGGCGACCCCTCTCCTCTCCCCAACCCAAACCATTCCCTCTCCTCTCCCCAACCCTCCCCCTCCCCCCCATCAGCTCCCCGACCCCCTCCTTCGGTGACTGCCGCTCCCCGACCCCCTCCTCCGGAGACCGTCGACCCCCTCCTCCCCCTCGCCATCGTCGCGCCCGATCCCTCGTTCGAGCGTCCCTCCCGTTCGCCAGAGCCAGCTCCAGCCACCTCCACCGCCGCTCTCCCTCGCCGTCGCCGCTCCCCCTCGCCGTCGCCCCTCCCCTCCTGCCATGGTTGATCCGATAAACCCTAACCCTAACCGTATTTTTAATGTTTTAATTAATAATCAAGTCATGTTCAGACTGCTCTAGCCCCTCTAGCCATTGGCAATGCCAAGGACCCAAACTAGCACCCGTGGAATAGACTGGACAAACCAAAAGTCCCATTCCTACAATTTCTTGTGGCAACAACATGCCGATGATATGTCGTTCAGACAACATTTGGCCCAGTCACCAAGCAGAGTGACTTGGCTAGTTATGAGATTATATTTTAGGACACCTTATTATTGCTCATATTTGTCATATCTTTGTTACTTGTTTGGATTGAGATATAGGATGCTCTAGGACAAGAATATCGGATTATAGAGTTACCCCATTGTCTTTATAGCATGAACGTATTGCGAGATGATGCAGTCCATAGTGCGTAGCTAGTCGTATCATACCCAGCTCTCTAGTATTCTTGTTCAAGGACAACAATTGTTAGGAGGCTCGAAGAAGACAACAACTGTAGAGATGATGAGTTGAAGAGATGACGACCATGGAGAACTTTCCACCATCGGCAGACTAGAGGCGGTCGTCATCAATGGGCTTAAGGCAGTTGGCCAATGAATTCGTCATCGTCATCGCCCGCATGCCTCGACTGCATGACACCACATTACGTCGTCATTTCACCTCTATCGATTGCGACAAACATCGTCGAGCCTCAAATCTGTGAGCATTACCCCCCCTCTTATGTCATCACCTCATCTTCTCCTCTCCTTCCTATCAAGAATTGGGAAAAAAAGTTCAGGACATGAAGAAAGAGAGATTTAGGGATACAGAAGAGGTTAGTTAACGTCTTAGAAGGGTATCCCTGACCAAGCAAGGGCAGGCTCAACATAGGTCCAGGGTGTGGCCTGCTCCTGAGTTTGTCCTATTATTTACCTTATTTACTTTACAATTTACAACCAAATGGTGGCCAGTCAGTAAACTATTGTGATTTATAATTAGGAGATCCCGAATCCTGAACGACACTTTGACACATGACACAACACTTTGACACACACACACACACACTTTGACACATGACACAACACTGACGCGCACACACTATGACACCTATGTGCTCAAATTTTAGCTAAATTAGGGTATTCTAGATATAAGATAAATAATATGCTAAATTACTACCCAAACTTTATTCTCATATTGATACATAATATTCACAAATACCCTAGTTACAGACATTACTATTGGTGTTATTGGACTCCTAGCTTAGCTTAGCCCATTAAGCCCTAACCCATGTCTTATACATAGTACATGATTATGCAGAGTAACTCCTCTAATATGACTCATGCAGAGTCACAGTCTTTCTACTGAAGCTAACTCATACAAATATCTATCTTCTTTCACAGTTTAGTTAGTCTACATCTAACAACAACTGTTTGGCCCTCCACATACTAATATGGTTGTCTGAAATAAATCCAACTACCTAATGTTGATTCACCACTTCATAAACCATTCCAAACATCATTCCTACTGTTAACATTAGTGCAACCTATCTAGGTGAGTACTCAATTGGAAACATTAAATGCTTACTCTCAGCTAAGGTTAACATCATTAATTTGACATGGAGAAGGATTCAGTTATGATACTTGACCATAGTGTCAGAGTCTTAATTGTAAAGGATCACTTGCTCGAACCTACCTCTATCCACTTCAATATCTGCAATCGAACATTCTAAACCAACTGATTTGCCAACATCTGATTCAATATGCATAGGACTATAAGTCCAAAAGTTCTTTTAGTAATACTCTATACTTGACTTATAAAGTTATGTTAGTATAAAGTTGACTCAGTTTAGCTTAGATACAATATAGCTAGATATATAATATATAGACTAATATCCTAAAACTTGACTTATACAACTTAGAAATGGCTAGTTTGACCAAGTTCGACTAGTTTAGCTTAGAGTTGACTCGGTTGGACTATACATAATATATAGACTAATATCCTAAAACTTGACTTATACAACTCAGCCTTTAAGTGATATGCCGCCACGATCGCTGCACCGATGAAGGAGGGGGTCACTGAGGGGGAAGGGGGTCGCCGAGGGAGAGGAGCTCGTCGAGGGGGAAGAAGGCGGGAGAACGAAAATTTTGGGTAAAAAAATGAAATCGATCGAGCAGCCAACCCTATATGAAATATTGTAGCGACGTCCTTATGTAGACACGGGTGATATGCCGTCGCGATAATCTCTGACCACCGCACGCACAAATACACGAAACAAAAGTTAGCAATGCGAAAAGAAGATGACCGATAATCTCTGACCATTTAATGTAAAATGTCATGTGTACATATACTGCGGAAAGTGTAGACCGCATGAACTGACAAACGAGAATTTGGGGATCAAAGTTGTAATAAGTAAAGTTGTGTTTTGGATATGTTCTATTCTTGTTAAGCTCTTTGTGCACAAAGCAAGATATAATGAATGCAGAACATCTCTCGAGTTTACGACTCTTGTATGCTCTATACTTGAGTTACGAACTTGATATTTGTTATGTATTCTCTATTTATAGCTTGCTTTGTGAACAAAGAGTTTGTAAGAGTTCTTTTTCCAAAGCACAATTTGACTTGTTCTAGCTTTGAGACCCTGATTTTCGTGCGTCATCAGTTCATGTCGGTCTTCACTTTCCCTAGTAACTTCCTCCAATTAACTCTATCCCTCGGTTGAGCTACTATTTCAAAGCTTTGACACTTGCATATCATTCACTACCTTGATGTATCTATCTTACAGAATTATGGAGTTGAATTACTATCTGCGGAATCGTTCGTGGATGTACAACCGACATCCTGCTGACATGTACGGTGTGCGGGATAAATTCATAGAGGGTGTACACCAGTTCCTGCAGTTTGCCAAGGCGTTCGCTCAGTACATGGACGGTACCAAAATTAAGTGTCCGTGTGTGAGATGTCGCAACTTAAAATATCATCCAGAAGTGGATGTCACGTATCATTTATACTCGAAGGGTTTCACGCCGAATTACTATCAGTGGAGCGAGCACGGAGAACTTGTGTCTTTAGCATCGGAGTACGAGCCTTATGTGGATGTCCACAACAACGCTCCTTACGACGATGGGTTGGTAAACATGGTTTTTGATGCGGCCGGGTCTAGTTTCGATCCGGATGATCATGATGCACCTGAGGAGGCACCGAACCCCGATGCTGCACAGTTCATGGAGTTGCTGGAGAATGCAAAGACTCCATTATATCCTGGTTGTGAGGATCATTCACCGTTGGAGGTGGTTACAAGATTGTTGAGCATCAAGTCCGATTTTAATATGTCGCAAGATTGCTACAACAGTCTTATGGAGTTGCTTATAGAAATATTGCCTGAGGGTGCGAAGTTGCCTAAAGACTTCTACCGGTCTAAGAGGATGGTTAGATCGCTCTGGATGGGATACAAAAAAATTGATGCCTGTCGCAACGGGTGCATGTTGTACTACAAAGACGACAAGGATGAAGACGCCTGCAGATTTTATGGTGTCGATCGCTACAAGGCATGTGGTAGAGGAAAGTCTGTCGGTGCCAGGAAGCCTACCTCTTCGATGCACTACTTGCCGTTGACGTCGCGATTGCAGCGGTTGTTTATGGTGAAGAAAACTGCAGAAAATATGAGTTGGCATAAGCGGGAACATACCGAAGGAGTGTTGAATCACCCATCTGATGGAGAAGCATGGAAGCACTTTGATCGAGAGTATTCAGATTTTGCTTCTGATCTGCGTAATGTCAGATTGGGTCTCTGCTCCGACGGTTTTACCCCATTCGGACTTTCAGGATTCCAGTATTCGTGTTGGCCTGTGATCGTCACCCCGTACAATCTACCGTCTTGGATGTGCATGAAGACTCCGTATATGTTCCTCACCGTTATTATCCCAGGTCCGAACAATCCGAAAAGGAACATCGATGTGTATTTACAGCCATTGATTGATGAGTTGAATCATCTGTGGGAAGTAGGTTCCAACACGTACGATGTATCTAGAAAACAAAATTTCCAGATGCGGGCAGCACTTATATGGACCATCAACGACTTTCCGGCCTATGGAATGTTATCTGGATGGAGCACGCATGGTCATCTTTCATGTCCGTATTGTATGGACAACACTAAGGCTTTCCGTTTGAAACACGGAGGCAAACCGTGCTTCTTCGATTGTCATCGACAATTCCTGCCGAAGGATCATCCGTACCGGAGGAACATGAATGCTTTTCATGCTGGCGTTGTGGAGAAGGCTAATCCCCCGCCAAGGTGGCCCGAATACACGATATGGAGAGGTAAAAGATTTACCAAGAGCTATTGAGCAGCCTGCTACGGGCTACAAGTGTGACGGATTTGGTCGTACTCATAACTGGACGAAGAGGAGTATATTCTAGGATCTTCCATATTGGAGCACCAATCTGATTAGACATAACCTTGATGTCATGCATATCGAGAAGAATGTGTTTGACAACATAATTAATACTGTAATGGACGTAAAGGGAAAGACGAAAGACAATCCAAAGGCTAGATTGGACTTGAAAAAAATATGTAGACGTCCTGTATTGCATTTGATAGAGGACGAGAATGGAAAGTTGAAGCAGCCTAAGGCAATTTTCTCACTGGAGAAGGAAGATAAAGTGAGGCTTTGTAGGTGGATTCAAGGTCTGAAATTTCCACATGGGTATGTTTCGAACTTGAGAAGATGCGTCGACCTCAAGGAGAACAAACTGACAGGTATGAAGAGCCATAATTGTCACGTATTCATGGAGCGGTTAATTCCGATTGTATTTCGGAAATTCTTACCGCATGCAGTTTGGGATCCATTGACGGAGCTTAGCATATTCTTCAGGGACCTTTGTTCTAAGAAATTGCTCGTTGATCGTCTAAAAAAGCAAGCGAAGGACATTGCGGTTACACTGTGCAAGCTAGAGAGGGTGTTGCCTCCTGGATTCTTCGACTCTATGGAGCATTTGCCGATTCATCTTTCCTACGAGGCACGTGTTGATGGACCCGTCGAATATCGATGGATGTACCCGTTCGAGCGACATTTGAATCACCTAAAAAGAAAGGTGAAAAATAAGGCTCGGGTCGAGGGTTCTATTTGTGAAGCCTATATTCTCGAGGAGATTACAAATTTCTGCTCCTCCTATTTCAAACCTCATGTTGCTACGAATAGAACGAGGGCTCTGAGAAACGACGACGGATATCAAGAATTTAATGATGGAATACTGAAAGTATTCAATGCGTCCGGAAAGCCTTCGGAAAAAATGAAGAAGAGATATTTGAATGACGAAGAGCTAAGGGCTGCTCAGTTGTATGTATTACTCAATTGCGACGAGGATGAAGTGGAGAAGCTAGAGGGGTAAGTAACTCAGGATGATGAGTTTACGTCATCTCAATGTAATAGTATAAGCTAATATTATTGTACTAATCGGCGGTTGCTTCGTTGTTTTCCAGCACATATAATGATGAGTTGAGGCTGGTTAGACCCTACCTAACACACGAAGCATTAGAACAAGAAATGAGACGTCATTTTCCTTCTTGGTTGAGCGAATATGTAAGTAGCTCGGTAATTACCGGCCTCTTCTAATGCAGCTGCGCAATAAATAACTTATTATCTCTTCTTTGATATTCAGGTCGATCGTCTAATTTCATCCGAGATTGAATTAATTAGAACTCTTGCCAAGGGACCAATTATTTTTGTTAAAATATGGCCAAGTTACTGTGTCAATGGCTTTCGGTTCAAGTCGACAAATGCTCCGATCAGCGACAGCTTCCTGGATCTTGATTACACGAAAAACAGTTGTTTGTGTATCAAGTCTTCGAACTACAAAGACGACGATCCAGGAAATGATTTCTTTGGCATCTTGCAAGAGATTGTGGAGTTGTCATATAATAATGGCAGAGAACCTGCAAAGATCGTGTTGTTCAAGTGTGAATGGTTCGATCCGATTGAAAATCAAGGTTAGAAAATTGACAAGCATGGTCTTGTGGATATAAACTACAAGCATAGATATCAAGGCTACGAACCGTTTGTCCTAGCAACTCAGGCTCAGCTCGTGTACTTCACAGCTTATCCGAGACGGAGAGCAACGAAGTCTGACTGGTGGGCAGTATGCAAGACTAAAGCTAGAGATACTTCTGATGTTGACGAAAAAGCTTACCAGGAGGACGAGCCACCTCTTATAACCAATATTGTCGATGTGGACTCCACGGAAGTTACGCATTACACGACACATAATGTAGAAGATGTAGAATTATCCGAAGAGGAAGACGAAGCCGACGAAGACGAAGATGAAAGTGAAGATGAGGAGGAAGAGGAAGATGAGGTCGAGGAAGACGAACAAGATGATTATTCTGAAGATGATTGAGAGAGATATACTTATCTGAACTTAGATGTTTCTTCTAGAATATATTATCTGGACTTAGATGTTTATTGCAGAATGTATCATCATATGTTGTCTTGGTTATTATCTTATCTTTGTTGTACTTTCATATTTTTAGTCTCTATTATTTGTTGTATTATCATATGCTGTTATCAGGTATGGCAGGCCGTCGCGGATCGTTCCGAAAAGGAGGACGACGAGGTCATGATCCTCCGGTACTTCCTACAGGTACTGCTAGAGGACGGGGTTTTCCTTCGGTACCTCCTACTGGTACCGGCTCTGGATCCTCGTCGCCGATTACTCCTCCATAACGGACAGTAGCTGGGCCTGCTGGGACGACGTCACGTGGCATATCTCCTGGGACGAGTAGTTCCAGGCCTGTTGAGAGTGCTCGCCCATCTAGCGTTCTTGCTGCTGATACGACGATGGAGACGGATGAGCAGATGGCGGAGGCTGCGCCGACAGTCGAGGCGGCTGCGCCGACGGTCGACCAGCATCATGCAGATGATGCGCGCGCACCTCCGGAGGAGAGGAGGACGGAGATCTGGGCCGACGGTACAAAGTAGGTGTTTTGGTTTATAATTTTTTTTCTGTTTTTATCATAAATTAACTTTTTTCATGAATATAATATGTCTGTATAGATATCGTCCCCCAGAGGTACAGAGACGCCTAGGCCACATGCTGAGGCATAATTATGGTGGTCTCTGGATTAACTACTCTGATGCTCCAAACGAAAGGAAGAACTACTGGTTTACGCGCTTCAAGGTTAAAATAGATTTGCTTTTAATATGAATCATATAATTAATTCATATTATACATAACTGATAAATATTTGGTTTGCGCTCTTCTAGGATATGTTTTTCTATCCATCGTACCGGGCCGAGCTTATCGAGGGGATGTTTCCTGCCGTCATTGCCAAGCTGATCCGCGATGCTATTAATGATCAAAAGGATCGTGATCGTACCGGAAAGTCGATCCAAGGTTGGATCACCCCTGATCAGTGGAATGCGATGAAGGCTCGATTCGACGAGCCAAGGTACAAGGAGAAGTCGGAGAAGGCCAAGGCAGCTAGGCAATATGCCTCGAAGTGGTGCGGTGGGCCGATTCCGATGACGGAACATTTCTGTCGTCTGGTATGTCTTTCTCTTTTAGAAATATTATTTTAATGCAAATCCGATAAATTATTAATAAGATAATATATTTAATTACAGGTAAGGAAGGTCGGTAACGCCGACATGGTGACCGTCTTCCTGGCCACCCATCGGAAGGGCGAAGACCATATTGACGAGAGGGCCGAGCAGACCTATGTAAGTATTACAATACGTTATCTTAATTTAATACTTCGTGTCAATTTTAGTATAACTTAGTAAATATGATGCAAATAAATATTCATGTAGTTAGTAATAATAAGTACATTAATTAGAAATTAGAAATTATAGAGTACTATCCATACTTTCTAGGCCGAGTATCAGAGGCTGCGGGAACGGGCGGCTGCTAGTGCACCTAATGCAGGAGAGACCGGTACTTTCTCGCAGCCCACTCAAGCTCCGTCGACGGACGAGCTGTGGATGACCGCCGCTGGTGGACTCCGTAGGGGTAGGTACTACGGTACGGGATCCTATGGCGCCCTAGTTACGACCCAGTCCTCTAGGGAATCTTCTGCTAGTGTGCATGGTCCACAGCCGTCCCAGGAATCTGTCCGAGTCCACCAGATGATGGAGTCTCTCCGTGACGACCTGCTACGACGGATCGAGGAGCAGTCTCAGCACCCTACAGACGATCCTGCACTGCTAGCACGATTGGATGCGCTCGACCGCGACATTATGGACCTCATGGAGACGACTGAGAGGACAGAGCGCAGCGTTGGAGGGTTAGAGCGCATGGTGACGGAGCTGCAGACAGCACAGGTGACCATGACCGATAGGCTGAGATTGGTGATGGATTCGATGGTCCAGAGCAGTGATAGACTGTTATCTACCATGGATTCATACAACCAGCGACTTACAGCGTTGGAGCGTGCTGGTCCTCCGGGTGCGCCTTCATCGTCGTCGACTCCGCCGCCTCCACCGGCTTCTTCATCGACACCGACTCCACCGACGTCACTGCCTGCTCCATCGGTATCGATTTTACTTGAGGAGTATGAGTTTTTCTTATCCCTTCGTCGCGGCGGTGCCCCTCCTGCACTAGATCCCTAGTAGTCCTAGTTAGGACTGTTTATTTATGTTTGTTTCATCCTTTGTTGTGACTTGGATATTTGTTGGTTGTGTAGACTTGGATGTTTGGATCCTATTCTATTTGTTGGTTATGTGTAAACTTTGGTTATTTGGTTGTAGCGTTTGTTATTTGGTGTAGACTTGGTTATTTGGACATTCTGTATTTTATTTTTAAACTGCAGCATCGGAGAGAAAAGGACATTCTGTAGGGAGAAAAGGTTGTGTGTAGACTTTGGTTATTTGGACATGGTTGTGTGTAGACTTGGTTATTTGGACATGGTTGTGTGTAGACTTTGTTATTTGTTGTGACTTGGATATCTGTTATACTTTATGGTTATCTTTTTAAACTGCAGGGAGAAAAGGACATTCTGTATTTTATTTTTTTGCAGATTTACCGACGTTTACCGACGTTTACCGGTGCAAACGTACGTCGGTAAACGTCGGTAAATCTGCAAAATTTTCCAGGGTACCGACGTCCTTATACGTCGGAGACCGTCGGTAAACGTCGGTGAATGTCGGTAATAATCCCAGAATTTTACCGACGTATAGCGACTTTCAACACGTCGTTAATCCACCGACGAAACGACGGTAGACGTCGGTAATAATCCCAGGATTTTACTGACGTGTAGCGACTTTCAACACGTCGCTAATCCACCGACGAAATGACGGTGGACGTCGGTAATATCCCAGGATATACCGACGTAATAATACGTCGGTGAACGTCGGTATTTGCGACGTTTGGCGACGTTTTAAAGATCAGCGACTTACGTTTCCGCGACAAGTCCAAAACGTCAGTAATTGCGTCGGTAAATATTTTTAGCGACGTAATTTGTCGTTTTAGCGACGTCTTTGGGCGTCGCTAAAACGACTTATTTTGGTAGTGTTTGCTTATAATTGAAACACAAAATTTCTAATTTTCTTCAATTTTTTCTCATAGAATCCTTCACAAGGATTCTGCGATGTAAGACTACGGCAGACAAGCTTGTGCTTGTGCTTGTGCTTGAGCCTTGACCCGAAGAGGAGACGAAAAGGTGAGATAGGGGTATCAATGTGAACCTGATATTTTAGCAAGCCTTTCATTTTGAGAATTGAAATATTTTATAACTTTTGTTTCTCATGATGTTGGCTTTATTATATTTTTTTTAGTTCCCTATGTTGTTAATAATTGAGGACAATATCTCTTTGCCCCCCGTCTTTTTAATGAGCGGTTCTATTGATATAGTTTATTTTTCGAAAGTTCCAAGTTATATTTGTTGGTGTTTTTGCCGGGACTAACAATATTTACATATAATCTACTTTGCACAGACTTGAAATTTTGCATCTTTTAAAAATTAGGATATATTGTTTGTATTAGATCTTCGGTCTTCCTTCGTAATCTCTCTATTTATGCACATTTTCATAGTAACTAAGTTTCAGTCAGCTTCTGTAGTATATTTAGCTCACTACGTGTTGTGAGTTATAATTGATCCCACGTTGGTATTGAATACTGATGAGCCGATGGCGCCGATTAGTCTTTTTCGTTTATCTTTGCACTTAAGATTTTACACTTAAAATTATACGTTGTTCCTAGTGTTGAATATATTTTCGTAATCTTTGCACTTAAAATTTCACAATGATTTGGTTTTCAAATTGAAATATTTTGTAACTTTTGTTCCTCTTATAACTTTTGTTCCTCCTGATTTTGACTTTTTTTTATGTTTCTTGAGTTTCTATTGTTGATAAATTAGGCAAACAAGCCCATGTATCTCAATCATAGTACCGAAAAAACGTAAACAAGAAATGTTAAATAATATACTGCGTCGGAGATATATATTTTTAAACTACAAAAGCATTATTGCTATTTACCAGGATATATTCCTGATGCAAAATTTTAGGTTAGTTGGCATGTATCAAGCCCCAGTCTAAGAGGGTTCATTTTGGTGTATTGTATCATGCAAAAACAAAATGATACTTTATTTCCAATATATCTTTTGAAGAATGGGCATCATTTTGTATTTCGTCCTGGGCATCAAAATGTTCCGGGCCGGCCCTGGCGGTGGCGGGAAGGGGGAGCGAGCGGCGGTAGTGGGGAAATGAGGGGGGAGGGTAGGGCGGCACCTTGCCCGGGGTGGGATGGGGAGGGGGGGAAGGAGGGGTGGGGGAGTGTAATGACCTGCTCCGCCCTAGCGGAACACCGATTCAAACGGCAAGTGTAACGACTCAAACGAGCCGTCGACCCGAAGAGTTGGCATCGACCTGATGACGAATCGATGCAAGGCTTACTTTGGCCCGTCAAGAGGAATCCAGACTTAGACTTTCAAAGGCGCTCTCGGAGTATCGCTCCGCCGATGCGAACATCGCTAAAGGTGGGTGGCTCCGATGAACCCGTCTTTGCTTAGCCTAGACACCTAACAATACGGAAACTATTGCTAGAATCGCTAGACGATAACACCGCGCATGCTAATAAATGACTCAACGCACCTAGCTAAGGGAATAATCCCATCTTGTATTCTTGTATAGAATATGGAAAAGGACATAAAAAATGTGAGAACTCTCGCACCGTGCTCTATGCTCGTGCTACGGCACAAGATTACATTCAAGTTTTCTACGTGATCAACAATAAAACAATAAACGGTTTACAACAATGAAATGGAAGACTATCGACATAGTTGTTCCGAGTAGAGTATAGCAACATTGAAAGACTTCGGGACCGATGGGTCGCCAAGACGACTCCCGCACGGAGAGTTGCATAATGTATGAATGAATGGATGAACGAATAAGTGAATGAATGAATCAACAAATGAATGAATATATACGTGAAGAATGAATGAATGAACGAACAAGTGAAAGAAAGAAATGAAAGAGTGAATAAAAGATAAGGAAGGAAAGAATGGTTATCGACAGGTATGACGGGCATGTGCAACGGGGCTCGCTACCCGTGCTGCACGGACACCAACCTAGTCGATAACGCATTATGGCTCAGAGACAGCCTATGGCTTAAGACAGCCGTTATGTAAAATGATAAGTCAATACAAAATGGTCGTGGACAAACGGCACGGGCGATGGGGAGAATACCGTGGCCGTCATGAGAAAGGATTCCGCGGCACGATCGATGGGGGGGTATATCGTGGCCGGCCTAGGCGGAATCAGACATGGGGCTTACGGGCTGCTTTGAGTGGGGGCTTGGCCACTCAAGGAGACGTAAGGCCAGGCATTTCAAGAGACTATCAAGGTGTACCAGCCATCACGCTTCGATAGGTGAGAATGCGCAAGTGATATGTCCAAAATGGCTTGTGATGCCAGCGACCCGTGCATGTAGATTAAGTGGGCTATGCTGGTGGCAATCCACGTGCAAGTCCTTGCATTGAAACAAGTAGTCTAAGTTAACTAAATGAAGTGCCTCCTGAACATGCTTGAAATGTAACACTCTGAACATGCTTGAAATGTAACACTCTGAACATGCTTGAAATGTAATACTCTGAACATGCTTGAAATGTAACACACCAAATGA
Organism: Iris pallida; assembly: GCA_029216955.1. Lineage (NCBI taxonomy): Eukaryota > Viridiplantae > Streptophyta > Magnoliopsida > Asparagales > Iridaceae > Iris > Iris pallida. Next base: position 9,712,386 of record JANAVB010031416.1, on the reverse strand, counting down.
TAAGAGTACTTTATGCAAGTGAGTTAGATAACGTGTCCACGACATGCTAGAACCTGAGGCAGGGACACGCCCTTAGCATTGAATGTTTACATGAATCACGTTAAGTTACTACATGTGAATTGTTGACTAACTTGGTTTACTTGGACAGGAAAGGCCGTACGTAAGTATGAGTAAGTCGTGCATGCATTTCTATGCAGACGCTTGAATTCGGCAACACGAGATAGGTTACGAAATATGCCATGAAACTGATCCTAAGACAAGATTAGAAAGACAATGAATGATAGACGGTGCACAAAAGTAAATAGAACGTGTTTGGTAATGATAGCATTGTGTGCGAGCTAGCCTCCCCACCAGTGCATAACAATGTACTGATAACCCCACAGTCTGCTTGCAGGATGCAGGAGACGTCATCGGGTGCGGAGCTTCCCTCGAACGTGCTAAGGCGCGGAGCTATCTCTGGAGCCTTGGAGCGTTGCAAGGAGCTGGAGCACCATATACAGGACATAATGTATCGGAACATCGCCATGAATCATTCCATCTTGTAAGCCACTTGGCACGCCTTTTATGTTTCAGAGAGAGAGTTTGAGAGACTTGTAAACTCGGCCTAGTGCCGCTTGTAAACTTCTTGAATATCAATAAAGAGTTTGAATTCGCTTCAATTTGTGTTCAATTACTTTCCGCTGCAAATAGGGATACTTTGTGCGACTCTGTAGCCTAGCTCAAATCGACCATTTCTGGGGCATTGCCTTGTACGGACGCAACCTAGGCCCGTGCGGTATCACGCCTTAGCGAGGACGATCGCTCCTACGGGAGCGGGGCGTGACAGATTGGTATCAGAGCCCGGCTTTACGTCCTTGGACTTTATTTCGATTTTCTCAGTTTTGAAAGCTCGTCGTTGAAAAAAAAGAAGTGTACGCTCTCTCTCATTGTGCCTTGGGATGTTCCATACAATAAGTCTAATATTTTCAAAAGCTCGTACAAGTACCCGGTTGAACGGGATCGATATGCGAAGGCCTTTGTGCCAAACCACGACGGACTTATGTCGAGAGAAAACTCAAATGCTAGAAGTTAGCAAACACAAAGCGTGCTTGAATAACCTTACGCTGACAATAGCGAACGAGTACACGAGACCAAGGTATAGTTCGAACGGGATGGTTATGCACGCAGCCTTTTGGCTAAGTTGTGCGGAGTATCGCGCACCTAGACCTTCTGGTGCAAACAAGTTGCGAGCGAGATCGATTATCGCTCGAACGAGAATAGGTGAGCGTGCAAACTCGAATTTGGTCCGCACGGGATAGTATGCACACGGCCTTTTGGCTAAGTTGTGTCACGTGTCGCGCACCTCGACTTTTTGGTGCAATCGAGTTGCGAGCGGTATCAAGTACCGCTCGATCAGGAACGAAGTTACACTTAGAGTGTACATCGATAGGAATGCTGTCAAACTAACGCTTAGGCGTGCACGGAAGATTGATATAGATTTTGAGGAATAGTGTGAATGACTTAGTGCGTCAATACGACGTGAGCGATTACGCTAGAGATTCGTCGAACTAATCTGAAATATGTCTTAGCAAATGATGCGAATGTGTTTGTGGATTAAATAGGATGGCTCGAATCTGAGTGGTGTATGTGATAGCTTCAAAGAAGGATAAGAGTGAGTGTCGACGACTAGTCGAGTGGCTCGAATCCTGAGTGGTGTATGGACGTTATAGAAATTGTTCGAGCGAGACTAAAGGATTACGGATAGAACGAGTATGTCGGCAAGCAATGGTATCACGCAAAGCCTTAGAATGCGTCACGCTTAGTTGGTCGTGACTTCGAATGTCCCGAACAAGATGTCGTTCGGACAACTTGTCAATGGGCAACGCAAGTTAGAAAATAACTCGGAACGATGAATAAAGATGTATGTCTTGATCGAGGAAGCTAGAGGATAGCACTTGTGATTTCGGATTGGGTCAAACGAAATGTGACTTGAGTTTTGGAGAACGATATTGAAACTAGCTTGAGGAATAGCGATCGAACTTGATCTTGGAGTGAATCGAATGGAATTGTGGTATATCCAGTTCGAACAATAGCATCAGTCGTACGACTTGAAATTGGTTGCAAAGGAAGATCGTCAGGTTACGTATATCGTCGATGGTATTGAGACGTATCAAAGATCGATATACGATAACTCGGGGGTACTCTGACTCGGCGAATAACGATCGTACAAATGTCATTGTTCCAATGGATGCTATACTCGGGATATTGAAACGTGTCAAGGAAAATATAGACGTGGCTCGAGGATTTTCTGGTTGAATGAATGACGGTCGGACTATCGAATAGAGATCTCGGCTTGGATGAAAATAAAATATTTGGATTTGCTTCGTCGATAACCACAACGTTGACGTTCTTATCTTAAGCGAGGGCAACTCCAGCCTCGTACATACGTTACGCCGATTAGGGCGATCACTCCGCGTGAGCGCTGGTATGGTGATTCATACAGCGGGGGTGATCGAACTTGTATGGCCTGACAAATTTGATACATTGACTTGTGGTTTGATGCGAATGTGGACTCGAGAATGACTTAGCGTGCGTGACGGTTGAATTTGAGGATTGCGTAGGTCCAATCCGCGTATCGAGAATGAATTAGTCTAGACGCAAGCAAGAGTTATGCCCCGATGAGAATGATTATTCTGCGGGAGCGTTGCATGGTGATTCATGAACCACCGTGGATAATCGGACTAGCATGAGATCGGGGCGCAATATATTGTCAAAGCTAGACGACCTCGTGATCGAATACATGAATTGGTTAGAATTGGTGATTTGAATGGATTCGAATACGCGCAATGAATGTGTTGATGCGAATAGGTGATCGTGTTCGATGTTTAGAAATCTGAGTGACGCGAGCTTGGATAGAAAACCCCGTACTATCGACTATAGTTTGACCCTAGGATTAGGGTCAGTGTTGGCATTATTGTTGGGGAACTATGATTCCAATCCTGACATTGACTAAGCCTCGAAAAGATGGCCTAGCGGTTAGGCGAGACGCCCCTGTTTCAAGTGTTAGAAATAAAAAGATTGATCTTGAGGATTGACATGGATGGATTGAATGATACAAGAATAGGAAACCCTGCTCACGAGATTCGGCTGACATGCATTTATTTCAGGGATGCCTGAGTATGTGGACGATGCGACTCGAGTGAGAATGACGAATTCTCTATCACACGGTTTGGTAAATGCATATATTTTAGGGACGCCTGGAATGCGTACACGATCCAACCAAGTGACACGTTGAATTCCAAACGACACTTGAGGAATGGAAAGTATCGGGGATTGAGATCGTGTTAAAAGAAAGGAATGATACTAGTACGAGCATGGCTCGAAATCAAAGAAACATGTGAGTGGAGTGTGCGTGAACGACAACGAGATTGGCCCTAAACAAGTGAATGATATGGAATCGATATCGTGCAAATAAAAGTTGGTATAACGAATTGAACCATTGATAGGAAGATATACTCGATGATAGTGCAATACTTGGTCTTGAATCGGACGGAAATTACTTAGACTTGGTCGACCCCGCTAAGAAGAAATCATACAGATTTCGTGGACAAGAACACTTGAAAAGCGAATCGGGTCATCTCGATGACCGAAAAAAACAAAAGTGAGTTTGCCTCAACCTACGACCCTCGCATTTGATGAATTTCAACGCACCTCGTACGACCATTTCAGTCCCATGACACGGAGAAATAGCAACCAAGACGAAGAAGCACTTCAATTGAATAAGTACCATCAAGTCTAAAATAAATGGACAGTCATCCAATAAAATTCACCAAACACATGTGACATAAAACTTGGAAGGATAACCGAGCATGGTTCAATGCCATCGAACGATAGTGTCACCCCCATTTTCCGTTCTACGTATTTCCAGTATTCGTATACGGAATCCTGACATGTATTTTATTTTCCTGCCTGGCTAGCTAATTTCAGTTTAATCATGATTAGGTTCACCATGGCATGTAATGGTTTAACTTGGTTTATTTTGGGTTGGCTTGGTTTATTCTTTGGTTCATCATGTTAAACCCACCACCATCCCCCTTTATAACCCACCTAACTTTTCTCTCTCCTCCACTTTCTCGTTAACTCTTCTTCCTTCTCCATTAAACCCACCACCAACCAAGAACACCCCTTAGGCAAGTGCAACCTGCTTCCATAAGAGAACCCATTTTTATTGTTCCAATAGCTTCTTCTCATATTTCTAAGACACATTAGAACTTGTCATTTTCCATTTTGAGGCTTTGATTTTTGTAGATCTAGAAATTGGTCATTTTCAGATTTTGGTGGTTTTGATCTATCAAACTTCTTTGTTTTCAAATTTTGATGGTTCCATGTTGTAGAGAATTTTATTCTACCCAATTTTGACCATTTAAAAGTTGGATTTGGACTTGTTTTGACCGAGTTATAGACCTTTGAAGCTATGGGTTCAACTATGGAGTTCTTGCTGATTTTGGAGAAGACAGTGAGCAGTGTGCGCGAGCTTTTTAGCTTGCGCCACTGAGTTGCGTGCGCTCTTTAGCGCAGCGCAGTCTGACTCGTACGCAGTCTGACTCGTGCGTAACCTGACCCAGGCGCAATCTAGCCTCGCGCAGTCTAGTGCCTGGCGCAACATGACTTGGCCTGACTCTTCCTGGCGCAACTTGACCTGACCTTGTGCATTTTAGTGATTGGCACCCCTAGTGCCTAGGCGCAACCTGATGTTCAGGCGCAACTGGACTTGACCCTACTTGCCTTGGCGCAACCTGTTACCCTGGCGCAACTTGGCTAATGCCACTTGTTGGCCATAGTACCCCTTGCTCCTCCCCCTTGGGCGCATTATGTCCCCGTACTCCCCCTTTTTATGATTCTTTGCACCCATTTTATATCCTTACGCCTTTTTGATATAAACTCGACATAAACCCGATGTGATCATGACATTATTTATGAATGTTAATCTGAACACGGCTTAGTGATAGAATTGCATGATCAGTGACCCGTTGTGGTGCACCTGCATAAACACGAAATGGCATTATGATCTTACCGGATAACTCTTGATAGTGACCCGCCGTGGTGCACTCTTGACGAGTAAATTGACATGATAATTCTTGATGGTGGTTCGTTGTGACGCACCCTTGCCTTGATAAGTAATCTTGATAAGTAACATGACATGATGGTGACCCGCCGTGGTGCACCCTTGACAAGTAATCTTGAAATGATAACCTTGATACGCTGTTGCGACGGCTAACCTGACATGCTAAGTGAATTCTTGACACCGTGGGTGATTGTATTGAATATGCTTGTATAAGCAACCAGTCTTGTTTCGCATCATGTCTAGGGCATGTATTCCTGGTTACCACGGTCAGGGATTCATACTGAATCTGACTAGGTTAATGACTAGATTGATCACGTAGAGCATATAGAGAGGTATTCCGGCTACAAGCAATTCCGTTATCTGGGCGCCTTCCTTGATGGACTTGTAGCCTACCGACGAGTAGGGCACATTTCCAGCTCACTGCTATGTGGGGCACTACATAAAACGATTACTATGCACACTGTCATGTGTTGCATCCAAGTCACCTAACAAGGCATGATAACTCTAATCTTGAACCTTGCGTCTGGATAACCTGGATAGTCTGCAGGGCTTGTGGCCGTAGGCGTACTTCATTGCATCTTGCTAGTAACTAAGCTTGTGATAACCCTAGTTAGTTAAGTATCAAGCCATACTCTTTGTTTGGCCGTGAATGATGGATGGAGTCCTATCTTGTCTAGTCTTGCCCAGATCCGGTGCATGGATATCTCCGGACATGCTTGTTTATGCTTTACTTTATCGATAATTGGTTCGAGGCTAAGATCTGTTCAGGTGAAGGGTTACAACCCCGGTCCTTGTTTGGTTTACGGGTTGTAACTTGGTTACCGGAATAGTCCTCTAGCTATCTTATCGTTTATCATCCTGTTTTCTTTAACTCATGTCTTATGTTATTTCACCTATGACTTTATATGCTGACATGCTGGTTTTAGTTCTTAAGTGAAGCCCCCTTTGTGGTACATGCTCTTTCTGGGGTCTGACCCAGCTGGTTTTGTATGGTCAGATTTCGGAGCAGCTACCGAGAATCTTCCAACTTTCCTTCCAGATGGTGAACACTAGAAGGAATCCCGGCAACGAGTGAGTTTTTATTTTGCTCTCCCACTCCCTTGTAAAATTATTCTTTTGAGGCGTTTAGCCGCCGAGCAAGTGTTAGCTCGTTTGCAACTGTACTTACTGTCTGCCTACGGGCTGTAGCATGATTGACAAATCCTAGGGTTGATCATGTATGACTTAAACTCTTGCTAGTCTTCGTATTTTGTATGACTAGCTTCATGATCATCTGAATATGTAATGTATGGGACGCCTTACCTTGTATGTCTGATGATCTACCATCTTGTTATATCTACTTGTTGCTTGAGATTGAGACACTAGGCTTGTTATTGACCTTAAGAGACTGATGGCTTGTAGTAAACCCTCATGCATCTAGACAGCCGTGACCGTATTGCGAGGTGAGATTCACTTCAATATACATAGCTGGCTGTGTCTGTCCCCCGCTCTCCAGTATTCTGGTTCTGGGGCGTGACACGGTTTAAGTGGTAGCCCATGCAGGTCTTGTAGATCAAGATGTGTGAGGGTTTACCGGATAGATGTCTCAATCAGCACTCGCCCTTATTCTCTACTCGTACCTTCTGATCTTTCAGAATCCTTGACCTGATCATATGTTTATATCTTCGATCTATCATGGTCCTTTCTTATTGTTCCCCATGTCGTTTCTTCAGTGGCATTGTTCCTGGTCCTACCGATCAGCAAGGCGGAGCACCTCCAGTGGACCAGCAGCAACCTGGAGACCAAGCCCAGCACTCTGGAGCGGCCTCCCGAGTCATGTATTCCGGGGACCCCGAGCCCCCAGTTCAGCCGGTCCAGCCTGCAGAGCCTGACGATGGCACCTTGGTGGGTCTCATCAGGACATTGCTTGCGTCTCAAGATCGTCGGGGCAATGCCCTGCACCAGGCAGTACAGGATGCCATGGGCCATGTTGGTTATCAAGGGGACAGTACGGCTAGTAGTTTCAAGCGCCTCAACCCTCCATTCTTTGATGGGAGTGAAGACGCTATTGCAGCTGATGCGTGGCTCCAGGACATTGAGATTATCTTAGATGCAGCCAAGACTCCAGAAGGAGAGAAGGTAGCTGTGGTGCGCCTACAGTTATTGGACCTAGCCCGTACCTGGTGGGCGATGATAGCAGTTGGTTTGGCAACGCCTGTCCCGTGAACGGTATTCAGTGACAAGTTTCAGATCAAGTACTTCGATGCTGTGGCTTGGCACGACCTACAGACGAAGTTCCCAGAACTAGAATACTGGAGAGCGGGGGCAGACATAGCCAGCTACGTATATTGAAGTGCAACCCACCTCGCTATACGGTCACGACTGTCTAGATACATGAGGATTTACTACAAGCCAACAGTCTCCTATGGTCATGAACAAGCCTAGTGTCTCAATCACAAGCAAGTAAGTAAAGCCACAAGATGTATGATCATTAAATATACAATAATAAGGCGTCCCAAATATTACATATTCAACTGATCATGAAGCTAGTCGTTACAAAATGTTATGACTAGCAAGAGTTTAGTCATACATGATCAACCCTAGGATCTGTCAATCATGTTACAGCCCGTAGGCAGACAGTAAGTAAGTGCAATCGAGCTAAACAGGTGCTCGTCGGCTAAACGCCTCAAGAGAATATCTTTACAATAAAGTGGGAGATCAAAATAAACCCACTCGTTGCCCTGGTTACGTCTGGTGTTCACCATCGGGCTGGAAAAGCGGTAGATCCTCTGGAGCTGCTCCGAAATCTGGCCATACAAAACCAGCTGGGTCAGATCCCAGAAAGAGCAAGTGCCATAAGGGAGCTTCACTTAGGAACTAAAACCAGCAATCATCACAAGAGTATAAATTAAAAGTAAGAACTGGGAATAAAGAAAATACATCAGGATGATATACGACGAGCTAACCATGGAACTATTCAGATAACCAGGTTACAACCCGTAAACCAAATAAGGACCGAGGTTGTAACCCTTCGTCTGAACAGAACTTGGAATTCTCACCATTTATCGATAAAATAAATACAGGCATTCTGGTCATGCAGTAATCTGGAACAAGATCAGGACAAGACTAGACATGTTAGACTCTATCCAATCATTTCACGACCAAGCAAGAATTACGGCTTGATACTTTAACTAACTAGGGTTATCACAGGCCTAGTTACTAGCAAGATGCAGTGAGAATCTTCCACAGCCACAAGCCCTGCAGTCCATCCAGGTTACCCGGGTTAAAAGATTTAGAGTTGAATTCAGGTGGGTACATCGTCCAGGGAACGAATGTACCCTTAGGTAGCTTGAAGGGTGCAACACATGGCAGTGTGCTGGAAATGTGCCATACTCGACGGCAGGCTACAGATCCCAAGGCGTGCCCAGGTAACGGGATTGCCTGTAGCTGAAAAATCTCTTCATGACTAATGTATTAATCTAGTTATTAGCCTTAGTCCATTTCAGTAGGTACTCCTGACCGTGGTACTCAGGAGTCCCCTCCTAGACATGATGTAAGACAGGACTGGATTATTGGTACAAGCACAATCGCCCATGGTGTCCGGGTTAATTATACCGATCATGTCATGTCAGGTAGCCGTCGCAACAGCTTATCAAGATATATCATGTCAGGTTATCAGGTCGAGAGTACTTGTCAGGAGTGCACCACGACGGGCCACTATCATGTCATGTCAGGTTTACTTGTCAGGAGTGCACCACAACGGATCACTTTCGTGTTCAGGTACATGTGCAAGGTATCTTAGTGCAAGCACTCATCAAGAAATCCAAGTTGATCTGAGGTTACAAGACATGAATTAATCAGTAATAATTAAGTAATAATAATAATAAATAATCATTAGAGCAAGATACAGGGAGGGGCCATGCGGCTCAGGGTTCGATCCTCATGCGGCAGGTGGTCATGCGGCTGCTGGGTTCCACCCTTATGCGGCTGTAAAACCCCTAAATTTTCTACTATTTTTTTATTATTAAATTTGGTACTGATTTAAATTTTTGTATTGTACGTCGTATAGTCGTATTATACGTCGCGCAAGAAATTTTATTTTTTTACGAATTTGCTCGACGAATGCGATTATGTGCGAGCGTACATATTTTTGAAAAATACTTTTCTTCTATTTTTATGGTTTCAAAATATTATACATAGTAATTATTTAGCTATCGTACCAAAAATTTCAAGTTCATTATTTTATTTATTTTATTTACACAAAGGCTTTCGTTTATACAGTTATTAATATTAAATAATATTTTTAGTACGTACATATATTTTATAAATATTTTATTAGTGCAATTTTCGAAATTATTAATATTAATATTTTATTATTCAAAAAGATTTATTATTTTCGAAATTATTATTATTGTATTTTTGAAAAATATATTTTAAAATTATTATGGCGAATCAAATCTTGATTCGAATTTATGGATTTATTTAAATAGTAAAATATTTAAAATTTTGATTTATTCCATTGATTTAAACCAAGGATTAAATTTGATTTAAATTTGGATTTGTATTTTGATTTGGATTTGGATTGATTTTAATTTAAATTACGAATTATCTAAATTGGGTTTTAAACTACTCATAACCCTATCTAATTGGGAATTCCCACATCCTATAAATAGGCAGGTACTCCTCCAATATTTTTACATTGTTCCTCCACAAATTTTTACAATCCAAACTGTGCACCGTGTCCATGATCGTGTCCGTGTTCTACCATCCACAATCTTATTCCATTTATACACATACATTTATTTCCCCCGTGTCGACAATCCCGACACGACAAAAATTCTAACCTAACCGTCTCTACTACCCTGCTCTTACCACCCGACCATCCGAAACACCAAACCCGCCATCGCTACCATGGCTACGCCCCGACTTTGTCGGTCGTCCCCGACCACCTAACCACGACCTACCACACCTAGACAACCCCTATCGTCGGCGTCGACATCACCCGGTCACCCAACTACCCCTGTACACACCAACCAGCCTCGACACACCCACGCCACCACCCAAACCACACTGCCGCCTCCGGCCAACCACCGCAGCGGCAACACCCGACCAACGTCGCCGCGACCACAGCCACCATCACCCCATAGAAAAAAAAATATAGGACAAACAAACAAACCCCAACCACCGGACTCACCGTGCAAGCGCCGAACCGATCGCCGCCCCCACGGAATTTGCCAACAACGGCAGCGTCAGCCACCACCCTCCGCGTCCTCGGCGATCACCCCGACGACGAGTCCGCCAAAGTGCGCCGCCTCCGTGTCTTCCCGTGTGCATGCGCCATCCTCCGTCGACGCGGCAGCCAGGTCTGCCGAGTTTCGCTGGAGCAACCAGCAGCCCCGACCTCCGTCCTGGCCTCCGCCGCTGTGCCCGGAGCCGAACCCTCCGTCGTAGTCCGCCGACCTCCGCATAGTGCACCACGTCTCCGCCTCCTTCTCCGATCTCCTCCCTCCGGCCGAGCTCGCCTCGAGCCACCGCCCCTCTCCGCTCGTCCCCGACTCCCCCTCCGCCGGACCGCTCCGTTCCCCGACGAACCCACTTTCCTCCGCCCTTCTTTCTCCTCCACGCCGCTCGCCACCAGCCACCACGAACCCCTTTCCACCGCGCGGTGCCACCCAAATCCCCTCATCCTCCTCCGACTCTTCTTCTCCTCCGTCCCCGCCGCTCACCCCCTTCACCGCACCACGCCGCCTCAACGCCGGCAGATCCGCCCAGGCGCGCGCGCAACCCTTCTTCGCCGGCGTGCCCTAGCCATCTCCGCCGTCCCCCTCTCTCGTCCACCGCGAACGCGCCACTCCGCCCGGCCTTCAGCGCCTCGCCCCTCTCCAGCACCCTCTTCTCCGACTCACCGAGCTCCCTCACTCTCGCCTCTCTTTCTTCCTCCCTCGATCTCCCCTCCGCCTCACTCTCTCTCCTTCCCTTTCTTTTGTTTTTTTTCTTTTTGAAGAGCAGCAGTCTCGAATGACTGCTGCAGAAGGTTTTTTTTTGTTTTGTTTTTTTTTATTTTTTTTATTTTTTTTATTTTATTAGTTACTTTATTACTTATTTTACTTTTCATTTAATTGTTGTGTTACTGTTTGATTTTGGTATTATTTTTTTTGTGTATATATTATTATTATTATTATTATTATTATTATTATTATTATTATTATTATTATTATATTCATTATTATTATTATTATTGTTATTTTTATTATTGTTATTATTATTATTTTATTTATTTATTCTTTATATGTACAATATCTATTGTATGGCTATAATTGCTATGTTACTATCATTATTAATATTATTTTGATACTAATTAAGTATATTTGTTTGGCTTACTTCTATTAATTTTGTTAATTATTATGAATATACATCGAGACATTTTTGAATTATATTAGCGTATTATTTTGATGATTCTAATATTTTCTAACCAGTTGAATAATAGCTTCAATATAAGAAAAGAGTTTTTATGACTATTAGATATTTATTTAGAATATTTTGAATAAAGGAAAAACATATAATTTTTGTCTAAATTGATTTTTCCAAATTTTTGTGCGTTTATCAAATATTATTTTTACTAATAAAAATATAGCTCCTATCTAATATCTAATTTTTGACAACTTAAAGTTTCTACCGGAATATAATTTTTCTAGACTTTAAGTATTACGTATTTTTCCTATAAATATTTTGACTCATGAAACTAGTTTAGCTATTACAAATATCTTTCAAAAATTTGTATTTATTTTTCCAACTTTCTTCGATATTTCTCCAACCCGTGACCAAGCCCATTATTCCTATCCTCCTACAAATTCTGTCCTTCCTCTTATCGACCCTAACTAAATTGACCGTCGTGGACCCGATGGAACTGTCCATGTCACCATCAGAGGTCACCTTGCATAGTTGTTGCACCGAAGTTGTAGATCGTGCCACCTTGATCATCGCGGCACACCAGGCGCCCTACCAGGTAAGACACCTTGCCTTCACTGTTTAAATTTCTTGCTCAATATCATGCATGTTTTTACTTATTCTAGAAAATATAAATTGTACTTACAAATTATTATATTTTAATTACATATGGCTTAGAGTTAAGGGACCACCTTGTTCGTGTCGCATTCATTGGCCCGACACTTGTGTATCACGAGTCACGAGTCTCATATTGATCTCGGACGTACGTATCGACTGGCCATCGGTGCGCACATGCCGTGCGTTAGGCAATAACTGCTAAATAGTTATAGTTGTCTAGAAGACTTAGTGGTTATTAGAAATATCGTGGTATGGATTCAGCACGAGTAGTGCATGGGGAGGGTGGAGACAGTTATTAAGCGCAGGGGCTTTCACACCTTTACTTTTCTCTAGATGCCATTTGTGACTCAGTCGAGAGACTAGTGGACGTGCATTTATTTACTTTTCTCTAGATGCCACTAGTGCCTCGGTTGAAACACAAATGTGCCGTGCATTTACTTTCCTCTAGCTGCCGTTAGTGACTCACCCAAGAAGCTAGTGGCCGTGCATTTATTTTTCTCTAGACGCCCCTTAGTTCTCGTTTGAGTGCTAATGGGCCGTGCATTTACTTTTCTCTAGACGCCACTAGTGACTTGGTTGAAACGCTAACGTGCCGTGTTTCTAGCTTCGGGATCCCTTGTGTGGAACGTTGTCTTCAAATGCATTTTCACCTAGAATGGTTAAGGACCTTTATTTGTGTAGTCACATATACTATTTTGTTGAGCTAACTTTATTCAGTTTATGGCATGATATTATGTGTCTTGTTACGTCCCTCTGAGGACCTGGTTGTCTCGTCAGGTGTGTGCTCTTGTCTTCGCAGGTGTTCTAGCTCTAGCCGCGACTATCTCTATTTTTCGAGGATGATTGCGCTTGGATCGTCTTCGCTTCGCTCACCAAATTTATTTCATTCTCCATGTATTTCTTTCCTTGCTTGTTGGTAGTGGATTTGTCTCCGCCCAACATGTTGTATCAAGACATTCATTCTCATTATATGATATCTTTTATTATTTTTGTGGATGAGATTAGTTGTTATGGTTTCTACTGCATTTCACAGCTTATGTATTCATACGAGATTTCCATATATTGGAGTAAACTTCGTATGAATACAGCTGGCATGTCTACGTTCCTAGTCCTACGTATTTTGGGACTGGGGCGTTACAGCGGCTCTGGGAGAAAGTTCTCATGCGGCTAGCGGAAGCAAGGCCTATGCGGCTAGCGGGAAGGACGCATGCGGCTGGGTCAAGTAAGTCCCATGCAGCCAGCGGGAAGGGCGCATGCGGCTGGGTCAAGTAAGTCCCATGCGGCCAGCGGGAAGGGCGTATGCGACTGGGTCAAGTAAGTCCCATGCGGCCAGCGGGAAGGGCGCATGCGGCTGGGTCAAGTAAAGTCCTATGCGGCCAGCGGGGGAGAGGGCGCATGAGACTAAGTCAGAGCATTCATGCGGCTGGAAGAAGTGGGGTCCTCATGCGGCTAAGGGAGGGCGCATGCGGCCAGGAATGGGGAGGGCGCATGCGGCTCAGGGTAGCGTCTCATGCGGCTCGAGAAGTGCAGAGTATCATGCGGCTGGGAATTGAGCGAGTTATGCGGCTACATGAGTTCGGCCCTCATGCGGCTCAAGTACTTTCAGCCATGCGGCTCAAGAGAACACTTGACGCATGAAATATTCATGCGGTCAAGTCAAGCACAGTTCATCTTCTCCAAAATTTCGAGAAGAAGAACACCATGAGAGCCAAGTTCTCAAGCTTCATAACTCCATCATCCGGAGCCCAAATCCGAACTTCCATAGGTCTAAACGGGGCAGAATGAAATGCTCTACTACATGGAACCTTCAAAACTCACAAATAACAAGATTAAGTAGATCAAAACCAAAAAATCCAAAAATAAAATAAATTTAGATCTACAAGAATCTAGCCATGGAAAGTGGAAATGCCAAGTACTAAAGTAAGTTAAAATGCTGTAAGGAAGAGAATAAAGCAATAAAATTGGAGTTCCTCCATGAAGCAAGTTGCACTTGCCTAGGCCTCTCTCTCTCTCTGGTAGGTGAAGAAGTAAATGGAAGAAGAAGAAGAGGTTAATGAAGAGAGAGAAAGAAGAATGGGTTAATAAATGGGGATTGTATTGGTAGGTGGGGGGTTCACCCTTGGTCCATGATGAACCAATAGCAATCCCAAACCGAACCAAGCCAACCCGAACCAAGAATAAACCAAGCCAAGAAGGAAGCTAAGCAAGGAAACATGCAATACAAGATAAAATACGTACACATATTCCAAAATACGTAATACGAACCACAGGCATTACAACTCTACCCACCTGAAAAGAATTTCGTCCTCGAAATTTAATTAAGAGGCTAGAGAGACGAGGACAAGCTATATTAATCACAAGCAAGCTATAACTAGGCAGGCAATCACTCATTCAAGCAAGGAATCGAAGGCATGAGGTATAAGGAAGACATTATACCTCACGAGTCAAACAAGCCGGGATATCGCGATCGGATATCATCCTCACGCTCCCACGTTGACTCACCCAAAGAGTGATGACCCCAAGCAACCCGGACTAACTTGATAGTCTTGTTCTTGAGTATCTTCTCTCTCCGGTCCAATATAGATACGGGCCTCTCCTCATGTGAAAGGTTGGTACCCACAACCAATTCTGAATGATCTAGGATGTGGCTCGGATCCGGGATATACCGTCGTAATTGGGATACATGGAACACGACATGTACCTCGCTTAGCGACAACGGAAGAGCGAGACGATAGGACACATTTCCTACTCGCTCCAGAATGTCAAATGGCCCTATATACCTAGGACTAAGCTTTTCCCGTACGCCGAAACGAATGACGCCACGGTTAGGCGAAATCCTCAGGAATACATGGTTACCGACAGAAAACTCGAGAGGATGCCGATGAGAATCGGCCCAATGGCGCTGGCGATCTTGGGCAACTCGAAGATGATCTCGAACTCTCCTGACCACTTCGACCGTCTGGGCAATCATTTCTGGACCGAGCATCTGCCTCTCTCCAACATCAACCCATGCTAGTGGAGATCTGCACTTCCTACCATACAGTGCCTCGAACGGTGCCATCTGGATACTGGTCTGGAAGTTATTATTGTACGAGAACTCTACCAGGTGCAGGTGATCTTCCTACGAACCACCGAAGTCAAGTGTGTAAGATCGCAACATATCTTCAAGAGTCTGGATTGTACGCTCCGACTGACCATATGTCTGTGGATGATACGCTGAACTGAACTGGAGATGAGTTCCCAAACTCTCCTGCAGGCTACGCCAAAAGTGCAACATAAATCTGGAATCTCGGTCCGAGGTGATACTGACTGGCACTCCGTGCAATCTGACAATCTGTCTGAGGTACATCTCTGCCAACTGAGCTGTCGACTGACCAACTCTGAACGGGAGGAAGTGAGCCACCTTCGTGAGCCGATCAACTATAACCCAGATAACATCTCTACCAGCTGGGGATCTAGGCAATCCGGTCACAAAATCCATGGTCACATGCTCCCACTTCCATTCTGGAATCGGCAAAGGCTGAAGAAGTCCAGCGGGCCTCTGATGTTCAGCCTTAACTTGTTGGCAGACCAAACAACGAGAGATATACCGGGCTATCTCCCTCTTCATGCCATTCCACCAGAAATGCTGCCGGATATCACGGTACATCTTTGTACCGCCCGGATGAATGGAATATTAAGAACTGTGAGCCTCTGCCATGATCTTCTGTCTGATATCTTCACGGGGTACACAAAGATGCTTATCATATCGAAGTGTACCATCCTCATGAATGCATAACTCTGGTCTTCGTCCTGTCTCACACTCTGCTCTGAGTCGCTGAAGCTTGGAATCTGCTGACTGCGCCATTCGGATCCTCTCGACTATAGTAGACTGAACTTGCATGCTGACCATCAATGCTACACTGGAAGGAAGAACAATTTCAATACCCATATTCTGAAGATCTGCTAACAGCTCTGGTTGCGCTGTTAGGAAATAAACTCCGGCTCTCCTGCTCAATGCATCTGCTACAACGTTGGCCTTCCTTGGATGATACTGCAGGTTGACATCATAATTCACAAGAAGCTCCAGCCACCTCCTCTGACGCATGTTAAGATCCTTCTGGGTGAAAACATACTTCAGGCTCTTGTGGTCGGTAAAAATCTCCACCCTATCTCTGTACAAGTAGTGCCTCCACAACTTAAGTGCGAACACTACTACTGCCAGCTCCAAGTCATGGGTTGGGTAATTTCTCTTATGATCATGAAGTTGTCGTGACGTATAAGCTATTACCTTCCCATGCTGCATCAGAACACCTCCTAATCCTCTGCCTGAAGCATCATAATACACTGAGAATCCTCCTGTTCCATCTGGAAGTGCGAGAATGGGAGCCCTCATCAAGCCTCGCTTCAACTTCTCAAAAGAATCCTGACATTCTGATGTCCAAGCAAACTGTACCTCCTTACGGGTCAACTGGGTCAATGGCGCTAAAATCCGAGCAAAATCTGAAATAAACCGCCGGTAGTAGCCGGCAAATCCAAGAAAACTGCAAACTTCTGCAACTGAGCTGGGCACTGGCCATGACTCAATAGCCACGATCTTCTGGGGATCCACTTCTACTCCTCCTCTGGTGATGATGTGACCCAAGTACGAAATCGAGCCAGAACTCGCATTTACTGAACTTGGCATACAACTGGTGCTCCCTAAGAATCTGAAGAACCACACGGAGATGCTGCTCATGCTCCACTTCACTCTTGCTGTAGACCAGGATGTCATCCAAGAACACAATCAAAAACTGATCCAAGTAAGGCATGAAGATGCGATTCATGAGATCCATGAATACCGCCGGCGCATTGGTCGCTCCAAATGGCATCACTAGGAACTCCCAATGCCCATACCTCGATCTAAAAAGCTGTGTTCGGGATGTCCTGCTCTCTGACTCTGATCTGATGATATCCTGAGCGCAAGTCTATCTTCGAGAATACTGCTGCCCCCTTAAGCTGATCAAACAAGTCATCTATCCTCGGGAGAGGGTATCTGTTCTTGATTGTCACTGAGTTCAAGGTACGATAATCAACACATAACTTGGACGTACTATCCTTTTTTTTCACAAGAAGCATCGGGGCTCCCCAAGGCGATCCACTAGCACGAATGAATCCCTTGGTTCGAAGTTCTTCAATCATCTTGTACAAGATCTCCAATTCTGAAGGCGCCATCCTATAGACTCTCTCTGACACTGGGGCTGTTCCGGGAATCAAGTCTATGGTGAACTCGATTTTCTGCTCTGGCGGCATACCTGGAAGCTCCTCCGGGAAAACATCTGGAAACTCTTCGACTATCCGGGGCAACTGCACTGCTTCTACGGCCATCCGCGACACTGGAGGAGAAGGCTCAACTGCGCCTCGGGAAAAAAGAAAACTCTGGCTCTCCTGGAATGCTAAAAACAACCCTACCAATATGGCAGTTTATTCTAGCATACTGGTTCCTCAACCAATCCATCCCTAGGACCACATCATAATCGTCCATCGGGAACTCTATCAATCTAGCGAGAAATTCTTTACCGCTAACTACGATCCGACACAAGGAAAACACCCTATCGACTCCCACAAGTCCGTTACCAGTAAGTATATTGAGCCTTACTGATAATGATTCGGGCTCCAATCCTATCTGTGTCGCGAATCGTGCAGACATAAAAGAATGTGATGCACCAGAATCAAATAAAGTTGTAGCTGGAAAGGAGTTGACGAGAATAGTACCTGCCACTACCTCTCCTGGTGCCAATCCTTCCTCTGCGGTCATCACCATAGCATGACCATGCCCTCGGGGTGCTGGTCCCCTCTGCTGAAATCCTCGCTGCCTATTCTGACTCTGGGCCTGGGCTTGAACATGCTGCTGGGGGTTCTGCTGTTGGAACACCTGGGACTGAGGCGGCAAGGGCCTCGGCAATGGATATTGCTGCTGCTGGACCGGAGCTGGTCCTCTCACCGAAGAGCTAGAAAGGTTGGACGATGATGAACCACCCCTATTCGGGTATGATCCAACCCTATGGTCTGCTGCTCCACAAGCCAGACACAATCCCTGTGCCCTGCAGCACTCTGCCACTACATGGCCTGGCTTCCCACAATGAGAACATCCTACTGCGGAAGACTGCTTCTGCTTCTGCTGCTGAGGGTACGTCGGGGCTGAATGCTGAACCGATGTTACTGAGGCCGCCCGCCTCGGAGCTCCAATAGTCAAAGCCCTCGCTGCCGGGGCTGGGACTGAAGACTGATTCATCTGGCCGTGGGATCTCTTCCGACCCCCGACCCTATCCACAATCCTCTGGGAGGTATAATCATGCCTCCTAGCAGCTCTCAAGACTGCATCAAAAGTCTGATGCTCAAACTGCTCAACTGCCAATAGAATCTCCAGGTGAAGCTCCTGCTGAAATTGCTAGGCTCTATCATACTCGGTTGCCACTAAGGTGGGAGCAAACCGACTGAGTCTCGAAAACTCGGCCGCATATCCATCGACCGATCTGTCCATCTGCATCAGATTGGTGAACCTCGTCTGTAGATCATACCGAGCTACAGCATCAAAATACTTGGTCTGGAATCTCTCTCTAAATACTGCCCAAGCAATGGGTGCCACTAATCCAACGGCCTGAGCCGCCCACCAGCTGCGGGCAAGATCTAACAACTGCAGGTGCACCACGGCCACCTTCTCGTTCTCTGGGGTCCTGGCTGCTTCAAGAATCACTTCAGTATCCTGAAGCCAGGCATCTGCTGCGATAGCATCTTCACTACCGTCGAAGAATGGAGGGTTCAAGCGCTTGAAGCTGTTGGCCGCGCTGTTACCCTGATGACCTCCTCTGGTCAAAGCATCCGTCTCTGCCTGGTGCAAGGCATCTCCTCGACGATCTTGGGAAGCTATCAAGGTCCTGACGAGACCTACCAAAGTGCCATCATCAGGCTCGGCAGGCTGAACTGGCTGGACCGGTGGCACTCCATCAGAAGGCACGACTCTGGAGGCTACTCCGGAATGCTGGGCTTGATCTCCGGGTTGCTGCTGATCCGCGGGAAGGGCTCCGCCTTGCTGACCGGCAGGTACAGGAACGATGCCGCTGAAGAAGACGACATGGGGAACAATAAGGAGGGACCAGGACAGATCAATGATACAAGCATATGATCAGGACAAGAATCCAGGGATTCAGAGGATACGAGCAGAGATCAAGGGCGAATACTGATTGAGACATCTATTCGGTAAACCCTCACATATCTTGATTTACAAGACCTGCATGGGCCACCACTTAAACCATGTCACGCTCCAGAACTAGAATACTGGAGAGCGGGGGCAGACATAGCCAGCTACGTATATTGAAGTGCAACCCACCTCGCTATACGGTCACGGCTGTCTAGATACATGAGGGTTTACTATAAGCCAACAATCTCCTATGGTCATGAACAAGCCTAGTGTCTCAATCACAAGCAAGTAAGTAAAGCCACAAGATGTATGATCATTAAATATACAATAATAAGGCGTCCCAAATATTACATATTCAGCTGATCATGAAGCTAGTCGTTACAAAATGTTAGGACTAGCAAGAGTTTAGTCATACATGATCAACCCTAGGATCTGTCAATCATGTTACAGCCCGTAGGCAGACAGTAAGTAAGTGCAATTGAGCTAAACAGGTGCTCGTCGGCTAAACGCCTCAAGAGAATATCTTTAGAATAAAGTGGGAGATCAAAATAAACCCACTCGTTGCCCTGGTTACGTCTGGTGTTCACCATCGGGCTGGAAAACCGGTAGATCCTCTGGAGCTGCTCCGAAATCTGGCCATACAAAACCAGCTGGGTCAGATCCCAGAAAGAGCAAGTGCCACAAGGGAGCTTCACTTAGGAACTAAAACCAGCAATCAGCACAAGAGCAAGTGCCACAACGGGTCACTTTCGTGTTCAGGTACATGTGCAAGTTATCTTAGTGCAAGCACTCATCAGTAAATCTAAGTTGATCTGAGGTTACAAGACATGAATTAATCAGTAATAATCAAGTAATAATAATAATAAATAATCATTAGAGCAAGATACAGGGAGGGGCCATGCGGCTCAGGGTTCGATTCTCATGCGGCAGGTGGTCATGCGGCTGCAGGAGCAAGGGCACATGCGGTTGCTGGGTTCCACCCTTATGCGGCTCTGGGAGAAAGTTCTCATGCGGCTAGCGGAAGCAAGGCCTATGCGGCCAGCGGGAAGGACGCATGCGGCTGGGTCAAGTAAGTCCCATACGGCCAGCGGGAAGGGCGCATGCGGCTGGGTCAAGTAAGTCCCATGCGGCCAGCGGGAAGGGCACATGCGGCTGGGTCAAGTAAGTCCCATGCGGCCAGCGGGAAGGGCGCATGCGGCTGGGTCAAGTAAAGTCCCATGCGGCTAGCGGGGGAGAGGGCGCATGAGACTAAGTCAGAGCATTCATGCGGCAGGAAGAAGTGGGGTCCTCATGCAGCTAAGGGAGGGCGCATGCGGCCAGGAATGGGGAGGGCGCATGCGGCTCAGGGTAGCGTCTCATGCGGCTCGAGAAGTGCAGAGTATCATGCGGCTGGGAATTGAGCGAGTTATACGGCTAGATGAGTTCGGCCCTCATGCGGCTCAAGTACTTTCAGCCATGCGGCTCAAGAGAACACTTGCCGCATGAAATATTCATGCGGTCAAGTCAAGCACAGTTCATCTTCTCCAAAATTTCGAGAAGAAGAACACCATGAGAGCCAAGTTCTCAAGCTTCATAACTCTATCATCCGGAGCCCAAATCCGAACTTCCATAGATCTAAACGGGGCAGAATGAAATGCTCTACAACATGGAACCTTCAAAACTCATAAATAACAAGATTAAGTAGATCAAAACCCAGGAAATTCAAAAATAAAATAAACTTAGATCTACAAGAATCTAGCCATGGAAAGTGGAAATGCCAAGTACTAAAGTAAGTTAAAATGCTGTAAGGAAGAGAATGAAGCAATAAAATTGGAGTTCCTCCATGAAGCAAGTTGCACTTGCCTAGGCCTCTCTCTCTCTCTGGTAGGTGAAGAAGTAAATGGAAGAAGAAGAAGAAGAGGTTAATGAAGAGAGAGAAAGAAGAATGGGTTAATAAATGGGGATTGTGGTGGTAGGTAGGGGGTTCACCCTTGGTCCATGATGAACCAATAGTAATCCCAAACCGAACCAAGCCAACCCGAACCAAGAATAAAGCAAGCCAAGAAGGAAGCTAAGCAAGAAAACATGCAATACAAGATAAAATACGTACACGTATTCCAAAATACGTAATACGAACCACAGGCATTACACGATCGATGGGGGGGTATATCGTGGCCGGCCTAAGGGGAATCAGACATGGGTCTTACGGGCTGCTTTGAGTGGGGGCTCGGCCACTCAAGGAGACGTAAGGCCAGGCATTTCAAGAGACTATCATGGTGTACCTGCCATCACGCTTCGATAGGTGAGAATGCCCAAGTGATATGTCCAAAATGGCTTGTGATACCAGCGACCCTTGCATGTAGATTAAGTGGGCTATGCTGGTGGCAATTCACGTGCAAGTCCTTGCATTGAAACAAGTAGTCTAAGTTAACTAAATAAAGTGCCTCTTGAACATGCTTGAAATGTAACACTCTGAACATGCTTGAAATATAACACTCTGAACATGCTTGAAAAGTAACACTCTGAACATGCTTGAAATGTAACACACCAAATGATAAGAGTACTTTATGCAAGTGAGTTAGATAACGTGCCCACGACGTGCTAGAATCTGAGGCAGGGACACGCCCTTTACATTGAATGTTTACATGAATCACGTTAAGTTACTACATGTGAATTATTGACTAACTTGGTTTACTTTGGACAGGGAAGGCCGGACGGTAAGTATGGGTAAGTCGTGCATGCATTTCCATGCAGACGCTTGAATTCGGCAACACGAGATAGGTTACGAAATATGCCATAAAACTGATCCTAAGGTAAGATTAGAAAGACAATGAATGATAGACGGTGCACAAAAGTAAATAGAACGTGTTTGGTAATGATAGCATTGTGGGCGAGCTAGCCTCACCACCAGTGCATAACAATGTACTGATAACCCCACAGTCTGCTTGCAGGATGCATGAGACGTCATCGGGTGCGGAGCTTCCTTCGAACGTGCTAAGGCGCGGAGCTATCTCTGGAGCCTTGGAGCGTTGCAAGGAGCTGGAGCACCATATACAGGACATAATGTATCAGAACATCGCCGTGAATCCTTCCATCTTGTAAGCCACTTGGCACGCCTTTTATGTTTCAGAGAGAGAGAGAGTTTGAGAGACTTGTAAACTCGGCCTAGTGCCGCTTGTAAACTTCTTGAATATCAATAAAGAGTTTGAATTCGCTTCAATTTGTGTTCATTTACTTTCCGCTGCAAATAGGGACACTCTGTGCGACTCTGTGGCCTAGCTCAAATCGACCGTTTCTGGGACAGAGCCTTGCACGGGCGCAACCTAGGCCCGTGCGGCATCACGCCTTAGTGAGGACGATCGCTCCTACGGGAGCGGGACGTGACAGGGGGGTTGAGGGGAGAAAAGAGGAAGAATACAATGAAAGAGACATTTTAGTCAAAAAAAAAAAAAAATTGGTCAAAACAATTAACCGTCAATTCCATACGTACTAAAGTGGGAGGGGGACTTGTACATTATAGAAAAACTGTGAAATGCACCCTTAAATATGATAAATAAAGTGGAGGGTAGTTGAAGATGTTTTTGTCATTTAGAATTTTTGTCAATTTTATTAGGTTAGAGTATTATGTTAAAAAAAAAAAAATTGAACGGTTGAAAATATCAAATTGAAAATGAAACATTTTTTTTTCCAGACATAACAAAGTTTGTTCAATATGATCAGTTGACCGAGAATAGTTGAACAAGACCTAAGCTTTGCATGATATGGGAAGCACAAAATTATAGATAATGCTAAATTTACAATCAAACTTTTTACAACCTAGACTATTTTCTGCTAACATGGTTCCATCCGGTAGTATTTCTCCCCTCTCCCCCTCTAATAGAGGCCGACAACGTGACATTTGGTTGTAAAAAGGTTGTAAAAAAGTTATAATTCTAGCATTACCCCAAAATTATCTACTTGAGTGAGGCCGCCTGACGTCAAGACTACAGTATTAGTAGTTCTCCCGTCGCACAAAATTTGTTAGGTCAATAGCTACGTTGTCTAAGTGATGGTAGGTTCCACCAACTTGATACTAAATTATAAATTTCAATCCCTACTCTTAGACTATGAATATGATTACTGGAGGGCCGGCTCAATCTCTAAGACAGGTGAGACCACTGTCTAAGGTCCCAACATAAAAAATGATTCCTAGTTATACACCTATGTATATAAAATATATATAATTAATTATAAATATATCTATTTTTATTTATTGAAGGTAAAGTACAAGATTTTTTAAATATTTTTTGTAGTCAATATTCCACACATCCTGGGACTCTCCAACAGTTAAAAAATTTAGATTTCATAATTATCTTTTAAATAAATTTAAATCTCAGGATTTAATAGAAAATTTAAAACCGGACAATAAAACTTCAATGAAAATATTCGAAACAAATTGATTCTTTTTCCAAATGCATGTATAGTTCATCGAATAGTCTTGACAATACCTCTCTAACAGTTGCTTCTGGAGAAAAAAAAAATCCTTCAAAATTAAAAATAATAAAACTATACCTAAAATTAACTATGTGATAAGAAAGATTAAACTATATTATCCATTGAAAAAGTTATTGTAAGAAATTCTGAATAGAAAAAAAAAAACATAATTCATAAATTTATAACTCAAAAGAAAGAAAAATAAATTTCAATTAAGACTTTTTTTTTACCAAAAAATATATTTAAAACGTAACTATCATAACATAAAAAGACCTCATTAGGGTCCCCATTTTTTTTTTTTTTGTGTGACGGTCTGCATGGACATGGGTGTCATGATGGTGTCTGCCATGTCGTTTTGCCAAAATCTATTTACAAAGATACAAATGTGTAGTGTTCGTAGATGAAGGATCTTGATAAGTCCAAAATCCAAGAAGATTGAAATTCTAGAATACTATTTTATATTTACAGAGAACCGCTGTCGGTGTCGACCCTAAGGTCCACCTCTAACAAAAGGAGGACTTTTTCTGATATTCTAAAGGACGGGTTATTATAGTTTCTAAAAAAAATTGAAATATGTCAATCTAAAAATAAAACTTTTACATTAGTAATATATACCAAGATTAAAAGAAATGAATCTTCCGATATTTGGGATCATATGTGATTGTATAACTTGTACATGCTCAAAAACGATTACCTGTTCGATGAATTCCAGCAAATTTCGAACATGCACGCAATGCAGAAGAGGCACTGAATTCTAAAATTCAATCAAAAACAAAACAGAGAGAGAGGCCGTGCATGCGCACAGGCATACGGCTATCGTTCCTACACACAAAGAAATGCAGAAGACGCACTGAATTCTAAAATTCAATCAAACACGAGAGAGAGAGAGAGAGAGAGAGGTCATGCATACAGCTACGCTGTTGTTCCTGTGCTATTATTGCTTCTGTTGCCGATACTCTCTGAAAAATCAGAACCAGCTTTTCTGTACGGACAATGTGTCGGTGCATTATTTCACAATTCTTAGGACAATATATCCGAATCTTGAAGATGAAGGTAACAGCAACTCGAAATCACTCACTTCTAATCAGAATCTGCAATGTTTTCGTACTACATTGTCTTGCGATACTATAGATTAACCAACTTTATAGTATAGTACAACGGAAATTGAAATCCTTGTACTACTGCTTAAGAGTACATTATTAATCTACGATCAGCGGACATGGACTTGCATGGGTGGCGAACTACTGATCGACGTCTGACACGACACGTTCGACATGACACAAGAACCGACATATGATAACATAAGTGTTGGGTATAAGGCCATCTCCAATCCATCCTTAAATTTTCCATCAATTTGAGGAATCAGAAAAAGAATATCTTTATATTATTCTCTCATTCAAATTTTGTAACTCCAACCTATCAATTCTCAAATAATAAACAAATATTATTTATTTCTACATGAATTCATTTTTCACAATTATTGTAATATAATCATACACACTATATTATTTTAGATACATAAAATTTTGTAGCAATATTTTTAGTTAGCCTTCCCTAATCTCGTCATCTTTTTTTAATATTATTTTAAAATTTGATGTACTTGTTTATGTTTTTGTAAGTCAATGTATTTTAATTAAAAAAAATGTTATTCTATTATTATTTTTGTCACATCATTTAAGTGTTAATTATACTGAATATTAGTTGAAGACGTGAGTAATTTGCAAAAATTAACTAAACGTTATTTTGTTGATCAAATAAATCTAATAAATAAAAAATTTAATACTAATAACAAATATATTCATTATTAGATTCTATTAGCGTTAGATCTCAACAAGAGATGTTTAATTGTGTAATTATTATATTACTTATATTTATAAATTAAAAAAAAATATAAGTTTACTAAGTTTAGTGTTTATTATATGTATGATAGGTTAGGAATTAATTACAATTTGAAGGATAAAATAGGCATAAATGGTGGATCCTCAAATTTGAGGACCATACCGCGCTGTTTCCTCACAAATTTGATTTTTCTTTTAAATTGAGGGTGGGTTGGAGAATAATTATGCTCAATTATATGTTTGAGGGTTACGATTGGAAATAGCCAAAATATGAGCAAATATATCGAAACATTTTAGTATTTGCTAAATAGGGGTGCAATGATGATTTTTTTTTTCTTGTGGGTGTTTTATGACTCGAATCTTCTACTATATAAGGAGGCTTCAAAACGGCTCAAAAATGAGCCATCTAAACCGTAATTACATCATGGTCCTTTTTCTTAAAATATGTAAAAAATTGTTGAATTTTTTTTAAATTTGTTATATATATTCAACATGGGAAATCGAACTAAAAAAAAAAAAAAAAAACCCTCTCACCTTATCATATGAGTTAGAAGAAATATTTGACCGTAATTAGATACTATTCTTATTATGCGTTATTATACGTGCACGGCACATGCATTTACTAGTATACAGATAAACAGAACTCATTTCAAATAGCTCATGGTAAACTGAAGTATTAATGACATCCAACTCATTTCGTATAGCTCAGCAAGGACTCTTGATGCTAGAAAGGACAAACATACTTTTCAGAGTCCCTTTTGCAAAGGACATAGCGTATATGTATACTTCTCTCGGACTTTGATTGCTAGACCCCAATTGTCAAGCATACATACTAACATATACTACCATCTAATTAGTGAGTGCACATAAGGACATAAAAAAATTAGGTTTGAAGGTCTGTCAATGACTGAAGCAATCGGTATCGATAGGTGTTCCGGCATAATCTCGCAATAAACGCATGTATAAATTGACTAATATTTTGTATTCTTTCGAGCCTTGTGGAAATGATTTTTGTTCTACTAAGAAAATGATGATGTAACATCATTTTACATTCTCACTAGCTGGTTCATGTCTGTATAGGAGAGCGGACAACAGCAAAAATGTCTGAATGGGGGGATACTTTGACAGCACATAAGCGCGTAGAGGGGACCAATAGTAACAGATAAGTATGCCTGGGTTATGAGCTAATGCCCTACCATAGTTGTGGCTCTGTCCCTACACTATTTTCTTTAGTAGGGGTTCAACTCGGACGGACTAGACCCGAGTCCGATAGAATAATGTGGTTAATGAGTTGGTTAGGGTTGAAGATACTCAGAAATATTTGAATCAGATAAAAAAAATGGTTGGCCACACACACACATATATATATATATATATATATATATATATATATATATATATATATATATATATATATGTGTGTGTGTGTGTGTGTGTGTATATAAAGTTTAAACTTTAAATTTCTTCACCCAAACTCTTCAACTCCTTATCCTAAATCTCATTTCAGTTTGTATTTAGTTTATTTGTTGTACTGATTAAGGCGTGAGTACTATTTGATTATGTGTTTAATATAATTTTGTTTAAAACTATTTCAAATATCATATTTGAGCTTGATAAACCCTGATGGATCCGACCCAACCCGAGGAACCTAGGTTCCTTTTCTATTCCTTCGGACTCGGTCTTTGTAGTGCCCCGACCCGCAAAGTCAATCGGAGGAATCGAAACGCCGACGGCGTTCGGACTTAGTCTTGCAACGGCTGCTCGAAGGCTCGCTCGGTCGACGCGACTTCTCGCACAGGTGGGGTAGTTTCGGTGAACTTGCCTCATCTTAGCCTTCACTTAATAACTCGCTTGTTTTCAACTTGCACAAGTAGGCTAATATAAAAGCTACGAACGCACATAGCTAAGGGAATAATCCTGCCCGTCGGAATGTCTTAGAACATGAAAAATGGTCCAACGGTCTTCATAGAAGTCGGCTCAGCGTGCTTTCAAATGACACTCGATCCTTCGATCACGTGGCTTGGGAGAAGGAAGTTGGCTTCAGTTGCTAAGTTATCCCGACACTTGAAATAGCCTAAGTCATAGGCGTCGCCCACGTGAATGCTTGAAAATGCATGCACGGTCCTGTCCCGCAAGGCTTGGCATAGCCTTCGCATGTCCCGCAAGTTAAGTCGTCTTGTACGGCTGTTGGCTTAAGTCTAGGCACCCGAGAACTTGGTTGTTCAAGTCGAACGCGTGCACGGCACGTTCCCTCGATGCGAAGCTCGGCGTAGCCTTTGCTCGTCGAGTCGTTGCCCGAATAAGTTAGACAAGAGTTGTGTTGGGCTATCAAAGCCATTTCTAGCACTGTCCCGCTCTATCTGCGGTTGTCAAGTCGCGTAGTCCCTTGAGAATAAGGCTCGTCGTATAAAGTATATGACTTGAGCGTTAGCATTGCCTAGAGAACCAGGTCTGTCTAAGGCACGAGCTACGGTCGATTTAGTGAAAAGCTTGCCACGAACAAAGGAAGTCCACGCGACTGATTGTCGCCGAGATCGGTCCCGCGGCTTGGGAGTCTCGCTAAGCCTTGATAAGTTCCGCACACGAGATCGGTCCCGCGGCTTGGGAGTCTCGCTTAGTCTTGATAAGTCCCGCACACGAGATCGGTCCCGCGGCTTGGGAGTCTCGCTATGTCTTGAAAGGAAACACACGAGATCGGTCCCGCGGCTTGGGAGTCTCAATAGAAAGAGGGAAGACATGGTCATATTAAGGAAGGACTGGATAGATCGAGTCAAGACTTGCATGGTCATTGGACAACTTGTCGACAAGGTGTAGTCTTCTCGAATGAGCGCCGGGGCACCGGGATCATGTCGTCCCGGGGGAAGCGCGTTGCGGCTCAAGGTAGGATGCTGGATAACCGCATGGGAGACTTCGGCGCCTCCGGGCTAGCTACCCGTGTAGGGACGAGCCAATATCCCACGAGCCAGTCCAAGATAGCTTGACATTGCTAGTGACCACTCATGTAGATGTGTCGGCAAGGGCGGCAATCCGCGTGTCTGCCTTTGGATAGCGTCAAGTACTAGCACGGCGCCGGTCGAAACATGAGACAGTCTAGCACGACATGTATCAAGTCAGCAAGATGAAATCCCGTTAGTGCCAGCCTTGTATCGGCACAAATGGAATGAGTTATAGCTTAAGTCAGCGAGACACGTGCTTCGACACTAAGCAAGGCTTTCGCGTATCAAGTATTGGCTTTCGCGTATCAATATTGGCATTCGCGTATTGGCTTTCGCGTATCGGCATTGTTGGCCTAAGTTTACTTAAGTTAAGTCAAGTGCCATCACTTTAAGTCGAAAGGACCGTAAGGTGAAACTTGTCTAAGTCAGGGAGTCGTTAGGCAGGACCTCATTTTGAAGCACGGACAAGTCTAGGCAAGGTCTAGAGACACTTGGGTTTGAGTAAAGGTTTTGGCACGGCCGAGTTCGCATAAGTTGCTTCTCGGCGAAGTACCATCTCGAATATGTTTAAGTTACGAATAGAGTATGGCACGACCCTGCCGTCCCGAGTTGAAGTTTGGTCAAGTACCTAGGTGATGAGGCACTGCCTCGATCGAAATATACGTTGGAATTATAGCACGACCATGTCATGGCACCTCGGTTTGGTCGAACGTCCTTGTCCTAAAATTGATCCCAAGACAAGACTAGTAAGACAATCGAAAGGGTTTTAAGCTGCACAAAGTAAATGAACGTGTTGGTTTTGCATGGGTGGGCAAGAAGCTCACTCCACCAGTACAGTTGAGTACTGACACCCACACAGTTTTCATGTGCAGGCACATGTAGAAGCTCGTGGCGCAGAGCTCGCTTGGATGCGTCGAGGCACGGAGTTCCTTGGCGAGTCGAAGCGTGCGGCCGCATGGACTCAAAGACTTATACAGGACATAATGTAGGGACATCGCCTTCCGAAGCTTCCGCTGGATTCAAGTATTGTATCGAGAGATGAGAGAGAGCAGAGTGAATTGTAAAATAAGAGAAAAGTGAGCACGAGAGACTTATAATTTGGCCTTGCGCCCACAATTGTAATCTTGTATTCAATATCAATAAAGAGCTTCTTTTGAATGACTTGGGTTCATGTGTGTCTGTTCTAAATTTTTGCTGCATATTTTAATGTTTCTGCTTGGGACTTCTGTGCGACGACCCCGTCGCCGCCGATGTAATCGGCCGTTATGAAACTGCCTTGCACGAGCGCAATCTAGGCTCGTGCGACATCACGCCTTAGCGAGGAAGATCGCTCCTACGGGAACGGGACGTGACATAATGGTATCAGGGCACGGCTTTACGTCCTTGGACTTCACGTCGAATTTCTCAGTTTTGAAAGCTCGTCATTGAAAAAGAAGTGTGTGCTCTCTCTCAAATGTCCCTCGGCATGTCTATATATAAGTCTAAATATTTTCAAAAGCTCGTGCAAGCGTTCAATCGAACGCATCAGTATGCCTTTGCGTCGAACGGTATCGAACTTGACTCGATAGAAAACACATGCTAAGCTAACATGTCGCGTGTATGCCTAACTAGTCTTGCGTCAACCTAGCAAATGAGCACGCAAACTCGAATAAAAGTCCGCACGGGATAGCTATGCACACGGCCTTTTGGCTAAGTTGTGCCGCGTGTCGCGCACCTTGACCTTTTGGTGCAATCGAGTCGCGAGCAAATATCAAATATCGTTCGGTCGGAACGAAGTTACACTTAGAGTGTTTATCGATAGGAACGCTATCGGACTAACGCTTAGGCGTGCACGGAAGATTGGTTTGAACTTTGAGGAATAGTACGAACGACTTAGTGCGTCGACACGATGTGAGAAGATTACGCTAGAGATTTGTCAGACGAATCTGAAACATGTTTTAGCGAATCGCGCGAACGCAATCGTGGATTAAATCGGATGGCTCGAATCCTGAGTGGTGTATGATTTGTCTTGGAAATCATTCGAGCGAAAATTGAGGATTACGAGTAACGAGTATGTCGGCGAGGCGATGCGATCGCGCAAAGCCTTAGAATGCGTCACGCTTAGTTGGACGTGACTTCGTGTGTCCCGAACGAGCATCTCGTTCGGACAACTTGTGAATGAGCAACACGAGTTAGAAAACGATTCAGAATGATGAATAAAAGTGAATGTCTTGATCGAGGAAACTCGAGGATTGCACGTGTGATTTTGGATTGAATCGAATGGAATTGTGGTATATCCAGTTCGGACAATAGCATCAGTCACACGAATCGAAATTGGTTGCAAAGGAAGATCGTCAGGTTACGCATATCATCGATGGTATTGAGGCGTATCAAAGATCGATATACGATAACTCGGGGGTACTCTGACTAGACGAATGACGATCGTGCAAATGTCATTGTTCCGATGGATGCTATACTCGGGATATTGAAATGTGTCGAGGAAAAGATGAACTTGGCTCGAGGATTTTCTAGTTGAACGAATGACAAACAGACTATCGAATTGAGATATTGACTTGGACGAAAACAAAATGTTTGGATTTGCTTCGTCGATAACCACAACGTTGACGTTCTTGTCTTATGCGAGCGCAACTCCAGTCTCGCACATGCGTCACATCGATTAGGACAATCACTCCGCGTGAGCGCTGGTATGGTGATTCATACAGCGGAGGTGATTGAACTAGCATGGCGTGGCAATTTGTGTGCTTCGACTTGTGGTTTGACGCGAAGGTGGACTCGAAAATGACAATGTATGCTTGACGATTGAATTTGAGAATTGAGTAGGTCCAATCCACGTATCGAAAATGAATTAGTCTAGACTCAAACAAGAGTTACGCCCCGATGAGAATGATTATTCCGCGGGTGCGTTGCATGGTGATTCATGAACCACCGTGGATAATCGGACTCACGTGAGATTGGGGCAC
Organism: Iris pallida; assembly: GCA_029216955.1. Classification (NCBI taxonomy): domain Eukaryota; kingdom Viridiplantae; phylum Streptophyta; class Magnoliopsida; order Asparagales; family Iridaceae; genus Iris; species Iris pallida. Next base: position 9,680,893 of record JANAVB010031416.1, on the reverse strand, counting down.
AACGTATTGTTGAGCTAGACGACCTCGTGATCGAATACATGAATTGGTTAGAATTGATGATTTGAAATAGATTCGAATACGCGCAACGAATGTATTGATGCGAATAGGTGATCGTGCTCGATGTTTAAAAATCTGAGTGACGCGAGCTTGGGTAGAAAACTCCTGTACTATCGACTATGGTTTGACCCTAGGATTGGGGTCAGTGTTGGCATTATTGTTGGGGAACTATGATTCCAATCCTGACATTGACTTAGCCTCGAAAAGATGGCCTAGCGGTTAGGCGAGACGCCATGTTTCAAGAGTTATCAACCGAAAGATTGATCTTGAGGATTGGTATAAATGGATAGTGTAAATCACGAATATAGGAATACCCCTCACGAGACTCGACTGATATGCATATATTTCAGGGACGCTTGAGTATGTGCATGTTTCACTTAACAAAATGCCTGGAAATCGTATTTTGAAAATAAAACGAGAAAAAGTACAAAAAGTACAAATTTGATTCTGGAAAGTATTGCTATGGAAGTCTGATCTGTAAATGATCACTTTGTTCCTTGGACCATACGATGATGATGAAGATCACTGCTAGAAGATGAACAATTGGAAGAACTAAGTCACCAGAAAGGTATCGACGTACTTGGGCACTGATGGCGAGGCCGAATACTTTCCTGCTTTGCTTCACTCTGTTCTGAAAGAAAAGTTGAAGAAGAATGCTCCGAAAAATCAAAGTCTCTGAGCTCTGATCTCTATGTATTCTCTCCTCTATCTGTCTGTGTCTGTTATATGAGAAAAATAAGTCTATTTATAGACTTGGCTTCTTGTGCGTAAAAACTCAGCAAAAGTTCCGTCTTTACGCTAATAACTGCCATCCATGACTGAAGTCATCCTCTGCATACGTTGACACGTGTTCCATCATTTCAATAAGAATAGGATGCACGTACACACGTTCTTCGAGATGTGTGGCATGAAAGCCATGTAGGCAAACCACGTTCCAAATTGGTGAAGAAGAATAGGACGTAAAAACAACCCAAAATACTCTGGGCGTAAAATAGTAGACTAGGCGTAAAATAGCCCTGACATGGATTTCTCGCGTAAAGTGGTTGTTAAACAACCTTGAGCGTAAAAGTAGCCCAAATAAACTTTATGCACACGTCAACTTTTGAGCGTAAGAACTCATACAGTCTCCATGCGTAAAAGAAGCCATATTGTAAGCGTAAAACAGCTCAGTCCACATACTAAACGACAACATTGGTCTCTGTGTAAAACAAATCCCTTCGAATTCTGTGATATATGCCATCATTAAATCTTCATGTCAGACTTTGCATTAAATGCAAGACTCGACAGCTTTGTCCAGCGTAAAGTGGTTAGCCTATCTTAGGCGTAAAACCATCAGCTTGACCCTGGCGTAAAGTGATTAGCCTATCTTAGGCGTAAAGTAGATCATTTTGAATGAACTGTTCCATCTCTTTGACTCATTCTATGAAGCACTTTTTACGCTCCTACAAGACCCCCTTCAAAGTTTTCAAAATATCTTCAAATTTTGAAACACTTTGAACAGAAGCGTAAAAGTCGAGATTTGACCAGTCAGCGTAAAAATTCGAAAAATGGTGCCGGTCAATACTTAACCTTCATAATGAATTTTCTCTTGAAACTTTCGAATGCTTCTTCATTTTTCCGAGTTTGCATTAATAATGATCAGTTTCCCATAAGGAATATGAAGAGTTGATTTGGTTGTATATATAAGAAGAAATTCTTCATTCTTGCTTTTCATCCTCATACTGTCATGGCACCAAAGAAAGAGATTAACAAAGAAGAGGCTCCGAGCTCCAGGATTGATATAGAGACAGAGGTTGAGCGGGCACGCAACTTTATAGAGTGCTTTGGACTGACTACAGCAGTCTTTGGTCGTATAAATGGTGGTCCCTCAATTGCGTATGAAGGATCAGGTGATGCAGAAGCATTCCTTAATCTGATGCGTCGTTCTGGGATCCGCAACATGCACGAGTTAGGTGCCTCCCTTCGTCAGCCCAACGAAGGAGAGAAAAAATAATATTTTATGTAGAAGTGTCGTCTATGTGTTACGACTCTTCAACTTATCTGTAGGGGCCTACTCCCCTTTTTATAAATAAAATCTTGATATTGATCTCATCTGTTGGTATATAGAATTGTTCTACACCTCCTTTGACTGCATCTATGATTGTTCATTTCCAAGAGAAACAAAACAACACGTGGCATCTGCCTTGTGGTCACGAGCGCCTTTTTAATAGGATCTTTCCCGAAATAGACTCATGCCAACCGTTTCTTCAACCCTTATAAATAGCTGAGTTAAAGAATGTTTTATACATTCTCATTCTCATTCTTCCGAAGATAGCTTTTTACAACTTTTCATTCTCCAACAAGAGATTGATAATGGCGATGCTTTCCGATGTCGTTCCTCTGTACGCCTGGTAGCTCTTTGCAAGCTTTCATTCTCCAACAAATGATGATGCTTTCCGATACCGTCTCTCTGTACGCCCGATCACCAGACGTCGATTCAACCACTCTTAGAGCCGAATCATCTGACCTTAATGGTAAGTTTGATTCGTAAATCGATCGTCTACTTTTGAACTTTTTGTTGAAAACAGATGCCGATCTTTAAACGAGCGCAAATCTTTAACAGATATAGAGCGTTGTACATAAAACATTGGCGTAAAACTTGGCATAAAAACCTCAGGTGTAAAGCCTTGTTGCACGTGAAACATTGGCGTAAAATCTTGTAGATTAAGTGCACATGAATCACTGGCGTAAAAGCCTTGTTGCATGATTGACTGATAAGCGTCTGATGATACTTCTATTTAAAATAATTTTTCTTTGTTGTTTTCTGCAGAAGTTTGGCTGAAGAACTTTTCCAGAACCGGTATTGGCGACTTTGACGCTGTGAGGAGCATTCTTCTGACATCAACATCAGGGAGCTCATGCGCTTTTGATGCGCAAATCAGACAACTCAGAACTTTTCGTGGGATAAAAGGGTCTTCCTCAGATGGTAGGAAGAGCCTTTATACACGGAAAGTTGGATGGTGGAGTCAACTCTATCCCGAGAAATTGGGTAGTAGAGTTCCTTTCACGACAGGACTAGGAATTGTATCCCAATGCTGAATACATTCCTATCTCCTCTGAAAGGCCGCCACTTCTCCACCAATTGTATTGGCAGCAACACATCTTCGGGCTGCCATACTCTGGGATTCTCCTCTCGTCTGAGAGAGAAGACCAGAGTTTGATTCCTACTGTTCTAGTCGCCATTGAGGCTCAGACAGTAAGGAATTGACACCAACAACGAATCCGATGAAGAAGATCCAAAGAAGAAATAGATCTCGATTAGGCCATCGTTGTTGTATAGAATAAAAATCCACGATGTAATATATTTCCATTATGATTTGTAAGAAAGTCTAAGAAATGTAATAGACTTTTATGATGAAATGAGAATGGAAATGACAAGTCTTCTATGTTCAATGATTTGTATCTATCTAGAGGTAATATGGACATGATAGATAATGAAATCTTATTTTCTGTTTTAGAGTATACAATACTATCAGAGGTAATATGGACATGACAGTATGTAAGAACTCAAAGAAAAGTAGATTAATATCTATGCAGAGGTCAAATGGACATGACAGATAGGAAATACAAACAAATTTAATATTTATTCAGAGGTCATAAAAATGTGATAAATAATAAATCCAACTTTCTATACCAACTGGTAAGATAGAAGATCAAAATTTCTCTCCGAAGAGACGAGTAATCAGCTTAACCAAACCTTGGTAGCTGGGGATTAAGAAGACAGATGTCATTTGAGGATATATGCCAAAATGAATGAACCGACATATCTTTTGGGAAAAGAAAAAAAAAGGTTAATTCAATTCCATAATTAAATGGATGAATCTGATGTAATGAACGGACATGTCTTTTCGGGAATGAACAGTTATTTTCACTTTCAAAGACCGGTTCATTAATAGATCGCTCCCATTAAATAGGTGAGAACTCTTTGTAACATTTCATTCTTATTTCCACTCCTCTATCGGAAATGTCTTCCAAGGATATGCAGCAAAAGAATGAAGTCTCCAAGAAGGTTGAGGACGTCATCGAGACGTGCCCCGTTGAGCCAATTGTGACAGGCCCAACCGAAGTAGGCGAAAGCTCTTCTACTCCCAAGCCACCACAAGACATCCTTGCTTTCTTAGTAGAGCCAGGGAAAACTCCTGAAGAAGAAGCGCTGAGGATGGCTGCCTGCAGGTTTTTTATGAACTCAGGCAACGATGCCTTCGAAGCATTGGCTGACTATGTACTCAATAAGGAAGTCAGTGGTCCTCGTCCTTAATCCTTTATTCAGAACAAAAATAATAATAAAAGAAAATTTATTTTCATTCTGTCTCTTTTTTTTATACATAGTACTTCTTAAGAAATTTGCCATTGATCGGCATCATGAGTAAATCTCCATTGGGCTTTGATAACCGATAGGCGCCATTAGAAAACACGGTCTCAATTACATAAGGGCCTTCCCATTTTGCTTGGAATTTCCCTTTGCTTTTGTGAGTCATAATCATCGGTCTTCGAACGGCTAATACCAACTCGCCAATCTTGAATACCCTCTCTTTAACTTTACGATTGAAAGTTCGAGATATAGGGCTTGATATAGCTCAATATGCTGTTGTGCTTGAAGACGCTTCTCGTCCAATCCTTCAAGTTCTTGGAGTCGTAAGCGATCATTGTTCTCTATAGTTAGCTCATTAGCAATAGCTATTCGTAGAGATGGGATCTGGATTTCCAAGGGAAGAATAGCCTCACATCCATAAACCAATAAAAATGGTGTAAAACCAGTAGGAGTCCGGACTGTTGTTCGATAAGCCCATAAACATTCTCCAAGTTTCTCATTCCATTCACGTTTATTAGAAGAGACAAACTTTTTGAGAAGTTTAATGATCGTCTTATTGAAGGCTTCGGCTAAACCATTAGCAGCTGGATTATAAGTCGTAGAAGCCAGATTTTGAATTTGATTCTTATCACAGAACCGATAAAATGCCTGACTGGCAAATTGTGGACCATTGTCATGAATTATCCGTCGAGGAATCCTGAAGCGATAAATGACATGATGTTTGATGAAGCTGATCACATTAGATGTTTTCACTTCAGCAAGGGAAACTGCTTCTGCCCACTTAGAAAAGTAATCGGTTATAGCTAATATGAACCGATGTCCTTTAACAGAAGGAGGGTTAATAGGACCAATGACATCCATATCCCAAGTTTCGAAGGGCCAAGAAGCTGCTGTAGGATGTAGAAATTCAGAAGGTTGGTGAATAAAGTCAGCATGAATTTGACATGCTTTACACCTTCTGGCGTAATCCACAGCATCTGCTATCATGGAAGGCCAATAATACCCCATTCTTCGAATGCGGTCCTGTAATTTTGGACCTGGTTGATGAGCACCACAAACACCATCATGAGCTTCACAAGTGTTTGTTTAGCCTCACTTTCTGAGAGACAACGCAGCAAAAGTCCATCATATGAACGACGGTATAGCATATATAAAGACGAATCATAATAGAATCGAAATGATCGTCTCTTAATTGATGCAGCTTCTTTCGGATCTTCAGGTAAAATCCCATGAACTGCGTAATCAATAAATGGAGTTCTCCAATCCCTCTGCTGAGAGCTTGACTCTATAGTATAACTCTGTTCAATACACAAATTATCCTTGACACAGAATAAGTCTCGGTCCAATAAAGTAATTGTATTTTGTCTTCGGATTGGAACAGCCAAGTCTGCAGCTAGGCTAGCAAGAGCATCAGCCTCCACATTCTGAGAACGTGGTACGAATTCAATAAAGAATCCTTTGAAGGAAAGGACTAATTCGACTACCACTTGATGATAAGGGATGAGATCAGGATTTCTGACTTCATAAGTCCCTCTAACTTGATTAACAATCAGTTGAGAGTCTCCATAGGCTTCCAGAAATTCAATATCCAATTGTTTTGCGACTTGGAGACCAATCAATAGAGCATTATATTCTGCTACAATATTAGAGCATGGTTCATTGAGAGAATAGGTACGGTATATGACCATTTTGTCAGGAGAAACCAAGACGATTCCTACCCCAGAGACAATATTAACTTTAGGTCCAACCCGTGATGCTCCGTCAAAATATAATTGCCAGATGTCATTTTTCAAAGTCATATTGCAATCCACGACTTTATCTGGAATGTCCTCATATAACTTTGATGTTTCAGGTATAGGGTGAGCAGCTAAGAAATCAGCTAATGCTTGACCCTTCACTGATTTTTGAGGTATATAAACCATGTCATAAGGAGTGAGCAACATCGCCCAGGTAGCTAACCTAGAGTTAAGAATGCTCGGTTTTCTCATCAATACCCGAATGGGATTTATTCTGGAGATGAAATGGATAGTCTGTCCTGTCATATAATGTCTTGTCTTTTGGACAACAAAAACCAAGGCCAGACATTCCTTTTCTACAGGAGTATACCTGTGTTCTGCTCCGACCATCATTCGGCTAAGATAATAAATCACTTGTTCATGCCCTATATCACTTTTTTGTGCAAGAAGAGCACCAAGTGAATGATCCAAAGCTCGAACATATAGCAAAAATGGTCTTCATATCACTGGAGGTACCAAAACAGGGGGATTTGTAAGGTATTGCTTGATGTCATTGAAGGCTTTCTGACACGCTTCATCCCAAACAAATGATACACCCTTCTTTAATAGACGGGAGAAAGGCTGGCATCTTCCAGAGAGATTGGATATAAATCTCCTGATATACGCAATGCGACCTTGGAAGCCACGAAGTTTTTTTAAATTGCGTGGAGGACGCATTTCAAGAATTGCTTTAACCTTATCAGGATCAACATGGATACCCTGAGAAGTAATGACAAATCCTAAAAACTTGCCACTGGAAACCCCTAAGAAAGACTTAGTAGGGTTCATTTTCAATTGTTGTTGGCGCATCAATTCAAATACTGTCTTCAAGTCTTGAATGTGATCATCTTTTGATCGACTCTTAACAGCAATGTCATCTACATAACATTCTACTGTCTTCCGTAGATGTTCTTGAAAGATGTTGCTCATAGCCCGTTGATACGTGGCACGACGTTTTTAAGACCAAACGGCATCACCGTATAGCAGTAAACCCCAAGGGGTGTACGAAAAGCAGTATGCTTCTCATCTTCTGGATGCATCTTAATTTGATTATATCCTGAGAATCCATCCATGAAAGACATACGTTCAAAATCGCATGTATTGTCTATCATGACATCAGTAATTGGAGGTAGAAATTCGTCTTTTGGACAAGCTGCATTAAGATCTCGAAAATCTATGCAAACTCGGACTTTTTCGTTCTTCTTCATAACAGGAACAATGTTGGCAACCCAATCGGGGTGTTGTTCTTCACGAACAAAGCCACACGTTATCAGCTTTTTGACTTCTGCTTTAATTGCATCCATCATATCTGGTCAAAAATGTCGTTGCTGTTGTTTTACAGGCTTAGCATTAGGAAGAATATTGAGTTTATGAGTAGCAACTTTGGGATCTAGACCTGGCATATCCTCATAACTCCATGCAAAAATATCAATATATTTTTTGATCAGTTTTATCAATTCTTCCTTTTCATCTTCAGAAAGATTTTTACTGATGAATATTGGTTTGGGCGTAGTTCCATCTCCAACATCAATCTAGACAATCTCGTCCTCTGTAGGTGGTTGTCGTTGTTCAAAACGAAGTTTCCATTGAGTGTCCATCTGTTGAGCCCAAGGATCGTTCTCAAATGGTTCAGATGCACCATCAATTTGAACCATATTTACTGAGAATATTTGTTCAGATTCATCATAATAGTTTTCTCTAACATATGAGAGGTAAGATGTATCAGATTCGATAAATTGGACTTCTTCCGAATCTGATGATTGTGAAGAACTAGAAGAGAATTCTTCTTGTATATCGTCATTAAACATGTAGGACGGATCATATCCTAATCCATGACGAGTTTTCTGGTAAAACGGATCATCATATAATGGTAGTCGTCTACCTTTGCCTTGATTGAGACCTTGCATAGTCTTCAAATCATATCCCATGTTCTGGATAATCTTGAGAGATTGTTGACTATATCTGTCAATTCGGATTCTTCCTTTATCTTTATCTTTCAGATCATCTGTCTGAGCAACAGGGATATTTCTAGCCAGCCCAAACACAATTTGGCGTTTGTTTTTCTTATCAGACGGAATTACGACATAAGATTCTTCGTGACGTCTATAAGTTACACAAGCTTGCGATGAAGCGGCTACAGGAAGAAGATAGGGAGAAGATGTTAGAAACCTTTGAGCATAAGGTCCAACATCGATATGATGAGGAAAAGAATTTTCCTTATTGTCAATGTATAAGATTTCCTCTGTGTCTATGTCGTCTTTATACTGATGACTTTGATTATCAGAAGATAAAGTCATTCTTTCAATAAACTTGACAGCCATATACTCGAAAAGGAAATCTTCATTGATATCAAAAAGTCCTGAATGATCAATATTTACATCATTTACAATTTGACTGCTACGCTTCGGATTAATCACTAGTGGACTATCATCCGTCTTCTGCGTAGATTTGTCAAGATTGACAATCAATGGAGGTTCTGGATCATTCGTACGAAAAGTATGCCCTTTGACCTTGATCACAAGAGTTGAACTTGGCTTTTAGCAGAAACATTCACTGATTCCTCAGATGAAGCTTGAGTTCTTCCTTTAACCTTGATCATCAAAGGTTGATTGTTGACAGGTTGGGGTTGGATTCGCCCTTTGACTTTGATATTTAAAGGTTGCTCTTCTGGCGGATCTTCGTTAATGGACTGATCTTCAGCAGATGATTGATCTTCAGCCATGTCTGATATCTCCTTTACATGTTCTTGTTTGTAGAGCCTTGATTCAGAAAAATAGGCTTCGACACCCTTGAAAGGATTGATATCAGCAAACTCAGTCTTTACAACCCCTTGGGAATCTACGTACTTGAAGCATTGGTGGAGAGTTGAAGGCACGATGTTATGCTCATGTAACAATGGTCTTCCAAGAAGGATGTTGTAGGATACGTCTGAATTAATAACATAGAATGTTGCCATAGTTCGAAGATCACCAATCTGAATCTTCAGACGAATCTTCCCCAGTGGTTTGCTCTTTCCAGAGTTGAAACCAACTATCGTAGTACTAGTGTAAGTCAGATCACTAGTAGGAATCCTCAATGGTCTTAGCAGACTTTGAAGAATTATGCTAATGGAAGACCCAGGATCAATGTAAATTCTGTCAACTTCAATGGATTCAATATACCCAGTGTAGCACAAAGGCCTGTCAGGCTTGTTATGCTTCAACAGTATATCTTCTTGTGTAAAGGTGATGTTGGGAATTGCTTCCATCACACTATGACATTGTGGGCATGACACTGGTATATTGTCAGGAGCCTTAAGTTGAGCTAAGCAAGAATCAGCTTGCAGCAAAGCTTCACTCAAAATTTCGCGACTTTCTTTAGAAAGGCGAAGCAACTCGAAGATAGATAATCTAGCCGGAGTATTAGCTAACTGGGCTAGAATATCAAATTTATAGGGTTTCATCACCACCTCCTGACTGGAAGTAGACTTCAACGGGACGTCGAAGCGTACCGCCTTCTGTTTCCCCTTTTCAATCACAGCAGGAGCAAGAGACGGTTGAGTTGATGGTGTTTCAACATTCTCAGCTTCTTTGGAGGATCCCTCATAATCTTTGTGGTACTCTTTTTCAGATCTTGTACCAGCAAAAGTTTCTTCTTCGGACTCAGAGAAGGAAGTACCATATTGCAGGATTTAGTCTTCCTTCCCTTAGCCTTCTTCTTATGAGGATTGTTATGAGGAACCTCAGAACCCAATCCAACAGTAGATTTTTGACTTTGAATTTGTAAAGAAAGTCGTATTCCTTTATCATAATTTAAACCTTCTGCCTTTTGAAAGTCATAACCCATCTTCTTCATGAGAAGGACAGATTGCTGACTGTACAAGTGAGTAGGCAGTGGACTTTCAACAGGTGGTTCCATAGAGGAAGAAGAAGAGATCTCTGTAACAACAGGAGAATGAGGAATAGAGTTCTCTGTAGCTACGGGAGGAGAAGGATTCGGGATACGAGAAAAAATCCATGTATGAGCTTTTTCATAAGCAGCGAAGACTTGTTGTGCCCTGTATAAGGGAACACTATTCATGGCTAGCCACTGCTGATGAGTAAGCTTGAGCTTGGCAGGAGGAGCCAGACTTGGAGGACATATGTTCAATCCTCTCAGTCTATCTTCTAAAGGAATGCCATCCCATAGATGATCCAAATCATCAGAATCTGGAATAACATGAGAAATCATGTTGCAGGTTTTGACTTTCTTACCTTTCTTGGATTTTGAAGTTTTACCTTCATCTTCCATTTCGGGTACTAAGTCAGGATGTACCCACATAATTTCACCATTCTTTAATGTAAGAGGCAACAATCCTTCATTTTCCTCCATAGCAGGCGGGATATTCACAATCTTCATCGTCGCCTTCGGAATTGGGACAATTCCATCTGGTACTTGTTGTGGAGGAAAATCTCCAAATTGAAGAGAAACCATATTAGTTGTAACCGTATGGTCATCATTGGTTAAAGCGATAGCACCACCATTTATCAGCTCTTGGATTTTCTTCTTCAAAACATAGCAAGCACTGGTAGAATGATTAGTGTATCTATGATAGATACAATATTTGGGATTGTCAGTCAGATTCACCTCATTAGGCCTCTTTGGCTCCGGAATCTGGAGTTTGCCACTCTTCACCAAACATTGGAATATCCCTGGGATATCACTTTCGTCAAAAAAGTATTCTTCTTTTAGCCTGGAAGATTCCTGATTATTCGACGTCGTTTTATTTTTAGAAAGATTGACCATAAGAGTGTATTTTCCTTTCATATTACGATTGCCGGAATTATTACCAGGATTACTTTTCTTTCCTTCATCCTCAGAGGCGAAAATCATCCCATGTTCACGAGCCAACCTACCATTGGTCTCGGCAGAAACTGCTGCTATGATAAACGAAGCCCAATCTGTGAATTGGGAACCTGTGAAGACAGCAATAGATGGTCGCAGATTCATCTTACATGTATCAATCAGCGCTGAATCTGGCATACCAGGGGGCATCTTTAGAGTTGCTTATCGGAAACATTCAATGAACGTCCGAGTATCTTCTTTCTCCTTTTGCTTGATTTCTATTAAGGAGGACATGTTCATGTCCATACCTCCTTCATAGAAACGGGAGAGAAACATTGTCTTAAGTTCGTCAAAAGACGAAATGCAATTGTCGGGTAAACTACGATACCAGTCGTAAGCTGAACCCGTCAAGCATCCAATGAATACTCGAGTAAGAAGAGCATCATTTTTCTGCAAATGTACAGTCATAATATCAAAGTAATTGATATACTGACTAGGAGAAGCCTTTCCATCAAACAATACCATTGACTGTGGCTTGAATTTCGGTGGAAAGGGTACATCATTCCAATGAGGAGGATAAGGTTGCTTAATCCCTAACATCTGGAGTTGATCCTTTTGCTTCAAAACTTCAAACTGTGCTTTGAGTTCACGCACTGCTTGAATGGCTTCGCTGGTTTGTGGAAGCATATTTGATTGAAAAGTTATTGGTTGTACCGTAATCCCCACCGGAGATGGTACATCTTCTAGAATGATGGGTTCTGGAGATGCAGAATTTTGGTTAACAGCAGGCTCTTGGATATTCAAAGGTATATTAACCCCTTGGCTATCTTGAGTTGGTGCTGCTACCTGTACCGGTATTACTATTGCCGGTTGAGCAGTTTGCTGAGCCATTATTATCTGGTGCATGCTTTGCATCATGTTAAGCATGTCTTTCAATGATTGCTCAACGGAAGTGAGACGTTGTTCCGTATTAACAGATGACGTCTCTGGTTCATCTCCAATAGCGTAGGATTCAACCTCTCTTGAAGATACAGAGGGATTAGTATAGAAGTATGAATCGACACTATCGGTTTCGGACTCAAGAGATTGAGTACCCCCAGCTTCAGAATCAAAAGTCTGCAATTATCTTTGTCTTCTTGATCGAGTATTCTGATATACTCCTTCAAAAGAATCAAGAAGTCTGTTGAATTGTTGTTGACCTGGGGTTTGGGACATGTTCCGTCTAGGACGTCGTCCTCTGTTGGTGTGAGATGCCATATTGACTGATGCATATGACAATTCATCAGCTTGTTGTTGGGGTGCATTAAAATTCAATCGATCAAAAACTGACCATCTGGAAGCCGAACAACAACATTTGATCACAATTTGGTGACACTCATAGTGATAATTTTCTTGGGGGAGTGTCACGGGAGATTGTCTATTTTTACGCTTTTGCATTAGCAATTCACGTAAATCAAAAGGAGTAGAGGGAGTAGTCTTCTTTATTACATTTGGGATAACAAAACGTTTAGTCCCTTGTGTATAAAGAAGATTACTGGCTGCATTCGCAGAACCAAACTGTACATTTCTACGCGTTTGGAGTTGTGTGCACAAATCTTGAGATTTTTTAGCACGAAGGACTCCATTTTCATTGCGTGTGATTTTTGAGAGTCGCCATTTTTGTTTCACTTAACAAAATGCCTGGAAATTGGATTTTGAAAATAAAACGAGAAAAAGTACAAGAAGTACAAATTTGATTCTGGGAAGTATTGCTATGGAAGTCTGATCTGTAAATGATCACTTTGTTCCTTGGACCATACGATGATAATGAAGATCACTGCTAGAAGATGAAAAATTGGAAGAACTAAGTCACCAGAAAGGTATCGACGCACTTTGGCACTGATGGCGAGGCCGAATGCTTTCCTGCTTTGCTTCACTCTGTTCTGGAAGAAAAGTTGAAGAAGAATGCTCCAAAAAATCAAAGTCTCTGGGCTCTGATCTCTATGTATTCTCTCCTCTCTCTGTCTGTGTCTGTTATATGAGAAAAATAAGTCTATTTATAGACTTGGCTTCTTGTGCGTAAAAACTCAGTAAAAGTTCCGTCTTTACGCTAATAACTGCCACCCATGACTGAAGTCATCCTCTGCATACGTTGACACGTGTCCCATCATTTCAATAAGAATAGGATGCACGTACACACGTTCTTCGAGATGTGTGGCATGAAAGCCATATAGGCAAACCACGTTCCAAATTGGTGAAGAAGAATAGGGCGTAAAAACAACCCAAAATACTCTGGGCGTAAAGTAGTAGACTAGACGTAAAATAGCCCTGACAGGAATTTCCCGCGTAAAGTTCATTTTCATTGCGTATGATTTGTAGGTTTGGTACTTTGCGTAGAGTAGTATAAGAAGGTTGTTGGTGTAGAACTGAAGCTTTACCAACAACATTTTTACGCTGTATGCATTTAGGTACATTCACATTAGATGTAAAAACATCGTTGCGAATTTTATCTACACTGTCACAGACAGGAGATTTACCTTTACGCGTAGAGCGTAAAAATCGATTATCTACCACGTCACAGACGGAAGATTTTTCTTTACGCAAAGAGCGTAATTTTTGTGTGTCTACCACGTCACAGACGGGAGACTTATTTTTACACTTAGAAGCACAAGCATTAGAGTCTGCCTCATTACAAATGGGAGACTCGTTCTTATGCACTGAGCGTAAAATTTGGTTTTTACCCACTAGGCGTAAAACATCATTTTTACACACCGGGCGTAAAACCTGATTATCTTCACCGTCACAGACGGGAGATAATTTGCCACACTTAGAGTGCAACGCTGAAGTAAGGACTGCCTCGTTACGAACGGGAGCCCCTACGACAGGAGTGGGAAGAATTCCCTTGCCAACAGAAGCAACAGAGAGATCAGAAGCTATTTTGGATTTAGGAATCCAAACTTTTCGTGCTTTGCGAGATTTTTGAACATTGGAGCAGCGAGAACCACCCCCAGTTCGGAGCATCTCTTCATAAGCAGTCTGGTCGAAGTGTACAACCAGAGTCTTCTTTGTCGATCCAATCGACATATCATCATATTGAGCAATTGCCTCCTCGTCAGAGGAGAAGGTCCTCCCCAGCAGATTCGCCATTTTTGTTTCACTTAACAAAATGTCTGGAAATTGGATTTTGAAAATAAAACGAGAAAAAGTACAAGAAGTACAAATTTGATTCTGGGAAGTATTGCTATGGAAGTCTGATCTGTAAATGATCACTTTGTTCCTTGGAACATACGATGATGATGAAGATCACTGCTAGAAGATAAACAATTGGAAGAACTAAGTCACCAGAAAGGTATCGACGCACTTGGACACTGATGGCGAGGCCGAATGCTTTCCTACTTTGCTTTACTCTATTCTGGAAGAAAAGTTGAAAAAGAATGCTCCGAAAAATCAAAGTCTCTGGGCTCTGATCTCTATGTATTTTATCCTCTCTCTGTCTGTGTCTGTTATATGAGAAAAATAAGTCTATTTATAGACTTGGCTTCTTGTGCGTAAAAACTTAGCAAAAGTTCCGTCTTTACGCTAATAACTGCCACCCATGACTGAAGTCATCCTCTGCATACGTTGACACGTGTCCCATCATTTTAATAAGAATAGGATGCACGTACACACGTTCTTCGAAATGTGTGGCATGAAAGCCATGTAGGCAAACCATGTTCCAAATTGGTGAAGAAGAAGAATAGGGCGTAAAAACAACCCAAAATACTCTGGGCGTAAAGTAGTAGACTAGGCGTAAAATAGCCCTGACATGGATTTCCCCTGTAAAGTGGTTGTTAAACAACCTTGAGCGTAAAAGTAGCCCAAATAAACTTTATGCTCACGTCAACTTTTGAGCGTAAAAACTCATACAGTCTCCATGCGTAAAAGAAGCCATATTGTGAGCATAAAACAGCTCAGTCCACATACTAAACGACAACATTGGTCTCTGTGTAAAACAAATCCCTTCGAATTCTGTGATATATGCCATCATTAAATCTTCATGTCAGACTTTGCATTAAATGTAAGACTCGACAGCTTTGTCCAGCGTAAAGTGGTTAGCCTATCTTAGGCGTAAAACCATCGGCTTGACCCTGGCGTAAAGTGATTAGCCTATCTTAGGCGTAAAGTAGATCATTTTGAATGAAATGTTCCATCTTTTTGACTCATTCTATGAAGCACTTTTTACGCTCCTACAGTGCACGATACGACTCGAGTGAGAACGACAAATTCTCTATCATGCGGCTTGGCTGAATGCATGTATTTTGGGGACGCCTGGAATGCATGCACGATCCAGCCAAGTGATACATTGAATGGAAGTACGACTTGAGCAATGGGAAGTGTCGACAATTTGAAATCGTGTTAAAGGAAAGGATTGATAGTCGTGCGAGCGTGGCTCGAAATTGAAGTAACGCGTAGGCGCAGTGAGTACGATTAAGTCTTGGCCATAGAAATGGTAGGATGGCTTGCCTTCAGGAAAGTCTCGAGGACGAGACTTTTCCTGAGTGGCGTATGTTGTAGTTCCCCGACCGCAAAGTCAATCGGAGAAATCGAAACGCCGACGGCATTCGGACTTAGTCTTGCAACGGGTACTCGAATGCTCGCTCGGTCGAGGCGACTCCTCGCACAGGTGGGGTAGTTTCGGTGAACTTGCCTCATCTTAGCCTTCACTTAATAACTCGCTTGTTTTCAACTTGCACAAGTAGGCTAATATAAAAGCTACGAACGCACATAGCTAAGGGAATAATCCCGACCCGTCGGAATGTCTTAGAACATGGAAATGGTCCCACGGTCTTCATAGAAGTCGGCTCAGCGTGCTTTCAAATGACACTCGATCCTTCGATCCCGTGGCTTGGGAGAAGAAAGTTGGCTTAAGTTGCTAAGTTGTCCCGACACTTGAAATAGCCTAAGTCATAGGCGTCGCCCGCGTGAATGCTTGAAAATGCATGCACGATCCTGTCCCGCAAGGCTTGGCATAGCCTTCGCATGTCCCGCAAGTTAAGTCATCTTGCACGGCTGTTGGATTAAGTCTAGGCACCCGAGAACTTGGTTGTTCAAGTCGAACGCGTGCACGGCACGTTCCCTCGATGCGAAGCTCGGCGTAGCCTTTGCTCGTCGAGTCGTTGCCCGAATAAGTTATACAAGAGTAGTGTTGGGCTATCAAAGCCATTTCTAGCACTGTCCCGATCTATCTGCGGTTGTCAAGTCGCGTAGTCCCTTGAGAACAAGGCTCGTCGTATAAAGTATATGACTTGAGCGTTAGCATCGCCTAGAGAACCAGGTCTGTCTAAGGCACGAGCTACGGTCGGTTTAGTGAAAAGCTTACCACGAACAAAGGAAGTCCACGCGACTGATTATCGCCGAGATCGGTCCTACGGCTTGGGAGTCTCGCTAAGCCTTGATAAGTTCCGTACACGAGATCGGTCCCGCGGCTTGGGAGTCTCGCTTAGTCTTGATAAGTCCTACACACGAGAACAGTCCCGCTGCTTGGGCGTCTCGCTATGTCTTGAAAGGAAACACACGAGATCGGTCCCGCGGCTTGGGAGTCTCAATAGAAAGAGAAAAACATGGTCATGTTAAGGAAGGACTGGATAGATCGAGTCGAGACTTGCATGGTCATTGGACAACTTGTCGACAAGGTGTAGTCTTCTCGAATGATCGCCGGGGCACCGGGATCATGTCGTCTCGGGGGAAGCGCGTTGCGGCTCAAGGTAGGATGCTGGATAACCGCATGGGAGACTTCGGCGCCTCCGGGCTAGCTACCCGTGTAGGGACTAGCCGATATCCCACGAGCCAGTCCAAGATAGCTTGACATTGCTAGTGACCACTCATGTAGATGTGTCGGCAAGAGCGGCAATCCGCGTGTCTGCCTTTGGATAGCGTCAAGTACTAGCACGGCGTCGGTCGAAACATGAGACAGTCTAGCACGACATGTATCAAGTCAGCAAGATGAAATCCCGTTAGTGCCAGCCTTGTATCAGCACGAATGGAATGAGTTATAGCTTAAGTCAGCGAGACACGTGCTTCGGCACTAAGCAAGGCTTTCGCGTATCAAGTATTGGCTTTTGCGTATCAATATTGGCACGACCCTTCTCGGCGAATTACTGTCTCGAATATGTTTAAGTTACGAATAGAGTATGGCACGACCCTGCCGTCCTGAGTTGAAGTTTGGTCAAGTACCTAGGCGATGAGGCACTGCCTCGATCGAAATACATGTTGGAATTATAGTACGACCATGTCATGGCACCTCGGTTTGGTCGAACGTCCTTGTCCTAAAATTGATCCTAAGGCAAGACTAGCAAGACAATCAAAAGGGTTTTAAGCTGCACAAAGTAAATAAACGTGTCAGTTTTGTATGGGTGGGCGAGAAGCTCACTCCACCAGTACAGTTGAGTACTGACACCCACACAGTTTCCATGTGCAGGCACAGGTAAAAGCTCGTGGCGCAGAGCTCGCTTGGATGCGTCGAGGCACGGAGTTCCTTGGCGAGTCGAAGTGTGCGGCCGCGTGGACTCAAAGACTTATACAAGACATAATGTAGGGACATCGCCTTCTGAACCTTTCGCTGGATTCAAGTATTGTATCGAGAGATGAGAGAGAGAAGAGTGAATTGTAAAATAAGAGAAAAGTGAGCACGAGAGACTTGTAATTTGGCCTTGCGCCCACAATTGTAATCTTGTATTCAATATCAATAAAGAGCTTCTTTTGAATGACTTGGGTTCATGTGTGCTTGTTCTACATTTTTGCTGCATGTTTCAATGTTTCTGCTTGGGACTTCTGTGCAACGACCCCGTCGCCGCCGATGTAATCGGTCGTTATGAAACTGCCTTGCACGAGCGCAATCTAGGCTCGTGCGGCATCACGCCTTAGCGAGGACGATCGCTCCTACGGGAGCGGGGCGTGACAGACTTGGACTTTATATGTTGACCCCGAGGTCAGGTTGGGCTTGAACTCGAGTTAGACTTAAGATTCATCAGGTTGGGTACGGATTGAGCGCAAGCCCGACCCAATCCGTCCGAGTTGTACCCCTAATTTTTAAAGAACCTCACAAGAAGAAGAAGAATAAGTCATCCACAATATAATTTATACAAATTTCTAAAATTATCTTAACTTGCACAAATAGCCTTTTGTTTGCACTTGTTTTCTTCAACCTATGTATAAATTCCTACATAATCCTCCTCGGTTTCAGAAACATTTAAGGAAAAGTCATCACTTAGAAAAAAAAAGGGATGAGCAGGCTCAGGAGCGGGATCTATAAAGATTTTAAACACAACATTATGTAAACTTTACCTCTATAAATAAAAACTTAAAACGAAAGAATAATAACAGACAAAGTCCAAAGAACCAAGCTTGAATTCTGACTTTCTTTAAAGGGGTAGAATCAAAGTATAGTGTTGATCGAGTAGGTGTAACCAATGCGTTCTATGGTGATCGACGCGATGGAATCAGTTTTTGTGATCCTGTTGGTACGAAAATGTTCGTCAGATTGAATTATCCATAACTAGATAAAAATTCCGAACATGCAGACCAGGTAACTTAGAAATCTGATGGCGTTTTATTAGCAATCCAAGGCATGTGTTGAAAGGAGAATATGTCACGCTTCCAGCTTATTACTGCATCTTGTAAGTTAATGTTGCACATCAGAAAGGGGGGAAAACTCTTGTTAGGCACATCCCGCATGAGTGAAATAAAAGACCATAACTTGTGAGCCATTAAAATTTATGGGGGGAAATTAAAGGTTTCTTCAAACCACACACACTGTATCTTTTTCTTGACAACCTCTGTGCCAGGTTATCCAGTTCCTACAGAAAAAGAGAAAATGTCACGGCCTGCACCCACTGTGAGGGTACGAGCGCGTAACAACGCCCAGCCTATGTCACCCCCAGTTTTCAAACTAGGAGTATTTTCGTCATTTTTCAAGTTTTATAATTTTTAGGAACTTTATTTAATTTTATATAATTTTTAGGGATTTGTTTGATTTAGTTTGAATTTTAGCCAATTCGGACTTAAGTTGGAGACCCGGGTAGCCTGAACACTAGTGGGACCCACATACTAGTTGGCCTTGGCCCACATACCATCCTAACTAGGCTAGAAACCATAAATCCTACTTCCATGGCTTAATTAGTCATTTTAGAGGCTTATTTAGTTAATTAGGGTTGAACCGAAACAAACCAAACCCGAACCTAAGTCTAATGGGTTGGGGTCTTATTGGATCCCCAAACCAAACCCAATAAACCCCCTGTCACGACCCGCACCCACTGTGAGGGTACGAGATCGTAACAACGCCCAGCCTACGCCGCAGTGTCGGCGGTAGAACGCTGTTCTAGGTCATGAACTATAACTAACATAATATGAATGCTCTCCATAAGGAGGCCAATACAGAGGTACAACTCAATCACAATCTAGAGATAGAATATGGCACGATAAAATAGATAAGAGAATCCTCAACCGAGGTACAACAAAAATGAAATACAAGTCTCAACATCTCTACAATATACAAACTCTGAATCAAGAACAACAACTAAACATAAAGGAAAACAATCTAAACTATCTATACTAAGCAAGGTATCGTCCTCAGCAGCTACCTGAACCTCCCCTGGGGTCCAGGTCGCGAGTGTCAACTAGGCAAACTCCAAGTAAGGGTGCAGGGTGCCTCATCATCCTCTGTAAAATTTTCAACAGGTCCAGTCAGGACGGGAGCGAGCACAAAACATCTCACGCAGTTCATATCATGTTAGGAAATATAAAGCATGCAATAGAGTAAGGTACATGAAACGCTGAAAGTAAGAAGTATATGAAAAACAGTAGAAATTTGATAACAGAAAATATCTAAATATGATAAATAAGAACTGTAAGCCTACTGTGATTTAGAGTACAATATGGTTATGTAAACGGTCAAGGAAAATGCAATGGTAACTCCATTGTACGTAGGTGTACAATAGACATATACAATAGTTATACAATATTGTATAATAGGATTTGATTACATAACCAATTCTACTCCCCCTCCCCAAATCAATACACAAGGATCTACTCCGGTTACGTTATCTTGCACAATAGTGTACAATGTTATACAATAGATGTACAATATTATACAATAGATGTACAATGTTATACAATGGATGTACAATATTATACAATGGATGTACAATATTATACAATATATGTACAATGTTATACAATAGTTGTATAATGGTCTATCCCTGGGACTCATGTGATTCTGAGAGTACAATATGCACAAGGAGTATACAAGGATATGGGTATTCAATAAATACAATATGTAAGTGAAACGCACATCACAATATGTATTTAATGAATACAAGGAGATAACATCTCAGAAGAAGATTCGTATAGTACCAATCCGTGATAATGATCGTGTCAGCATCAAGTACAGTAATCTAGAGCAAGAATATAAATCCAGACAAGTATGAAACGGTCAGAGAATGTACTCGCCTCGTATCTGAATGTCTGAAGTAAATGTACTGTCCGAGATGAGGTACCTGACTCCTAGTTCGAGCAACACAAGTCAAGATGTACACAGGGAATGATAAATATAATCTACAATGCATCTGCATGTTGTCTAGGTCAAACTAGACTAAAGTCAACACTTGGTCAACTCCAGTCAACTAGACTAGTCAAACTAGGTCAACTAGGTCAAATCCTAGCCCAACAAGTCTAATAAGTCTCACTTGGCCTAACCAAGCCTAGTCTAGCAATCACACACCAATCACAAGGCTATACAAGCCAAACACAAGCCATCACATTCAATATTATACATAAGAGAAAGGAAGCTAACATGTAAAGCTATGTGTGTGTGTGAACATGGAGGTGTACATGAAAAAAGAATTCAACACTAGGCCCTATATCACATATATGTATATATAACTATAGGAAAACTCTATTTACCACATTAACACATTTAGCCATATATAGTATATATATACATAGAGAGAGAGAGAAGAGCATGTGTATGTGTTCATGGGTGTGTGTGTGTGTCATGAAAGTGCACAAGAACATGTGTGTGTTATCATGGAATGAGTGTTAGGCAATGCGTGAGTGAGAGTGTCAATGAGTGAGGGTGTGAGGGTTATATAGTGTAGTGTGCATTGTATGTGGAGTGATAGTGAGGCTTGACAGTTGTGTAGCAAAGTGTCAATAGGAAGTTAACATTCACATATATGAGTTCTCATGTATCTCTTATTTAGTGAAACAAAACTAAATTCCAGTTTTATTCCTAACAAGGCTACATATATTACATCTATTATTACATTACATTCATGCTTGCATTCATTCATCATTCATTTATTCTCTTACACCACTATATGCACCATACATTACATACTATGGAACCTACATATTCATTACAAGCCATACTTATACATGCTTACATTAGATAGGATACTTACACCTCATACATCATTTATTTAAACATTTACTCATGCTTGCATTCTCTATTTAATTATATAATGTATATACATTAACATGGGTTAAAATCAAATAGAACATTATATTACACACAAGGGTGCACAAAATGCATATGCCGAATAGTAACTCCTACTAATAATCAATACTGTACCTTCTCAGTATGAATTAAAATCTAGGATTAAAGTATATTATAGATCTATGTGTTAGCTTTCCGAAACTTCAAACAGATCGCGTTTTCGTTACCGGAAACTCCCGAAATCGCAAAAACACCGAGAACGCGTTTGTCTTTCGTACAGCTGACACTCAAATAATTCTCCAGAAAGTTACAGAAATAATTAAGCCTATTAATACATGTTTTTGGAAAGATAACTTCAATACGCTTCTTTAAAAAAAACGGGAGATTAAATCGAACTTTGAGCTAGAAGTTATGACATTTCTAAGTTAGGGCTGAAATTAAAAACGTGGATAAAAATCATGACGGATTTGGGTAGTTTGAGACAAAAGAACACAAGTATATAACATAATATATCAAGAACTCACTCTCTACACTAAAATATATATATGAGACACTATAGAACACATCTCCAATTCAAAAATATGAGATTAAACATGTAATAATTCATTCATACATAACAACAACACATAGTGTGTCCAAATTTGGGATTTTCCTACATGGACACAACCACAACACAAAGGACACTCCTATGACCTCCAAATAGACACGAAATGGACACAAATGGAGATACAACCATGGGGGTCATTCCTATGGGTTCAAAATAGACCTATATGCATGAGGAAGTGAAAAGGAGAAGGGATTTATACCTCCCGGTAAATCGAATCGAAGAAAAGCCTTCCCGGAGCGACACCGACACGTAGAGATTCCAAAAGGACACGAACGAGCTCCGAATCCTCTCAAACTTGGGTAGCTTCCTCCTTGGCTAGAATGAAGAAGGAAAGAAGAAGATTTGTTGGCGAAATGGAAGGATTTGGTGGAGAAATTGCTAGGGATTGCTCTCTAGATATTTGGGGAAGAACAAGAGAGAGAGTGTGGATGAGAATAATGAAATAAACTTGAGCCTATCCTCTCCCAAAGTGGCTGGCCATATGGGGCTATTTTTCCTATTATGGTAAGGTCCAAAATGCCCCCACTAACCTATTCTATGAGTATTAGGAAAGGGCTAATTGGTTGGGGCTAAATTAGTCATTCTAAAGTCTCTAATCACACTAACCTTATCCATAATAATTAGTCTAACCTCTAACTAAAATATTTCTATCATGTGGACTAAATTTAATATCATATGGGCCATGCCTAACTAGTGTGTGGGTCCCACTAGAGTCAAACTACCCCCGGGTCCCCGTTTCAAGTCAGATTGAGTTGAAATTCGAACCCGACTCAAATAACCCCAAAACAATATCATAAATAATAAAAATGATATCAAAATAATTCAAAGAGGTCAAATGCAAAAATATTCTTAGGCCAAAAATGACATTAAAATATTATAATCACATGGTTAGGCTCTATGTCAAACAGTCTCTAGGGTTTCACTAGCAAAACGTCAAAACCACAAGTCATGAATTTAAATAGTTTAAAATAATTTAAAAATCACTAAAAATTATAATATAAAATAAATATCATTACATAATAATTATAATTATAAAATTTCAAAATTGTCCTCATATGGAAAACTGGATGTTACACCCCCACCATGGCCGGCCACAAGTAGGAGCACCCCCCTTTGCTTCTCCACAAAGCAAACTCTCTCTCTCTCTCTCCTCTCCTCTCTCTCTCTCTCTCTCTCTCTTTCTCTCTCTCAAATTTCATTTTTTCTTCCAAGATTTTCTTCTCCAAAGGAAAATCCTTTAGGTAAGCCATTAAATTCCCATTTATTTTCTCTTTAGCATTTATGTCTTCACAATAAATGTAGAGAAGATGATTCTCTACACTTTGCCCCTAGAATTTGTAGGTTTTCCTAGAAATCTAGGTTAGAGATTTATTTGGGGATTTTCTTAATTGAGAGTGGTATATATACATATATATATATATATTTTTTTTTTTTGTATATATATATATATATATATATATATATATATATATATATATATGTATGTGTGTGTGT
The DNA here is from genome assembly GCA_029216955.1 of Iris pallida. Classification (NCBI taxonomy): domain Eukaryota; kingdom Viridiplantae; phylum Streptophyta; class Magnoliopsida; order Asparagales; family Iridaceae; genus Iris; species Iris pallida. Next base: position 9,657,353 of record JANAVB010031416.1, on the reverse strand, counting down.
GTGTGTGTGTGTGTGTGTGTATGTATTATATATATGTATTTGTGTGTAGAGTATGAGAGAATGGTAGTGGTGGTGTATGAGTGAGAGTGGTGGTGAGAGTGTGTGTTTGTGTGTGTGTGTGTGTTTGTGAGAGAGTGTGTGTGAGTGTGTTAGAGTGTGTGTGTCCATATATAAATATATATATGTGTGTGTGTATGTATATATATATATATATATATATAGATATGTGTGTGTGTCACTACAACAAATAGGGCATACAATAGCAGTTTATCTATAGCGTTCAAGCCTCCCTGCTATAGAATGTCATCATCAATAGCGTTCATTCCGCAGTGCTATTAAAAGTGCGTACAATAGCAGTTTATCTATAGCATTCGAGCCTCCCTGCTATTATAATATCATCATCCATAGCGTTCATTGTGAAGTGCTATTAAAAGTTCATACAATAGCAGTTTATCTATAATGTTTATGCCTCCCTGCTATTTTGTTGTTAACAGAACTTTATATAGCGTGTTATGAACGCTGTTAAAGGTATAGTTTTTTTTTCTGGACGCTGCTTATGTTGCTATGCCCGTATGCAAAGTAAGGTATCCAGTTCGATTAGGAGCGACATCGTATTCTATATATTTTACATGATTAAAACACTACACCAAAATGGATGATTTGCGACAATTAGAATTATCCAACAACGACGTATTAAAACTGTTGTTTCATTTTCGAAGGATTGGAATTATTGTTTCATATCAAATATATTTCACTAAAACAGTACCTATGGATTTGACGAATTTAAATAGTTGTTTAACTTCCAAATTTCATTGAAAATTTTGGCTCCCTGCTCTAGTGAAAATTTTAGCTCTGCTAATTTTCACAAATCCCGCGCGTTCCCCCCTACTCCCCGAGAAGTAACTTTTTCTTAAAAAAATTCCCTCCTCTCAGAACTTCTTTTTTCTTCACTTTTCATCTTTTTCTCAAAACATGTGTTCCATTTTCTCAATCTACCGGCCGGCACTATTCTTCCCTCCTTTGCACCCTCCCCCACCTCCGTGCCCTTTTGCAGCTTCACGGGAGTGGATGACGGGAAGGATGGTCCAGTTTTAATCTTTTATTCCCACTTATTCTCACTCAATATCGAAACCCTAACTCTAAAATCTCAATGAATTGGCATGTGGCCAGGTTCAAAGGAGCAAAAAGCCAAGAAGAAAAAAATAGAGCACTACACCAAAACATGTATTTTGTAACGGTAATAACCATTACAATAGTTGATAAACCATTAATAAAATTCTAAATTTGTATTTTTATAAGTTTTGTAACAGGAAAAACTGTTACAAAGGTTTAATACACTTTCACATTTGAATCACATGCATTTTTTTTGACGGGAGCAAACTGTGACAGACAAAACTTTTCCCTAATTCTTCAGCATCCATTTTTCATCTTTCCCTCTCTTTTCTCTCAAATTTCGCTCATTTCATCTTTCCCTCTTCTTCCTCTCAAATTTCAAGCTTACTCTCATTTCCTTTCATCTTTCCCTCTCCTTCCTCTGAAATTTTGAGCTTCACGAGGAAGTACTATTTACCTATCAGATCCATACTCTCATTCCTCCTCTCCTTCCTCCCCAAATTCCAAACTTTCCTCCTCCTCCTCTCCCCTCCCCCACCCCTACCCCCTCCTCTCCCCTTCCCTCACCAAAACCTACTCATCCAAACCCTAAACCTAAACCCTAAACCTAAACCCCAAATCCAAACCCTAGCTTCACGAGGAAGTTTAGGTGGAAGGAGGCTCGGCCCCCTCCAGACGTGATGTCAGCCTTCGCAGAGTTTGCCGACGGCGGGGCCCACATGACCGCCGACCACCTCCGTCGCTTCCTTGTCGGCTGCCAGTGCGGCTGCGTCGAAGCCGACGACGCCGAGCGGAGCACGGAACGGATCCGGCAGCTCCAACACTGGAACCCTCTCGGTAAGATACCGCACCGGCTGTTGTTTTTTTTATCAGATATTGATTCATTTTACTCCAAGGTCTATTTCAAATTTCGATCATTTGCATCATTGCAGGTTGCTAATTCACTTCAATAGGGACATCAGGTCATCGCCAATGCCCCATATGTTCTACAAGACACGCTCAACACTCCCGACACAAGCGCCCACAGGGGCTTCTCTGTCCCTTGGCACACTGCGAAAGACTCCTTCCCCCTCTGGTAGTACTATTTACTTCCCCTTTGGCTGTGACAATGGTTTTTTTTTTTATCAGGAATGGGTTTTCTGTCATGATTACAATCAGCAGAGGCCTTGTAGGAGCTTGTTGCAAAGGATTTACATGGCATGGAGGTGAGGTTTCGACACATCTACAGAGGTTTGTTGACAAAAGTCACAAAGAAAAATGACATTTTATTTAGTTATGGGACAGTCTACATTGTAGAAGAATTAGTTCAAAATGGTATCTTTAGTATCACCCCTATACAGATGCACAATTTAAGCTATTTGCTCTCTACTATCTTTTTGTTAATGGGACCACACAAGAAAATACTTCTATGTCTATTGGTTTAGCATTAACTTGATCAGTGATGGTGCCAGGACTTAGTGGTGAAGATTAGAAGTCAAAATCCATTTAATTGTAAACTTATTGGACACGACACTCACTTATTGGACATGATACACACTCCAAAATACTCTAGGTCGCGCCAAAATATGTACCGCATCTATATCGCTGTGTAAGTACTGTGGCTTGTTGTATTCTATCCATGCAACATTGCAACGTAGCTCATTACGAACTCGTTGAAAGATATGCAAGAAAAGGGACTGCAGGTTATTATGTTATAACAACTTATGCATGTGTTAAAGCTTATTTGCTCAAAAAAGTTCAGATAAATTTAAATTTCCAAGGAAAATCTACTTGTCAATCAAATGGAAACAACTGCCAGCAAATGAGATACAGGTTTAGGAAAATTTTATGTAACAATGAGTTGTTCTAATGCGGGAGAAAGACCGAAAAGAAATAAGATTAGTAAGAATTTGAGGATTTTGAAAAAATTGGCGCAGAAGCTTTATGTGATACGTGAACTAGTATCAACTTTGCACAAATAATTTTAATAGAAATGCAAAAATAACAATCGAGTTGTACTTAATGGAAATATCCGATTTAGGAATGACATGTGGGTGGTGTCGAATCTGGTAGCGGTTTGCCATTGCGGACCTTGGAAGAGGGAGAGGGCGGGATTGTTCATTATCGTTATTGAGGCAAGGTTGTAAGTATTGGCCAGAAATGACACATTTTGGAATTTCTGATTGGAATTAGGGGTACCAAAAAAGCCAAAACTACCAAAATAGATTGATTCAAAGATACCGATACCCCATGAAACTACTGAAGCTGATATTCATGTAAAGGGCTCAAAATAGATCCCCAGAATGGAGTTTTTGAACCTTCTACAAAGGTCATGAGAAACCAAGTAGTATGCATCTAACGAGAATTTTGAAACACTTAGGATTATACCAGTCAGTTGACTTTGATTAAGTTAACATTAATTGGTTGCTGATAATAGCTGATATATATGCTAACTTTAAGTCAATCAACATGGTTAAATGTGATAAGAGATTCCGCAGGAGGTAATGTTGTTCTATGTATGTGAAGAAAGACATGGTAGGCCCACTATGCCAGTGCAAATTAGAGGGTTAAGATTGGCATTTCAAGGATTACTGGAATTCATTTTTTTTTCCTTCTATTTTGACAAGAAAGCCCGAAGCCATCATAAAATAATGGATCTGGGAGGGTCTCTGATCATAGTTTTCCCTACTCTTGACCAGATGCACTGAATTTTAAGTATCTTTGTATATTGAGAATTCTTTGAAGATTTTTGTGTAGACACGAGTAAGACTCCCCCCCTAGCACATGGATAAATTTAGCCTATGGGTGAATTACAATAGTTCAAAATGGCCCTCAAATTACTGCATGAATTCCTGGTGCATTGGTTTGGCATTAAACCTGATAAAATCTGAACTTGACGCTCCTTTAGTCTCGTTGAAGAATAAACACAATGTCCTTCTTGTGCCTTTTGAGCATCAGGATTCGGGCCTTCATCATTTCTTTATGGCTAATTTGTAACTAAATACCATGAACTTTTCCCATTTGCAAGATCCTACCTAAACATATACTTAAAGCATTTATGCTTCGGAGAACAAAGGTATTGCTTATTGAGAGTGGAACTTTGGTGCTGCCTCCCCTTACAGAGATTACTGTGTCAGATTCACCACCTCGATTTCAAATTACTATGATCAATTTAACTTTCTTTTATGTGTTACTTTAGAAGTTGACCTCAGAGGATTTAAACTTGTGATCTTTTGTTTGTAGGATGGTTCCCTTGGTAACCCTGCAAAAGAAGGTCTACATGTCAATATTGAGGAGGGAACTCCCAGCACTACTTTCATTGTCATCGGGTGCTTCTAGTTATCAATCCTTGCAGACTACATAAAAATAACTTGGATATTTGTCCTCGAATACATTATAGTATTATGCATTCATACAAGGCTGTCTATAACTGAAAATTCAGCTCATTTCAATCAACTGGAATATTAAACCAATCAGACTACATTGTGTACCTAAAATCTCTATATTTATTTAGTTTTTTTAGATCGAGCACAAGCTTAACAAAGACTTGTGCATATAAAACTACATGGTATGATATTTGAGGTAAATAGATGGTGGATTCTAACTTCTTGCTATATATTTTAATGAATTAATCTCACATTGAAACTTCATGTTCTTCTCTTTTATTCAGGGAATCAAGCAGTTATTTGTTGCTGTTGAGAGAGAAGAATGGAAGTTTGATACAGTATGTGATCTCTACGGCACACTAACTATCACTCAAGTGGTTATTTTTTTGCAACACTAAAAGAAAGGTATGATGCTCTTGCCAATTATGATATCATTAGCATTACAAGGGAAACTTTATGCCAGCATCATAGTTATGTTGGCTAGATGAGGGCATTTTCGAATAAAACAGTTTTGTTAGATATTTGTAGCAATTGTCTGTCTGTACTTTATAATGATAAAATCTGGACTTGCCTAAAGTCGATTATGTATCCAGTTGTGTATATATAGTTCTCGAATGCTCTTCATCATTCTCTATAATGATAAAATCTGGACATTACCATTAATCGCGCTCTGATCCTGAGGTTATAAATTCATCCACCAGACAGTGTTGCCTGTCCCCTTAGAACTCAAGGATACAGTAGTATGAGCCTATAGAACACATCATGTTCAAGTAAGGTCGTGCTTTGTTCGAGCAGTTATCCTATTATAAAAGGTATGCTCTTATGTATTTCGGTCGATGTGGGACTAAAACAAATGAGTAGTAGAAAAACCTGCTCTGCTCTCGAGCATGTGCTGTCAATACTTACTAGCTGCTTCTGAAGGAAGGAGGAGGAGGAGGAACTGAAGTATGAGATTAATTAATTCTTCCTGACCTGCACTGCCATCCCACTTATATTTTATATATATAATGAGGATCGATCAACATGCATGCATGTCAACAACCCCTTGTATGCAAACAAAGCTGGTTACAACTTACAGTAGTAGATCATTTCTTAATTCAATGAATACGCCCACAACATCTATTCTAAAATGTTAGGATTTTACAATGAATGATTTTAGAATGTTAGGATTTTACAACAGTCAAAATATTTATATAAAAATAGGAAGCGTTTCGCTGTTTTCTGTATAAAAATAGGATATGATTGAGGAAAATAGGAAGAGTTTCGCTGTCTTCTAATAAATCTTTTTTTTCCAGGCATTTGATCAGCAGCAACAAGCTTAGTGGACGCTGCATCAAAGGCTCTGTCCTACAGACAAGATATAATTGAGGAAAATATTCGTCTAAAATATGCATTGCAAGTACTGTTTCTATCTGATAACTGCACTCAGTTCTGTCCTTTTATGCAGCCCTCCATTTAGATGACCCCCAAAATGCTCAACTCTTCATCATGTATCTCTTGATGTGAGACAAATTATGGATCCTTCCTAATAGAACTTATATCTTCTAATTTGATACCACAAACCACACATCTGAATTTCAATGGTCACTATTTATTCAAATATATTTTGTTGATTCACATGTGCTTAATTTAGAATAGTGGTGACATGTGGGAAGGATCTATCAGTCGAGTTGGAGGTTGTACAGAAGCTGAAAGATCAAGTTTACATTCTTTTAGGAAATGTTCAGTTCAGTTATCGTAACCCTGTTAAAAACTCAATCTTGTATTGTTCCTTCAAGAATTCAACAAGCAGCTGGTTGCCTGGTTCGTTTTAGTATTATGTTTTCAGTATCGTTTAGGCAATTTTCTATTGATAGTTAACTCATAACTTCAACCGCTTGTTTATTAATCAGGAACACTAATGTTTTCCCCCTATATTTGTGTAGGTTGGATGAAGTAAGAGGATTTTTGAGGAGCTTTGGTTGTGGATAGGCTCGAAGGGTTCGAGCTAAATTTTGGATATGCAACATTTTGGATATATGTATGGAAACAATTAAACGCTGACTACGCTGTTAATGTTTAAGTTTGGAGAAATTATGAAGGATTTTGAATGTTCTTGACAGTAAAATTAATGAATTTACTTGTGTTCAGAATTCATTCTGTGATTGATTCGTCGAGAAGTATTTAAATTTTTGAATACTCGCATTCTGTGTATATATGTAATAGATATCTGTGTCATTCTGTATGTCTGCAATGCTATTTTGATGTGTTGCAATACTATTCTGATGTGAATTGTTTCTTTACACTAATGCATTCTGTAATAGCATTCTGACATGATATTGGTGCACATAATATCACGAAAGAAACGTTATAAAAACCAATTTGCATTGAAAAGTTATTCAAACGTTATTATGAAATTATAACATTCGTAAATGCTATGTAAACTCTATAGCATTTGTCACTGCTATAACAAGCCTATAGCGTTCATGGACGCTATAATAACTAAATAGCGTTCATGAATGCTATTACTTACCTATAGCGTTTTTATATGCTATAAGACTTGTATAGCGTTCATAAATGCTATAACCTGTCTATAGCGCCATGGAACGCTATAATCCAACAATAGCGTTTATGAACGCTATAACTTTATAGCGTTCTTGTACATGGGACAATTATAGCGGGGGCAATTATAGCGGACCGAATACGCTATAATAGGCATTCTATAGCGTTCTGAGAACGCTATCGTATCCCATATCTGTTGTAGTGTGTGTGTGTCTATATATGTATTTACATGTGTGTGGGTATGAAATTATATATATATATATATATATATATATATATATATATATATATATATATATATATATATATATATATATTTTTATATATATATATATATATATATATATATATATATATTTTGAGTGTGTTTGTGTGTGTGTGTATATATATGAGTGTGTTTGTGTGTGTATATATATATATATATATATATATATATATATATATATATATATATATATATATATATATATATATAAAATATATATATATATATATAAAAAATATATATATATATATATAAAAAAAAAAATATATATATATATATATATATAAAATATATATATATATATATATATATATATATATATATATATATATATATATATATATATATATATATATATATATATATATATATATATGAGTGTGTTTGTGTGTGTGTATATATATATATATATATATATATATATATATATATATATATATATATATATATATATATATATATATATATATATATATATATATATATATATAGTGGAAGGAGTAGTAGAAGATTAGAAGAAGAGGGAGAAGAATAAGAAGAACATCAGTGGCAGCAGCATCCCAGCTGCAGCAGCAGCTGGTGGCAGTAGCAGCAGCATGCGCAGCTGCAGCAGCAGCAGCATCAATAGCATGTAGCAGCTGCCGCAGTAGCTATAATCCCCCCCATGGATATATATGTATGTATAGATATATATATATATATATGTATATATATAGATATGTATCTATATATATATATATAGATAGATACATAGAAAAGAATAAGAAGAAGGATGAGAAGATAAGGAGAGAATTAGAAGAAGAAGAGTTAAGAAGAATTGGAAGATTAGAAGGAAAGAAGAGATTAGAAGAAGAAGAGGAAATTAGAAGGAAAGAAGGAGAGAAATAAGATTAGGAAATAGGAAGAAGGATAATAAGAAGAAGGAGAGGAGAAGGATAAGTAGAGTAGGAAAATTAGAAGAAGAAGATTAAGAAAAAGAATTAGAATTAGGAGAAGGAAGAAGAATTAGAAGAATAGGATTTAGAAGAGTTGAGTTAGAGGGCGAAATCGAGCTCCGAGAGTCGGAACGCGATGAAACTTGGGGGAGACCTAGAATACGTGAATTAGACTTTGCGGGTAGGCTCCCGAGTTGAAATCGGGGTTATAGGACGACGGTATCGTGCCGTACCATTGCGTATCTTGATTTATTCAAGATATCGGCAATAGGCCGTAAGGTGGACTAGACGTCCACTCTACCTAGGTATCTTGGTAGGTAATGAACGTATAGGCTAGTATCATACTACCCTAGGGAGCTCAGGTCGAAATACCAAGCGTAGGTAGGCTAACTTGGTATTCACCTAGACTAGAATTTTACCTTTTTAAAGGGTAAATTAGGATATTGGCCTACGGCCAAGATACGGGTTTCGAAGTCCAAGATGGACTTGGATATGGGTTGTAAGGGTTGGTAATGATTAGAAGTAGTCGCCTAGACCTAGTCTTGACCTCAGTTGACCACGGTTGACTTTTTAGACCAAAAGTCAACTATGGGTCAACACTTTACCCAATTTAGTCCCAAATTCTATTAGACTTGGACAGTTGACCAAAAGTCAACTGTTAGTCACCAGTGACCTAGGGTTGACCTAGAGTTGACCAGAGTTGACCCGTTGACTAAAAGTCAACTGTAAGTCAACTTTCGACCTAGTTCGATTCGGATTGACTTCCAATGTTCTTCCATGACCAAGGTTGACCTAACTAGACTTGTCTTGACCTAGAATGACTTAATAGGGTTTAAATTGATTTGACTTTACTTCCTAAACATAGTATTGATACGTCTTGTTCTCTATAGGCCCTCGAGACACTGCAGTGGATCTGGTTGACATATTTTATCATCTTACAGGCGAGTACAATCTCTGATAACTTTTTTTCCAATTTATGATAACTGTTATGATTCATGTACTTAGTGTATATATGCTTATTCCTGACACATGGTTCTCACAGATTGGCATTCCTGGATCCCGACGAGAGATGTTTCTCCTTCTTAGGTTGGGATGTATTGTGCAAGCTCCCTTGTAGCTCTTGCTCAATATATGGTCACTGATTCTAGAGAAGGTTCGCTACCTTCTCATTAGAATCCCGTGCAGTGACGTGTCCTATTTGGATCCATTCTACCAATTGGGGTTGGGGGAGTAGTAGCGTATGCTTGTGATCATATCCCCTTGCATTCTTGAACAGTGTGAGTCATATACCGCACTTATGACTTGCCAGGCCAGTTCTCGACAGGTACCCAAGCCGATCACAAGTTGAAACTACTACACACACACATTGGAGATATGGCTTACCTTGATTTGTGTACATACTATGATTCAGTTCTACTTTCTTGTTCTAGCTCTAGCTCTACAGCTTACCATGCCATGATACATTTATGTACACTCCATGATTTTATTGTATATGCTCTATTTACAGTCTTATAGCTTTTATTCTATCTTGAGATCTGTTATGAGATATATGTACTCGTTCCATCCTGACTGGATATGTTGACAAAATATTACAGATGCTGATGAGGGGGATTGCAGTACCTACTACGGTCCAGATGACGTAGTGGGCTTAGACTTGGTCCAGCATGGCTTAGCTCCGCCTGACGAGACTTTACCTATTGCTTAGTTAGAGTAGGTCTTTTGTACTGGACCTTGTCTCCAGTTACTTTTGAGACTGTATTACATTTGGATTATATTAGAGACTTGGACTTGTATATTATTTGTGTTTGGACTTGACAGGTTATTTTTATCGTCTTGTTGTCTTTATCTTTTAGTCTTTACTTTATCATCTTAGAGTTGTGATTGAGCACTCATATATATTCATTGCCTGTCCTCCGTTCGGAGTTGACCATATTCTCGACAGGTTTTGATATATATATATAAACTGTTGTTAGAGTAGAAAACCTACAGCGTTCCATGCCATTTTTACGGTGAGGGCTGGGCGTTGTCATGTACACGTGCCCTTATAGCGGATGCGGGTCGTGACAGCCTACGCCGCAGTGTCGACGGTAGAACGCTGTTCTAGGTCACTATCTAACCAACCAATCACGCAATTATATAATGTACTTGTCAAAATATTAACTCCGAACGAAGGACAAGTATAGATATAATGTAATCTCAATCACAGTCTAAGAACGATATGATAGCACAGAAGATTAAAACTAAGACTAATAACAGAATAAACCAATAACTAATAATATAATCTCAGACAATCTCAACTACAAATATCAAATTATATACAACTCCAGTTCTAAAACATGAAAGCTAAAACAAGTCAAACTAGCTAATCTCCCGATCACTACTGAGTGTCGGGACCATAGGTAGCTAAGCCATCTCCTGATCCATAATATGTAGGGCATGTGTCCTCAGGACAATCATCTGTAAAATTTTTAACAGGTCCAGTCAGGACAGGAATGAGTACAACTCATCAAGAAAACCCAAGTAATGACAGAGAACTATAAAGCAGTTATAGACAGTTTTATTGATGAATATGGCAGTTTATATTTAGGTAATAATATAGAGAAGCAGTAAGATACAAGAAAAGTAAAGTAACTAAAATAAGAGAAGAATGATGGCAATGAAGACTGTAAAATAAATCTAGCTGAACTAAAGTAACATAATAAGTCCAGACAGTAAATGTAAAACAAGTGTAAAACTACTATAAATCAAGTACGAGATGAATCTAATACAAGATGAATCCAGTACAAGATGATTCTAGGTAGTGATCAAGAATCCAGGTGAGTCCAGCTATTCTAACAGTGTGTTTTAAAATACCGAGATCGACATGTAAACGGCTATAGGTAATCAGGCACATCTCTCACTGATCAGACGAGAGATGGCTATGCTTCCAGTAGATTCTAGTTAGGAGATTCCATATTTGGGGTATGTCTACATGTCTTACTCAATATTTTCCCGTCCCGTAATACAAATGAATCCAGAATTCGACACGAGAATCGAGATGAGTCCAGCCAAAATATGATGATTCCAGAAATAGATTCCAGAATAATTTCAGTGATTCCAGTAATAAATGCCAAGTAAGTAAGGTATGTGTGTCGCATACATGAATCCAGAAATATCCATACGTATTGTAACAGAGAATCACATAAAACTAACTATAACTGAAGTACAGTAATTGACAATTAAATGAGAGAACTATCAGAAAATGTACTCGCCTGATACTCTGAAAAGAGTAGTGTAATGTCAGATGTCTGCACCGGAGTCACAATGTCCTAAATAGAACAGTACAGTTTATAATGTGTTTAAAATAAGACAAATGATGTTTATGATGCAATCTACATAATTCTAAGTCAAATTTAGGTCAAAGTCAACTCTAAGTCAAATCTGGTCAACTGTCTAGGTCAAACTAGGTCCAAGTCAAACTTGGTCAACTCTGGGTCAACCCTAGTCAACATCTAGTCAAACTAGGTCGATTGGTCACATTTAGACTCAATGTTGACTTTTGGTCAACTCTAGTCAATCTTGAACTATTGGGTCAAACCTTGGTCAATTCTAGAGTTTGGTCAACTCTAGTCAACAAGTCACTTAGGCCTATTGGGTCAATTTCTATGTCATTCCATAGGCTAATACCCTAGGATACCTTAGTACTATATCACATATACTTATCCTCCTATAAAACATATACATACCATACCTCTTATATATCCTTATCTATATGTATACATATATAATCTAACCCCACATCAATTAACCTATATATATACTCAAGTATATGGACTCCTCATAACAAACATTACCCATAATCCCGATACCCTATCTCACTATCAATATATCTACAGCCCCAACCAAAACACATCTCAAAGTATACAAGCTATATATATATATATATATATATATATATATATATATATATATATATATATATATATATATATATACACATATACACTCACATATAGGTATAGCTCACAAACCACAATACCTACATAATACAACATGAGGACACATGAATGTATGGACTGTAACTATGAAACAGGGACTGAACTTACACATACAGGCATATCCAGACCCCTTCTCATATACTAATACAGTATGCAAGGAATCTTCAAGTAGGACTGAACCCAAATCCAAACTAACCCTGGGAGTGTCCACCATGTTTAGTCACAAGTGGACTAAACAAGGGACAGAACTTATATGTTGATTGGTACCCTCTAACTCACCTACCTACATATGAATTCTAACCCACACACCCTCATCTATAGTACAACCCACACACATTGTATACCTATAAGTTAATGCATATATGTCTATAGTTTTCACTCATAAATTGCTGCCTAAACCCTCTCCCCATATCACATTGCATATAACCATAATCCCACAAAAACACACATGGTCTCCTGATACAATCACCACTCTATCTCACTACTGCCTAGGCTACTGCTATATGATACAATGGTGGACTGAACATTATAAGATACTACTGATACCCCCAAGGACTGACATATAGACATACAATGGACTGTACATGTTTAAAGACTGAACATGTGAACAAATATGGGCAAGTCAGTAGGAGATGAGGACTGAACCTGCCTTGAATATTTAAAACAATATGATACACCTTAGTCTAGGGACTGAACATCCAAATAGGCAGATCAAGGATACAATTTATAGACTGAAACATCATGGATGAGAACTGATAAGTACAAGATGATGCAGCACTGGAACTAAGTTTCAGAATATGGACCAACATAGAAATCTCAGGAACAATATTCAGTTCAAATGATTACAACTCCAAAACCTCATAGCCAAATACCATGTATGAAATTCATTTGAAAACCCAACATATCACATATATATATATATATATATATATATATATATATATATATATATATATATATATATATATATATATATATATATATAAGTATCACATATGTCCTCATAAACCTAAATCAATTCGATTACTAACAACAAAACCCAAATCACTGTATAACCCTTAAACAAAACCATTTCCTGAACCATGTATCAGTCGGCCTATTGAATAGCCCAAACTCATAATCAAAATCTCATTCTCAAATGAAAAACCCAATCTAACTTGAAAATCCGATTTAGCAGTAGTCAGTACACATGTGTAAGATTCAAACATAGAATTTAAACAGGGAAAATCAGTTCAAAACAGGAAATAAATTCTCAGAATGCACAAACTGATACGCGTATCAGTCCAATGGGAAAAACCAATTTCGAAATCGAAATCATGATAAATTGATAAATTTTAAGGTTGGTAAAACATCATACACATGTGCACGTGTCTACCACTTCCATACGTGTCCCTCTAAGTTGACACAAGCGTGTCCAAACACCACGAGCACTCACAGACACGTACACGTGCACTGCACAGCACGCAGCGTCGTGCACGCATGCACGCGTGTCCAGTGCACGACACAGGCCACGTGGAGACACGTGGCCGTGCACACGTGTACGCCTAGGGTAGGGGTACGTGTCAGTGTCATGGTCCAGTGTCCAAGTTGTGTCGTGTCTAAGTTACAAGGTCGTGTCAGTGAGGTCTGTGCACTCGTGCACAGGCTGTGCTCGACCAGTGCGAGTGAGTTTTCTCACTCGACACGACACGACTCGACACGAGACTTTGGGGGTGTCTTGTCAGACATTGCCCCTAGGTCCGTATCAAGTGGCACGTGTCCACGTGTCGTGTACAGTGCACACGAGGTGTCAGTGAGCAGGACAGTGCACTCGTGTCGTGCACGCGTGTCCAACACCAAAAACAGACACAAAACGACACAGAAATACCTAACACCCTTCACAAAATTTAATGTACATACTTAGATCTACCAATTCATGTAATTACATTTACAGAAATTGAAAATAAATTCCTAAGAGGCATTTCATCGAACACCTAACATACACTATGACACGTGTCCGATACGTACACCAAACGGACACAAAATCCACCCAAATTCGAGGTATAACTAGGGGACACCTAAACCTAGCCTAATATGCAAAGAAATCAAATTAATAATGCAATTTAAAGGATTTTACCTATAGGTACAATTTGCAAGAAAAAGCTCCAAATGGGGGATTCTTCCTTGCTAGCCAAATGCTCCCAAATTGTCCCAAAGCTGGGATTAAACCCCACAATCAGAAAATAGGAGAGTATTAGGTTCTAATGCAAGAAACTAGGATTAAAAAGGGATTAAAATGGATTTATGGAGATTTTTGGAAGGGGAAAAATACATTTTCTTTATCCAAGTGTTGGAATAAATAAAAGAGGCAAGCCCTAATGAATAAGTGTTTATATAGGGTGGGGATCCCTATGTGGCTGGTCATAAGCTCAATAATTAGGGTTTACTAAATGACCCATGGGCTTAAGTCATGATCAATCAAATCATTAAGCCATAAGTCATTCCATGAACCCACAAGCCATGACTTAAATTCACCTAAACTAATCCTCCTAATCCAAAATTAGTTTCTAATAACTAAAAGTAGGTTAACCTAAGTTAGACTAGGGTCACCATGGCTAGGGTTAGCTTCTAGACTAGTCCACTAGGTCTCAACAAGTCAAGGTCAACTAGAATTCACCAATTCAATAAATCATCAAATAATTCAAATAAGTCAAAATGACCAAATTACCCCTAGGCTAAAAATGATAATTAAATCATCCTAATGACATGGTTAGGCTCTAGGTCATGCAGTCTCTAGGGTTTCACTGGCAGCACATCAATATCACAAGTCATGACTTAAACCAGTTTTTAAAAATGATTAAAAATCACCAAAAATTATAATGTGAAATAAATATCAATAAATAATAATAATATTTACAAAATTTCAAAATTACCCTCATCTGGAAAACTGGGTGTTACAGAAAAGCCTTTACATGGCTCATACTGAACAAGTATAAAAGATGGTCTGTAACAAGTTCAGACCAAGCTTACACATTCTGCCAACACCTTACTCAACCCACACTACTTGAAACAAATCTTTGATAATTGCGAAGAAGTCCTTCAAATCCCAAATGATGCGAGTTAAGAGTCCCCCTACGTATACAACCACCAAAAATTAACCTAACACTTGAGTTAATGAGAAACTACTATTTGCCCTTCCTCCAATTTCCTTTTCTTTACCATGAGCTTAAAAGAACCCATGAACCTACATTGCCTACCATGAGTTTAAGAGGAATTAACTGTTGGGTGGTCCCTCCTTAATTGGAGAGAGGATTTGGAGTTTCCAAGGTTCATTCACCTTGGAGAAAGTCTAAAGACTTGTGGAGTTCCCAAGGTTCATTCATCTTGCATGAACGAATCTTGGAGGAGAAGGTTCATTCCCTTATGGCTATATAAGGAGATGGTTTGGGAGATGTTTGGGTTAATCCTCCCTTGTGATCTTGGTGCTAGAAGTGGTGGTGCTCTTGGTGCTCCTTGCTTGCGGTGTTCTTCCAGGCGATGCTTCTACCTCGGGTGCTTCTTCACCAAAGTGTCTTCCATACTTGTGTATGAGAGAGATCCTCTTGAGTGTATCCAAGAGAGAGTTTGTAACTCTGTAATCCCACTATTCTTAGTGGAGGAAGAAAGAAAAGAACTATTGTTGTCCGAGGACGTAGGCACATAGCCGAACCTCGTTAATTCTCTTGTCTTTTGTATGTATGTTTTTCTTTTCTTTTCTCTAGCCTCCGTGTTAAGCGGATAAGCTAAACTTCAACTCATTGTAGCTCCCACGTTAAGTGGGCAAGCTATCTCATTGTAGCTCCCACGTTAAGTGGGTAAGCTATCTCCATCCTAATTAGCGGTATCAGTACATACCCAACAATTGGTATCAGAGCCACACAAGCTTATTGATCATGACGGCGAAATCATTGTCTTCTACCTCCTCAACCATGATCAAGCTCACGTCTTCAAAATATACCATATGGAGGCCGCGGATGGAAGATATCCTCTATTGTAACGATTTGTACGAAGTGTTACTCTGCAATGGACAGAAGCCAGAAGACAAATCTGAAAAAGATTGGACCATTCTAAATCGAAAAGCTATTGGAGAGATCCGTCCTTGGATCGACCAAAGCATTTTTCACCATGTTTTCAAAGAAACCGATGCTCATCAAATGTTGATGAAGTTAGCATCGATGTACGAGCGAGAGACTCCTCAAAACAAAGCGTCACTCATTCGACGTTTGGTGAACCTAAAATACAAAGACGGACGAAGTGTTTCTGAACACTTGAGTGATTTCCAAGAGTTGGTAAATCAACTCTCAACCATGAAGCTGGTGCTAGAAGATGAGCTATTGGCACTTTTGCTACTCAGCTCATTGTCGGATAGTTGGAACACACTTGTGGTTTCCTTAAGCAACTCCGCTCCTCAAGGCGTCATCACTTTAAACTTAGTGAAGGATAGTTTATTGAATGAAGAAGCGAGGCGGAAAGAACAAGGCATAACAACCGAGTCAGATGCTCTTGTTTCTGAGAATCGTGGAAGAATTCATCAAAGAAAGTTCCACAACCGTGACCGCTCCAAAAGCAGGCCAAAAGATCATTCCAGAGGCACTTTCAAACCAAGAAAGGAGATAGAATGCTTTCATTGTGGCCTTAAAGGTCATATGAAAAGAGAATACAGAAAACTCAAAAAAGAAAAGAGAAATGAATCAAATGAGAAGAATGAAGCCAAAGACACAACTGCCACTGCTTCAAAAGGCGATGAGATAATCATCATTTGTGATGATGGTCTGGTTAATCTAACCTCTCAAGATTCATGCTGGATTGTAGACTCTGGTGCATCATTCCATGTTACTTCCAGAAAGGAATTCTTTACAACCTACACAAGCGGAGACTTCGAAAATGTGAGGATGGGAAATGAAAAAGTTTCCAAAATTGTGGGAAAAGGAGAAATATCTCTTGAGACCAACATTGGCTGTCCCTTGATTCTCAAGAATGTGAGACATGTTCCAGACATGCGTCTCAACTTGATATCTACTGGCATGATGGATGATGAAGGTACACCAATGTGTTTGGTGGAGGCAAATGGAAACTCAGCAAAGACTCCCTAGTGCTTGCTAGAGGGAAGAAGGAGAACACACTCTATATGACATATGCTAAGATCAACAATCAGCATGTTAATGCAGCAATCGACCAATCAGGATCAACAATTGGGTTATGGCACAAGCGACTGGGTCATATGAGTGAGAAGGGATTGCAAATTCTAGCCAAAAGAGAGGTACTGGCCGGGATGAAATCGAAAGGTACACCTCTTGAACCTTGTACTGATTGTTTGGCTGGAAAACAACATAGAGTTTCATTTCATCATAAGGCTGCAACTAGAAAACCCAATGTACTGGATGTTGTTTACTCTGATGTTTGTGGGCCTATGACTACTAACACTCTTGGTGTTGCAAGATACTTTGTCACCTTCATTGATGATCATTCCAGGAAGGTATGGGCATATGCAATCAAATCCAAAGATCAAGTCTTTCATATGTTCAAGCAGTTTCATGCCAGCGTTGAACGTGAGACTAGTACGACTCTGAAGTGCATCTATACTGATAATGGTGGAGAGTACATAGGAGACTTCAGAATCTATTGCAAGAATAATGGGATCAGACATGAAAGATCGGTTCCAAAGACCCCTCAGCACAACGGATTGGCGGAAAGGATGAACAGAACGATCGTTGAGCAGATCAGAACCATGTTATCTCACTCCAAGCTGCCAAAGGGTTTCTGGGGTGAAGCATTAATGACAACAATTCACTTAATCAACTTGTCTCCATCAGCTCCACTCAATGGTGATGTACCGAACAAGTTCTGGACAGGAAAAAATGTGTCCTACCAATACTTGAAGGTGTTTGGGTGTAGAGCATTTGTGCACATTCCCAAAGACGAGAGGTCCAAACTTGATGTCAAATCAAAATAATGCATTTTTCTTGGCTATGGAAATGAAGAGTTCGGCTACAGACTCTGGGATCATGTCAATAAGAAGATTGTCAGAAGCAGAGATGTGGTCTTCTTTGAAGATCAAACTATTGAAGATTTTCAGAAGGAAGAAAAGGTTGATAGCTCCAGGGAATTTCCTGTCAACCTAAATCCAGTGTCTCGGCCCCGGGAACAAAGGGGAGATCCGGTCGAGAACAATGAAGCTGAAATCCATTATCATGTCGAGGACAATCATGATGATGATATTGTACATGAAAATGTTCAAGAAGAGTAAGCTCCTGAAGGACCTCAACTGAAAAGATCAAACAGACAACCAAAGCCTAACAGCCTCTACAGTCCACAACAGTATGTATTGCAAACAGATGCAGGAGAACCTGAAAACTATCAAGAAGTCATGACACGCGAGAAAAAGGGGGAGTGGCTGAAAGCCATGCAAGATGAGATGAAGTCCTTGCATGAGAATCACACGTATGATTTGGTAAAATTACCAAAAGGAAGAAGGGCACTCAAGAACAAATTGGTGTATAAGCTGAAGACAGAAGAAAACAAATCACAACCAAGATACAAGGCAAGGCTAGTTGTGAAAGGTTTTAGTCAGAAGCAAGGAATTGACTATGAAGAGATTTTCTCACCAGTGGTGAAGATGACATCTATCAGAGTAGTGCTCAGCTTGGCTGCAAGTCTAAATCTAGAAGTGGAACAACTAGATGTGAAGACTGCATTCCTTCACGGAGAGATTGAAGAAGAAATCTACATGGAGCAGCCAGAGGGTTTCAAAGAAAAAGAAGATCTAGTCTGTCGACAAAAGAAGAGCCTGTATGGACTGAAACAGGCACCACACCAATGGTATAAGAAGTTTGATCTCTTCATAACTAAGCAAGGATACCTGAGGACCACTTCTGATCATTGTGTGTTTGTCAAAAGGTACTCTGATGGTGAACTGATTATACTCCTTCTATATGTTGATGATATGTTGATCGTAGGTCGTGACAATGACAAGATCAACAAGTTAAAGAAAGAGCTCAGCAAGTCCTTTGCAATGAAGGACTTAGGTCCAGCAAAGCAAATTTTCGGTATGCATATCTCCCGTGATCGAAGGAATGGGAAGCTGTGGTTATCACAAGAGCGCTATATCGAGAAGGTGTTGAAGAAGTTCAACATGGACAAGGCAAAGCCTGTAGCAACTCCACTTGCTAATTATTTTTTATTCAACTCAAGGCACTATAAGCAACAAAGAAAAAGAAGAGATGGCATCGGTGTCATATGCCTCAGCAGTTGGCAGTCTTATGCATATGATGGTGTGCACCAGGCCTGACATGGCACATGCAGTTGGTATCGTCAGCAGATTCTTATCCAATCCGAAAAAAGAGCATTGGAAAGCGGTGAAGTGGATTTTGAGATACCTCAGAGGTACTTCCAAAATGAGATTATGCTTTGGAAATGACTAGCAGGTGTTGATTGGTACACAGATGCAGTTATGGCTGGAGATTTTGACTCCAGAAAATCTACTTCAAGATATTTAGTTACTCTTTCAGGGGGAGCTGTGTCTTGGCAGTCAAAGTTACAGAAGTGTGTTGCTCTGTCGACTACAGAAGCAGAATATATCGCAGCGACAGAAGCATGCAAGGAACTACTGTGGATGAAAAGATTCCTATATGAGTTGGGTCAAGAACAACGAGAATATGTTCTTTATTGTGATAGCCAGAGTGCTATCCATTTGAGCAAGAATTCGAGTTTTCACTCAAGGACAAAGCATATTGACGTGAGATATCATTGGATTCGTAATGTGGTGGAATCCAAGCAACTTCAGATTGAGAAGATCCATACCAATGACAACGGCTCAGACATGATGACTAAATCTTTACCTAAAGACAAGCACATATTTTGCAGAAGTGCAGCTGGTATGACGGAGCCTTCCACTTAAGCCGGGAAGGGGGAAATTGTTGGGTGGTCCCTCCTTAATTGGAGAGAGGATTTGGAGTTCCGGAGGTTCATTCACCTTGGAGAAAGTCTAAAGACTTGTGGAGTTCCCAAGGTTCATTCATCTTGCATGAACGAATCTTGGAGGAGAAGGTTCGTTCCCTTATGGCTATATAAGGAGATGGTTTGGGAGATGTTTGTGTTAATCCTCCCTTGTGATCTTGGTGCTAGAAGTGGTGGTGCTCTTGGTGCTCCTTGCTTGCGGTGTTCTTCTGGGCGGTGCTTCTACCTCGGGTGCTTCTTCACCAAACACTACCAAAATTTGTCGATTTAGCGATGGCCAGATCCGTCGCCCGTCCGTCGGGAATTTGTATTAGCGACCGATCACTGACGGGTCTTGGCCAAAATAATCCGTCGGCAATCAGCTCGTCGCTAATAACGGTTCGTCGCTACGTAGTCGTCAAGCGACAGAATAGCGACGACTTTTCGACTTCACAATACGAAGCATTAGCGACGACTTTCCGACGGGCTTTCGTCCATTTCAAGTATTAAATACTGAACTGTGTAGACACTAGCGACGTAGTGGTCCGTCGGTAAACCGTCGTAATAGCGTATCAGAGTGTATCGTTCCGTCGCTATTCCGTCGATCGCCGTCGCTAACAAAGGACGGATTAGTGACGGCATACTGACGGATTATCCGTCGACCATGTTCTGGACCATGGCGACGGATGAGTCGTCGCTATTCCGTCGATCACCGTCGCTAACAAAGGACGGGTTAGCTACGGAATACTGACGGATTATCCGTCGACCATGTTCTGGAAATGCTTGGTATTTCCAGAACCTTGGCGACGGATACGTCGTCGCCATTCCGTCGAACTATATACCACCAGAACGTTGCCGACGGATATTCCGTCGACCACCCGTCGCTACCTGGAAACATTTTCAAATCTCCAGTTAGCGACGGATATGCCGTCGAACAGTAGTCGGAAACTGAAAATATCTGTCGCTAACCGGTCACTAGTCCGTCGCTAAATGAGATTTTTTTGAAAAAAAATTGCAGCACTTTCCCTGTTCGCAAAAATATGCATACCAATATATAATGCACACCAATTATCCAACAATCACATAGATCAAATATATAATGCACTCCAATTATCCAAGAATCACATAGACCAAATATGCACATACGAATTTAATGCACACCAATTATCCAAGAATCATATAGACCAAACCAAATTAATACAAAATAGACATCAATTATCCTGAAGAGTAACCTAATATCCGTCGTTATAATCCGATCATAGCACAAATATTCAAAAATTCCTACAAATATTCCAAAATTTTCACAAATATTCCAAAATTCCAAAACACATAGGAAAATCGACTTTGGCCTCAGCAAAGAACGCAAGTCAGATGATGAATCCTCACAGCCAGGGATCATAGTTGCGTTGAGGCATGTACCATTCTATCAGCCACTTTGCATATGAAGGCTCAATCTGGTTGAGGTCTTCTGTAGGGACAGGAGGGTCGGTCCCGGTGCTACTTGTAAAACCCCTAAATTTCTACTGTATTTTTTAAATTTTTGGTACTGATTTAAAATTTTGTATTGTACGTCGAATAGTCGTATTGTACGTCACGCGCGAAATTTTGATTTTCGAAATTGCTCGACGAGTACGAATATGTACGAGCGTACATATTTCTTTTAAAAATATTTTTCTATTTATATCGTTTCAAAATAATATATATAATAATTATTTTTAGCTATCGTATCAAAATTTTCAAGTTATACATTTATTTATAAAAAGCCTTTGGCAAGAGCCGCCGATGAGCAAGGGATACTTGCCTAGAGGGCTCGGCTAGGTAAGCAAGTCTTCGGCAGTCGCAATCCAAGCTAGCACGCCAATCGAGATCCTCAGAACACATAATAAACAATCATTAGAATTAAATAATAAAATAATAACAAAATCACGAAGAATGGCACGAGGCTATACCGTACGGGTCCCGCAAGCAGCACAGGGATCTGGCACGGGAACCGAGGCACGCGGACCGATACGGGCACGCAAATCGAGACGCGTACGTATATCGAAACGCGTGCGAGAATCGAGAAGACTCGAATATCGAGACGAACAGGAGGCAACGTGTACGTAAATCGAGACATACACGCGAACCGAGGCAACACAAGATACAATGTGACATGCAAAGCAATACAGCACGCAAATCGGTGCATGCACGTAAATCAAGGCGGCACGGGTCACGAGGAAGGCACAAAGGCCGAGACACGAGGATCGAGACAACGCACCAACTGAGGTAGCACGTTGCCCGAGGCAGCGCGGGGCTCGAGGCGTCCCGCTGCCCAAGGCAGCGCGTGGATCGAGGTGCACGAAAAACGGGACGACACACAAATCGAGGCACACATCCCGAAAAGCACGGGGAACGAGGGATCACGTGAATCGAGATAGCACGCAACCCAAGCAGCACGGGGCCCATAGCATCCCGCTGCTCGAGGCGTACACGGAGCTCGAAGCACGCAACCCAAGGAGAGGCACGGAGCACGAGGGCTCACTGCCCGAGAAGCACGCAGGCCGAGAGGGCTCGCTGCTCGAGCGGCGTGGGGCCCAAGGGCATCCCGCCGCTCGAGGCAACGCTATCCCCGTGCGCGGCAGCTGCTCGCCGGAGAGAAGAGAAGAAGAAGGGGCGGAGGAGCTCGGAAGAGAGGGGAGCGGTTACCAGGGAGGTGATGGCGGCGGCGTCCAAGTCACGGCGGCGCTGGAGGCGACCCACGGGGGCGCGACGCCCTGTGCGGCCGAAGGAGATGGAAACGACGGCGATGGTGGTGGCTGTAGTGAGTGGCAGCGGACGCGGCTCCGGGAAGAGGGAGCCGGGGAGGAGGCGGCCATGGCGAAGGGGCGGCTGCGGTGGCCGGAGATGGAGGCGATGGTGGCGAAGGAGGCGACGGCGACGATGGTGATGGTCGTGAAAGTGGTGGCGGTGGCTGATGGTGGTGGGAGCAGTGGAGGCAGTGGCGGCGATCGGCGGACGGAGACGAGGGGAGGTGAGCGAGGGGGAGCGTGGGGAAGAGTGGTGAGCTCGGGAGAGAGATGAGCGGGGGAGAGAGAGTTGAGAGAGGAGAAAGGGGGAAGAGAGAAGAGTGAGGGGGGGCTCTGGTCCAGTAAAGAGGGATCGGGAGAGAGAGAGTGAAGAGAGAGAATTGGGGGGGGGGGGGGGGGCTGAGAGAGAGTGGAGAGAGAGGGTTAGGTTTGGTGGGGGTAGATATTTAGGATTATAATAATAATAATAATAATAATAATAATAATAACAACAATAATAATGATGATGATAACTGATAATAATAAAAAACAACTTAATATAAGCTAGCCATGTTAACCCCTAATAATAATAATAATAAAATAATATTAATAACAATTAAATAGAGACAATAATCAAATGTCAGGTCTAAACAATTAAGGCAAACCAAAGTCCAGAAAAATAAATAAAATTTTAAGAATACCCAAAAATTTAAAATCCTCCAAATACAGAAATACAGTCATTTACGTATTTTGGAAAAATAGGGAGATGACATTCTACCCACCTTACAAAAATTTCGTCCTCGAAATTTCAAAATTATCAAAATAGGGTTTTCAAAACTAGTACATATATATATGCCATGAAAACTCTACCCACCTTACAAAAATCAAGTAATACAATAAGAAACGAACAAAATCTCAATATGAAAACATCAAGGAGAACAAGGTCTAGCTAAATAAATCAACTCGCAAGGTAAATCCAAAACATCGAAAGAATCTCGAAAAAACAAGGTCTCGCATACACGAAATAACCCCATAAATCAAAACAAGTATAGAATGTCGGAAACAATGTCAGAAAACGTAAAATCCTAATTGCATAAAGAAAAATAATAAATCCGCATAAAATCATAAAATATAGGATATCTGTCTCGAACCGATGACCGTAGTTTCCTAATATCCGAAAAATGTGTGCCATGGTCATTCTTTGCCACGGCATCCGGAATGGCTGCAAAAGATTCACCATGACGCTATAATCGAGCGGCTGCAACTTTTGTTACCACGCCGTAAAGGTATACTAGGGTCACCCGGTACTCTTGACAAATACCCAAAACGAATCAAATCCATAACCCAAATATCCGAATCACTAAAATCACAAAATCTCTAACAATATAACGAGTCCTAGAAAACCATCAAAATCCAGGTGAATCGTAACACACATCCAAAAATATATTCAATAATAACCACATGATAGCATTTCTAGGAAAAATACTCCATATCCGTAGGAAAATACTCCAAACCAAGGATCCATATCAAAATATAATGTATAGCAAGTATATTTATAAAAATAATCTCTGAAACAGATAATCATGAGTGCGGAACTGTCCGGAATCAAGGAAGCCGAATCGATACAAGAATATCCCTCGGATACTCAACAAATGTTAAAATATCAATCTCAGAGCCCTGATGAAATATTCATTCTGCAGCAATCCAGCCAACGCTCGAATAGGGCGATAATGATACTAAGTCAACGCACGAAATGGATAACAGGAAATCAAACACGGCGAAACACCGGTAGAGAGTACAGAACCCAAGATAAATAATCATGTATCCCAATGATGGAGATAACATCTCATCAAATAAGGTGATCGACATGACCAACTATAGGATCATATCCATCAAACAAGGATCAGAGGTAGATAACACGAATAAGACAGGGCCAAGCAATATAGGTCCAAGTAGAGATGTGGACCAATTCACAGGTTCAAGGGAGCGAAGAACAAGTGTAACAAGTGGGAATACCAAGAAATAGTGGACTGACATCAATAATCATGTGATACCCAACAAAATCTCAAAACAAGACCTGCATGGGCCACCACTAAAACCATGTCACGCCCCAGTTCCGAAATACGGGGACGTACACGGCCAGCTACACCGTATAACGTACGAATATGCTATACGGTGATGACGGCTGTCCAGCCTGGTTGGGTATCCTAGCATGCAATCAATCTATGGCCTAAATCCGATCTCATATCCACAGGTAAATCACAATGAGACAATATCAAGAGAGATAATCATATGAAAAACAGGAAATACTCATATGAAAATCTGGAATCTACAGTACAGGATAATAATGTAGACAAGTATACCTTCCCATAGTTTCTAGCATGGTCTGGAACTGAAGCACACCCTCCAAGTCAAGTCTGGAAGATCCACCGGGTCGGTCTCAGACAATCTGGGAACAATCCAGGGTTGGTCAGGCCAACCGCAACAAGTACCAGAAAGGAAGGCTCAAGGACGGGCGAAGAAAACCAGCAGGATAAAATATGACAAGAATAACATTTAAAAACAGTAAATAAGGGTGAGGGATCGTGCGGTACCAACGCACGATAACAATCCACAAGTATAGTGAAGCTAACACATTCACAGTCTCCCTAGCATCCACTAATACCTGCATTGCCAGCTGAAAATCAATATCAGCTGGCTAGCAGGCAACAAGCCAAACAATACAGAAGGACAAGCGGCCACACAATGCCTACGGCTTGCTATTATTAGCTAACTAGGGTTATCACAGGCCTAATTACTAACAAGATGCAGTTGAGGTATTCCTATAGCCACAAGCCCTGCAGACTATCCAGGTTATCCAGGACGAATATATATAGTGGGTACATCGCCCGGGAGACAAATGTACCCTAATAGCTAGCTGGAGGGGTGCCCCACATGACAGTGGGCTGGAAATGTGCCCTACTCGACGGCAGGCTACAAGTCCACATGAGCGCCCAGATAACGGGATTGCCTGTAGCCGAAATACCTCGATCTATATGAGCTACTTGATCAATCTAGTTGTTAACCTAGTCAGATTCATTATGAATTCCTGACCGTGGTAACCAGGAATCCATGTCCTAGACATGATGCAAGACGAGACAGGTAGTTTGTACAAGCACAATCAGGAAAATCAACCACGGTGTCAAGACAAGGTCATACCTAGCAAGTCAGGACTGGCTGTCGCAACAGCGGTCAAGAGTAAACATGTCCTGTCAAGAGTACTAGCCAGGAGTGCGCCACCACGGGCCACTACCGAGAATCAAGAGTATACATGCCAGGTTTACCATCAAGTCCAGAGTGCTAGTCAAGAGTGCACCTCTATGGGCCACTATCAAGAATCAGGACAGGTCCAGGTCATCGTGTAATACCAGGAACAAGGTCAAACCTATCGGTCACAAGAAGTCACATGCCCAAATCGTGACATGGATATCAAGTCGGTTACAAGATCAAAATCTCCACTATAATAGTCTCTCAAGTACACATGGGAACCTACAACTCAAATCATCAAGTCGGTCCATCCACCAGATCAATCTAGCAAGGGTCTCCCATCCATGATGGAGTGAATATCACGTCAATAAAGACAACCACCAAATACCAAGCTCATTCCCCTAACAATGCTAGGCCCTCTGACTCACAAGAATCCTCCAAGTCAATGATCACAAGCCACTAGAAAACAAGCCCCTCAACTACCAAGACTCAGCAATCAAACCAGGTTCCCCAACTACCGGAATACACAAAGGTACCAAGTTTTGGGCGTTGGGAAGTCGAGTAAAAATCATATAATAATACCCTCGATATTCTCCTCGTTCCACGAAATATTCGAAATCACCAAAATCCAAGAATCCACATAGATCTACCAAGTCAATATCCCGAGATCGTACTCTCCATAATACTCAATCCTCAGTCATATCCACAAGTCACAACTCCCAATACATAGGACAACTGTCAGCTCTATCTGACTAGACTAGGACACCCCCTAGGATGAAAGGTCAGGGGACAAGAGTCCTGTAATAAATATCGCCGGAAGTGGCAAGGATTACACGGAAGTGGCAAGGATTACACGGACCGCTTTGGAGCAAATCCACAACCCTTAAACCAAACAAGGACCAGGGTTACAGACCGTCTCCCGAGTGGAACCGCTCTCCTTACGCTATCCGACGAACAAGACAGATCAGGAGCTAGGCGACTGATCTAGTCTGGAGTCTACCTAGCAAGCAATGGGATCAGGTATACTATACCAAGGTGAACAGGCACGAGCCCAGTCCAGCAAACCAAAGGAATGGTTCTGCCCAGTCCTTCGAACCAAATTTCTGATCGGGAATTTTGGAAGAATCCGGCAGAGTCTCCTCTGTATTCTGGACAGGAGCTCCCAGCGAATTGGGGCTAAAATCCACTCGGCGTAATCCGCCGCAGAATCACAGAATCGCAGACTGAGAACACTAGGTCTCAGCTACCAGCAGCACTACGATGCGTACTGGGAACAAATCGATAGTCGAGAACACTAAGCCCCGGCCTCCAGCATCACTACGATACGTACTGGAAATCAATCGAACCCAAGACCACTAATGTATCGGCCTCCAGCAGCACTACAATGCGTACTGGGCGCCAAGCCAACATGCATAATAATAAAATAACCGCCTCGCAGGGCGCACCACAACACATGCCCATAAATCCCTAACCCAAGCACAATCACCGCCACAAGTAAAGTTAGCCAAGCCGTTACCCGACCGCGAGTCGGACACGGGGCATACAGGGACAATCCATACATGTGAGTCGTGCTCGTGTCCTCGGAGGTGTGGATGACCCATCCGAGTTGCCCGATACGGTCTATCCCAGTATCGGACCAAGCTAGTCTAGGTTATCATGGCAGTTCTACTGCTAAGCTACACTACTCATGATTATACAATTTTACAATAAATTAAATACAATAAAATCCAGGAGAGATGGCAAGAGCCGCCGATGAGCAAGGGATACTTGCCTAGAGGGCTCGGCTAGGTAAGCAAGTCTTCGGCAGTCGCAATCCAAGCTAGCACGCCAATCGAGATCCTCAGAACACATAATAAACAATCATTAGAATTAAATAATAAAATAATGACAAAATTACGAAGAATGGCACGAGGCTATACCGTACGGGTCCCGCAAGCAGCGCAGGGATCTGGAACGGGAACCGAGGCACACGGACCGATACGGGCACGCAAATCGAGACGTACACGTATGTCGAGACGCGCACGAGAATCGAGATGACTCGAATATCGAGACGAACAGGAGGCAACGTGCACGTAAATCGAGACGTACACGCGAACCGAGGCAACACAAGATACAATGTGACACGCAAAGCGATATGGCACGCAAATCGGTACGTGCACGTAAATCGAGGCGGCACGGGTCACGAGAAAGGCACAAAGGCCGAGACACGAGGATCGAGACAACGCTCCAACCGAGGTAGCACGTTGCCCGAGACAGTACGGGGCTCGAGGCGTCCCGCTGCCTAAGGCAGCGCGTGGATCGAGGTGCACGGAAAATAGGACGACACAAAAAATCGAGGCACACATCCCGAGAAGCACGGGGAACGAGGGATCACGCGAATCGAGATAGCACGCAACCCAAGCAGCGCGGGGCCCATAGCGTCCTGCTGCTCGAGGCGTGCACGGAGCTCAAAGCACGCAACCCAAGGAGAGGCACGGAGCACGAGGGCTCCCTGCCCGAGAAGCACGCAGGCCGAGAGGGCTCGCTGCTCGAGCGGCACGGGGCCCAAGGGCGTCCCGCCGCTCGAGGCAACGCTGTCCCCGTGCGCGGCGGCTACTTGCCGGAGAGAAGAGAAGAAGAAGGGACGGAGGAGCTGGGAAGAGAGGGGAGCGGTTACAAGGGAGGTGATGGCGGCGGCGCCCAAGTCACGGCGGCGCTGGAGGCGACCCGCGGGGACGCGACTCCCTGGGCGGCCGGAGGAGATGGAAACGACGGCGATGGTGGTGGCTGCAGTGAGTGGCAGCGGACGCGGCTCCGGGAAGAGGGAGCCGGGGAGGAGGCGGCCATGGCGAAGGGGCGGCTGCGGTGGCCGGAGATGGAGGCGATGGTGGCGAGGGAGGCGACGGCGACGATGGTGATGGTCGTGAAAGTGGTGGCGGTGGCTGATGGTGGTGGGAGCAGTGGAGGCAGTGGCGGCGGTCGGCGGACGGAGACGAGGGGAGGTGAGCGAGAGGGAGCGTGGGGAAGAGGGGTGAGCTCGGGAGAGAGATGAACGGGGGAGAGAGAGTTGAGGGAGGAGAGAGGGGGAAGAGAGAAGAGTGAGGGGGGGCTCTGGTCCAGTAAAGAGGGATCGAAAGAGAGAGAATTGGGGGGGGGGGGCGGCCGAGAGAGAGTGGAGAGAGAGGGTTAGGTTTGGGGGGGTAGATATTTAGGATTATAATAATAATAATAATAATAATAATAACAACAATAATAATAATAATGATGATGATAACTGATAATAATAAAAACAACTTAATATAAGCTAGCCATGTTAACCCCTAATAATAATAATAATAAAATAATATTAATAACAATTAAATAGAGACAGTAATCAAATGTCAGGTCTAAACAATTAAGGCTAACCAAAGTCCAGAAAAATAAATAAAATTTTAAGAATACACAAAAATTTAAAATCCTCCAAATACAGAAATACAGTCATTTACGTATTTTGGAAAAATAGGGAGATGACAGCCAGGACCACCACCGAAGCCGTCCACCATAGCCACCTTCCCTCCACTCGCGAGTGACCATCCCAGAGCCTCCGTAGCCGAGAGGCAGCGCCTCGACCGCCATGACCACCCACAGACCCTGCCGTCAGAACACCCGTCTTCGTCACCATCACCGGCAGCGTCGCCACTATCTACGATCACCACCCCCATCACTGTCCACAACTTCCTCGACTAAACACGAACCACCATCATCCCCTCGCCACAGCCTTCACCACCACCATCACCAAGAAGAAGAAGAGAAAGTAAAAACCCTAACCCTAAACTCACCTGGACCCAGCCACTCGCCGTCCGACCCATCTATCCACCGCCAACCTCTTTGTCGGGTGAGCGTCGCCGTGCTCGCGCCCCTTTCTGGCCGGGCCGGGCACACACGAATCTTTCCGGTCAACCGCGACAGCCACGACCGGAGCGTCGCTAAGCCACTCCACCGGAAAAACCCCTCAAAACCCCCATCTCTCGCCGAACGCCAGGCGGCCAACTCACTTCGGCCGCCACCGCACGCCGGAGGCGAGCGCCCTTCCGTCAACCGAGCCCCGAGCGCTCGAACCCCCCGAGCGCTCGACCCATTTATTTTTTATTTTTTTTTGTTTACTGCTTTATTATTATTATTATTATTATTATTATTATTATTATTATTATTATTATAAGTAATACTAATCCTATAATTATTATTAAAGATAATTGTAGGTGTGTACATTAGTGAATTAAACTTTTTTTTTGTAAAAATATATAGATTATCCTGTTTACTGATAGGTTGTAGTCATTATTATTATTACTTCTTTATTTTTATTTTTACTTTTGGTTGCTAATGGAAATAGATACATTAAAATTTTGGTTGTTACTTTCAATATATATAGTAAATATTCCTAAATTTTTTTGGTAACAAAATATGGCATTGGAATTTCAAATTTAGGATTTGGCTTCTACATATATTATTGTAGTATTTTTAGACCGTTTTTTTTTATATTTTACCCAAAGTTTTATTATGAGTGTTAGTCCTAAAATAAGTTATTAGGATTTCAAAACCTATTATATTCTTCAAAGTACTATCTAAAAAAATGATTTCTCCGTATTTTTGTACAAATATTTTGATGAGGTTCAAAACTATTATAAACTATTTTCAAGTATATTTTCACTAATAAAATATAATTTTCAATGATTATAGTTAGTTTTCTCAAAATCGTAAATATTATTTATTTCATCTCTCTTGATTATCCTTCTATCCGTGACCAAGCCCATTATTCCTATTCCTCGCCAATTCTATCCTTCCTCATATCGCCTCCAGCTAATTAGACTACTATAGACCCGATGGAACATGTTGTGCTATTTTTGGATGTCGTCTTGCGTAGTTGTAACACCGAAGTCAATATTGTGCCACCTTTATTGTACCACACCAGGCAGCTCACCAAGCATCGCAACAGACAAGTATACTTTGCTAATTAACTGTCAAATTATTTATTTTCTGCATTATTTACTTTGTTTCATATTGTTAGTTTCTTTTGTTATAAACTGCGCGTCCAAGCCACACTTGGGTGCAAACGACTCTATTAGTCGTTTTATTTTTATTATATGCATGTTAACTTAGTTTTAGCGGACTACATTTTTGTTGTGGGATATCCTTATATCTCCTTCGGCCATGACACATACACTACACGGTTTGAGACATGTTGCTAGGGGCATGACTTATGGACTGGCCCTCTCTAAAGTCGTGTGACGGATAGATGATCGTAACTGCCATGACTAGGGTTTTAGAGACTCAAGCAGTTACAAAACTGGATGAGCCATGGACATGACTTGGTCAGTGTGGGAAATATTGGGGGAGGATAGTCGCTAGTGTGTATGGGAATCCAAACAGGTAAACCACAGTCTCCGGATGGAACTATGGCGATTTATTTGCAGATGCCCTCTGACGTTTTAGACGTTACGGACGGATATAGATGATTGGATGCCAGTTACGTACACATAGCCTAAAATTTCACCCATGCGCATGAAAGTTGTCCTCTAAATTGTACATTAGGCGGTTAGAATCTTCTTTGCATATTTGTGTCTAGAATAGTCATTTTATATATTATTTTATTATTCTGACGGTTCATATTAGCTTGTTCTTCCTGTACCTTGCTACGTCCGTCTGAGGACCTGATTTTTCCCCAGGTGTGTATTCATGTCTTCCACAGGTATCCTAGCCAAGGCCGTGGTCTTCTCCATTCCTTCGAAGACGATTGCGCTTGGTTCGTCTTGCCATTTTATTGATCGATTTCTTGTACATTTCTTTCATTGGGATAGTTGGTAGTGGACTTTGTCTCCGCCCAACGATTGTACCATAAATATTCAAGTTAATTTTATATTATTATTCTTTTCATTGTGGATGAGATTTAGTTTGTCTTGGATTACTGCATTTTACAGCTTATGTATACATACAAGACCCAAGTACTTCGTATGTATACAGCTGGCATGTCTACGTACTTAGTCCTACGTATTTTGGGACTGGGGCGTTACATATTTTTGTGGTGGCCCATGCAGGTCTAGATAAATTGTTTGGTTACTTTACCGTACCAAGCAAGCCTGCGTATAGGATTAGAGTCTAGGATCTCATCCACATACTTGACCGCCTTCTCCTCGAGTTGCATCTTGCTTGATCTCTTCTATCGTGATTCGTGCCTTTCTTTCGTGCTTGATAGAGATTAATAAGGTAACCCATACTAGGTGGACATGACCCATTGTTCCATCACCATACTAGTTTAACTCTTGTAAGTTGGGTAGAATGCCTCATGACATAGCATTGTGTCACGCCCCAGAACCAGAATACTAGAGAGCGGGGGAATGACTCAGCCAGCTTCGTATTATGGGTAGATGAATACCGTATAATACGATCAATGTTGTCTAAAAGACGAGGGGGTGCATACTACATGAAAGTCTCATTATGGTCACTTTACGTCTATTGTCTCAATCCTTCAAGCAAAAAACAGTAATAGAGAACATGTGAGATAAAGCAGTAAGGCGTCCCAAACGCTCAGTCAAAATGTTCTTGAGATCTGGCTTTGCAAAACATAGCCAGAAAATGTAGTAAAGTATACACAATTGTTTATCAGCTGCAGCCTGACTTAGTTACAATTATGCAAAGTAAGTGCAAGACAATCCGACTAACATGTCGGTGCCAAACGGCAAGTATAAAGTAAATAATAAAAACGAGCGGGGAAGTAAGGAACCCACTCGAGTCCTCCTGCGATCATTCCTTTAGTATTGACCATCCTTGAGGTGGAAGTAAGCTGAGCCCTCGGGGACTGGCTCTAAATCTGGCCATGCAAAACTAGAGAGGTTAGACCTCTAATAGCAAGTACCGCAAGGAAGCACGATATGAGAAATTTAAACCAGTAAATAAGAGGATATAATAATAGATCTCTGATTGCTACGGGGATTCACATAACATCATGACACTTCGAACCAACCTTCCAACCAAACAAGGACAGAAGTTGGCCCGTCATGTCTCGACACTCTGATCATCTCAGTTAGTCAACAGAGTAGGTACAGTACACAACCAAATCAATTTAAACGGCCATGCAACTACTACGGCTTGTTATTGTGGGTTTCAAGTTATCTTGGAACTATGCGATAAAGGATTCCTCAGTTCTTACTATGTGCAAGCAAGGCTAGTCTACCCAGTCAATCAATTGCGCCAATCATGAATTAGACGAGTCCCAGCGGGACGCCCGTCATCAATATACAATAAATAATATAAGCAGATACCGCTCCCTGCCCGTGTGATAGATTTGCAGTATCTGTGGGAACCAGCCGGCCTGTCAGGCACTAATAGTCCCAAAGAGGGCTGCCATGTAAGAACTCGGGAATCCATTCTCTCCATGCAATCATTATTTTATTTAACTTAGTAGCATCTATGTTAAGTAAAATTCCATGCCGTGGATCATGGTTATTCAGAATGAGTACTTCCGTACAAAGTACGATATGTCCAACTCTACAACGATACTTGTGCGGTTAGGTTGTAGGTCTTACATAGCGTAATGCAACAATTAAAACTAACCACGAAATAAATCATGCCTTGACCATAAAGTACACATGCTGCTTTTGTAGAAAAATAAATAAATTGAAGCCTGCATATGCCTGTATGCCAATATTCGGGATCGGCCAATCGATTACAATAATTCATAATTAATATGAACGTGTCTTATTCATTCATTTCAATAAGACGACTAGCCAGTCTCTTAGTTCCAACTAGGAACGCGTGACTAATTTTTAAATCAAGATAACAATCCTTGTTAATTAGTGTCAAGATAACAATTAATGTCAAGAAACAGTAAAAAGGCACTATTGAATGGCAGTAGCTGGACATCTATTTATGCGGCTAAATCATGCAACAAGGGCCAAGCGGCCATGAGTGCACTACTAGAGGAAAACAGGACTATGCGGCAACTAGCCGAGGGTCATGCGGTTAATAGCCTATGCGGCTGGATATACGAAGCTCATGCGGCTAAGGGGCCGGGTCCCATGCGGCTGGGAAGCATCAAGCTTATGCGGCTAGGGTTGAAACAAGACCCATGCGGCTCAGTTTAAATACAAGTCCATGCGGTTAAAAAGTGCCATGCGGCTGAAAAGCACTATGCGACTGAAAAGCACTATGCGGCTGAACAGTGCTAGGAAGACAGAGTTAAGTCATATGCGGCCAGAATTATATGCGCCCGGACACTCCATGCGACCAGAACTCCATAAGCCACTCCGTGCTCGCGCCCATTTCTGGCCGGGCCACGCACACACGAATCTTCCCGGTCAACCGCGCCAGCTGCGACCGGAGCGTCGCTAAGCGACTCCACCGGAAAAACCCCTCAAAACCCCCATCTCTCGCCGAACGCCAGGCGGCCAACTCACTTCGGCCGCCACCGCACGCCGGAGGCGAGCGCCCTTCCGTCAGCCGAGCCCCGAGCGCTCGAACCCCTCGATCTCCTCTGCCCGAAGCCAAACCTCTCCACTCGCAGCCGCCCGATCGGACCTGCCCCTGCCGTGCGCGCGGCAACGGTCGCGCTCCTCCTCCTTTCCCGGCCATCGCGTCCGTCCCTCCCGGCCACGCCGTGACCGTCGCGCCTAGCCCGCGCCGCCGCAGCTCCGCAGTCCCTCTTCCGCTCTCGCCCTTTCCCTCTTCCTTTCCCCTTTCTCCGCCTCTGCCATTCGTCGCTGTCGGCGCAAGCCCCGCCGCGCGCCAAGCCGGAGCCCCCTTCCATTTCGTCCGCTCCACCGCGCCTCGGATCCGCTGGCGCCGCCCAGCCACCGTGTCCTCCGCCGCCTGACGCGCGCGAGCACCGCCATCGGCGCAGCCCAGCACCTCCGACCGCGCCCTCACTTCTTCCTCCGCCTCCTCCTTCCCCTCCCTAGCCCCTCTTCCTCCTCTCCTTCTTCGATTTTTCTCTAAATTTTGTAACATGTACTCTCTTTCCTCCTCTCTGTAATTACAGAGAGCAGCAACCAATTTTTTTTATTTTTTATTTTTTATTTTTTTGTTTTGTTTACTTGTTTATTATTATTATTATTATAAGTAATACTAATCCTATAATTATTATTAAAGATAATTGTAGGTGTGTACATTAGTGAATTAAACTTTTTTTTGTAAAAATATATAGATTATCCTGTTTACTGATAGGTTGTAGTCATTATTATTATTACTTCTTTATTTTTATTTTTTACTTTTGGTTGCTAATGGAAATAGATACATTAAAATTTTGGTTGTTACTTTCAATATATATAGTAAATATTCCTAAATTATTTTGGTAGCAAAATATGGCATTGGAATTTCAAATTTAGGATTTGGCTTCTACATATATTATTGTAGTATTTTTAGACCATTTTTTTATATTTTACCCAAAGTTTTATTATGAGTGTTAGTCCTAAAATAAGTTATTAGGATTTCAAAACCTATTATATTCTTCAAAGTACTATCTAAAAAATTGATTTCTCCGTATTTTTGTACAAATATTTTGATGAGGTTCAAAACTATTATAAACTATTTTCAAGTATATTTTCACTAATAAAATATAATTTTCAATGATTATAATTAGTTTTCTCAAAATTGTAAATATTATTTATTTCATCTCTTGATTATCCTTCTATCCGTGACCAAGCCCATTATTCCTATTCCTCGCCAATTCTATCCTTCCTCCTATCGCCCCTAGCTAATTAGACTACTATAGACCCGATGGAACATGATGTGCTATTTTTGGATGTCGTCTTGCGTAGTTGTAACACCGAAGTCAATATTGTGCCACCTTTATTGTACCACATCAGGCAGCTCACCAGGCGTCGCAACAGACAAGTATACTTTGCTAATTAACTGTCAAATTATTTATTTTCTGCATTATTTATTTTGTTTCATATTGTTAGTTTCCTTTGTTATAAACTGCGCGTCCAAGCCACACTTGGGTGCAAACGACTCTATTAGTCGTTTTATTTTTATTATATGCATGTTAACTTAGTTTTAGCGGACTACCTTTTTGTTGTGGGATATCCTTATATCTTCTTCGGCCATGACACCTACACTACACGGTTTGAGACATGTTGCTAGGGGCACGACTTATGGACTGGCCCTCTCTAAAGTCGTGTGACGGATAGATGATCGTAACTGCTATGAGTAGGGTTTTAGAGACTCAAGCAGTTACAAAACTGGACGAGCCATGGACATGACTTGGTCAGTGTGGAAAATATTGGGGGAGGACAGTCGCTAGTGCGTATGGGAATCCAAACAGGTAAACCACAGTCTCCGGATGGAACTGTGACGATTTATTTGCAGATGTCCTCTGACGTTTTAGACGTTACGGACGGACACATAGCCTAAAATCTCACCCATGCGCATAAAAGTTGTCCTCTAAATTGCACATTAGGCGGTTAGAATCTCCTTTGCATATTTGTGTCTAGAATAGTCTTTTTATATATTATTTTATTATTCTGACAGTTCATATTAGCTTGTTCTTCCTGTATCTTGCTACGTCCGTCTGAGGACCTGATTTTTCCCCGGGTGTGTATTCATGTCTTCCGCAGGTATCCTAGCCAAGGTTGTGGTCTTCTCCATTCCTTCGAAGACGATTGCGCTTGGTTCGTCTTGCCATTTTATTGATCGATTTCTTGTACATTTCTTTCATTGGGATAGTTGGTAGTGGACTTTATCTCCGCCCAACGATTGTACCATAAATATTTAAGTTGATTTTATATTATTATTCTTTTCATTGTGGATGAGATTTAGTTTGTCTTGGATTACTGCATTTTACAGCTTATGTATACATACAAGACCCAAGTACTTCGTATGTATACAGCTGGCATGTCTACGTACTTAGTCCTACGTAATTTGGGACTGGGGCGTTACACTACTACTCTCAGACGGTGGCTCCTCCTTAACTTCAACCTTGGGAGCAATCTCTTCCCTGATGGTCATCGGTTCTTCCTTGACCTCGACCTTTGGTAACACCTCCTCCTTAACAGTCACCGGCTCTTGTTTGACGACGGGGACTTCCTCCGTGTCGACCTCCAAGGGTTTCTTGCCTCGGCTCCTTTCTCGACTAGCAGCACTACCTCGGCGAGTCCTAGGAGCCCTCTCTGACAACAGAAATTTTCATATAGGGTAAAGAAATTTATTCAAATTATAAAAGTTGTGACGTTGGTTTTTTGCGTTCATCATCATTAGAGGGAGCAGTACTGGAAAAGTTGTGACGTTGGTAGCATGAGAGAGTAAAAATCTGTATCACAAGACTAACAGAATTACTATGTAATCATGTACTCACCAATATCCGGATGTAACTGGAGTCGTTGGGCCTATCGTGCAGTAATTGGTGGATCCGCTGGTATAGGCCGGATGTACTTAGTAACTAGTGTATCAGATTAGTATTGGTCTATCAGTTTGGTATAGGACGTATCAGATTGGTATTGGCCTTAACAAATTGTTATCGTCCTATATCCGATATGTACATGTATCGGCCGTATAGCTAGGATTCATATTGGCCTTATCGATTTGGTATCGGTCATATCCGTTAGGTATCGGCCGTGTTGGATTAGTATAGACCATTTCGGATTAGTATCGTGAAAGGTTTAGTAACAACTATACTTGGATTTCTCTCTTCTCGAGCTAGAATACCATTGCAAGAGAGTCACCAGATCGTGATTGGCCAGTTACAGTAACATACATGCTTCCTTTTCCATCAGGAAAAGCGAGATTGAAAAGGAAGTATGTATGTTCTGTAACTGGCCAGCTACGCTCTCGTGACTCTCTTGCAATGGTAATCTAGCTCTAGAAGAGAGAAATCCAAGTACAGTTGTTACTAAACCTTCCACGATACTAATCCGAAATGGTTTATACTAAACCAACACGGCCGATACCTATCGGATATGACCGATACCAAATCGATAAGGCCAATATGAATCCTAGCTATACGGCCGATACATATCGGATAGGATGATACCAATTCGCTAAGACCAATACCAACCGATACAGCCCATACCAAAATGATAGATTGATACTAATCCGATACGGTCAATACTTATAAGTACCTACGGTCCAGAAGGTTGATCCGCTAGTACATCCATGTACGATCAACGAAGTAACGATCCATTTCAATTTGGATGTGAAAATCTGTATCGTAAGTCAAACTAAACATAATCAGTTCTATTTCACATGCTTAATTGCCAAGTATGGGAACGAATGGCTCAAAACACAACCCAAAATTCATTCTAGCATACATTAGTGTGAATCATCTATGTTCTGTACATATGGTGTAGTATATGTTCTTATCGTGGCTAGTATCTGAAGAATGTAACAGAATCAAGATGAACTCACATAATGTAATACTAATACATCATCTACTACTATATAAGATATAGTGATAGGTTGTCATATCATCATTGCCGAGGCATGAGGGTCGGAGGACAAATACCGCTCGAGTGAGCCAAAGGCATGCAGCCACTTCCCTCCCTCCATTCACCCTCTTCCTCTCTCATGCTATCAACGTCACAACTTTTCCACCTCAAGTTCTGATCAAGCATCTTCCTTCTCCTCTCCTCCACCATGGCTCTGGACCCATCTGCTCCTCCCTACTTCCCTTTTTCTTATTTGACTCTCTCAGCCACATATGATATCCACCTCAAGTGTAGAGTCGGGGGAGAAGAAGTGGGCAGGAAGAAGTGTAGAGCTCGAGTGAGAGGTTCCTGACAGCATGGTGGTCTCCTTTGTCAAAGTATCCGTGCTCGTCCCCAGACGAGCACGGATACTTTGACAAAGGAGACCACCATGCTGTCAGGAACCTCTCACTCGAGCTCTACACGAAGGATGTCCACTTGAGCTCCGGGGCAAAGTTTTGGCTCGGAGCAAGAATCTGTTGAGGGAGCACATCCACCATGCTGTCAAAAAAAAATAGTAATGGTGAGAGACCCATCTGAGTAGTACGTATACTCTGATAATATCTCCTCCAACACTCAATCCCACTATTGATATCATTCTTGTAAAGGTGATCTCTCAGAGTATACGTCCTACTCAGATGGATCTCTCAGAGTATCCTCTCCGGTTGGTTGTCGTATCATCATTGCCGAGGGATGAGGGTCGTAGGACAGTCAACTTCATCTACGGATACATAGTTTTTGCCTCGCCAGTCGAATGGCTGCAGGGACTATGTCCTGATCACCATGTCGTAGTCCAATACAATCCAGAGATTGACACAGTACTAATTCATATATGTAGTCCAAAACAAATAGTCTAATACAAAAACAACCCAATACAAATAGTCCAATACAAATAAGTACTAATAGCTAATGAGAACCACGCAGCTCACGCAAACGCTCAGTGATATGATCACGCAACCACCTCGAATAAGCGGGATCTTTGGCGTGAGGAGAGATGTAGTCCCTTGCAAGTGCTGCATGAATAGAACTCCCGGTCTCACTAGCTACCGGTGCTGGATGAATAGAACTTCCGGTCTCACTAGCTACCGGTGCCACTTCCTCCTTAACTGTAGGAGGAGCCACCTCAGCATTCATTGTTTCCCTCAAATGACGTGCCGCTCCTCGGGTCATGGGTGCCATCTGGTAAGATCGATATTCCCAAATAATATAATTATAACATAAGCAAGCTAACTAAAGGAACCATCATATAATTTGAGTACATTTTCGAAAGCAGATAAAGTACAGAAAATTCGATTTTTTGCCAAGTGTGAGAACGGATGGCTCAGAACACAACCCAAGATTCATTCTAGCATACATTAGTGTGAATCATCTATGTTCTGTACATATGGTGTAGTATATGTTCTTATCGTATCTAGTATCTGAAGAATGTAACAGAATCAAGATGAACTCACAAAATGTAATACTAAGACATCATCTACTACTATATAAGATATAGTGATAGGTTGTCGTATCATCATTGCCGAGGGATGAGGGTCGGAGGACAGTCAACTTTATCTACGGCTACATAGTTTTTGCCTCGCCAGTCGAATGGCTGCAGGGACTATGTCCTGATCACCATGTCGTACCGTAGATTAATGCAAATGGAGCTGGAGCCAAAATACAGTACTACTTTACCATGTCGTACCATTTTACTCTCTCACTCTCTCTCTCCTCCCCCCTCCGGCGCTCTCACTCTCTCCGGCGCTCTCACACTACTAATTCCTATATGTTTTAAGTGTGAGAACGGATGGCTCAGAACACAACCCAAAATTCATTCTAGCATACATTAGTGTGAATCATCTATGTTTTGTACATATGGTGTAGTATATGTTCTTATCGTATCTAGTATCTGAAGGATATAACAGAATCAAGATGAACTCACATAATGTAATACTAAGACATCATCTACTACTATATAAGAGATAGTGATAGGTTGTCGTATCATCATTGCCGAGGGATGAGGGTCGGAGGACAGTCAACTTTATCTACGGCTACATAGTTTCTGCCTCGCCAGTCGAATGGCTGCAGGGACTATGTCTTGATCACCATGTCGTACCGTAGATTAATGCAAATGGAGCTGGAAATATCCGTCGCTAACCGGTCACTAGTCCGTCGCTAACTGAGATTGTCACATACACATATGTATATCACAGTTAGATGTATAGATATATACATCTATATAGAAGCACACAACTGATACATTCTAAGGGTCGGTTTTCCAGAAAAAATTTCACTTATTCAGTGACTTTGGTGAAGCGAATGTCCCAAAGATATTCTTAACAAAGAAGGCAGATGAAGAACTCGCACTGTCCTTGAGACAGTGAACATATACACCATGAACCCAAACCCCATATTCACATTTACTAATCCAAACACCACCAAACTAATGGATAACACCCAATATGGATAACACATTATTTAGCCAATATATAAACTCAGATGAATTTGAGAAGCAAAGCCCCCCGCCGCCCCCGACCAAAGCCCACCGCCCCAAGCCCGTCGCCCAGTAGTTCGGTTGCATATATATATAAAAAGTGCTTATGGTTGTGCGTCGGTTGCATATACCCCCGACGCCCCCGCCCCAAGCCCGCCGTCCAGCCCCCGACGCCCCCGCCCCAAGCCCGCCGCCCCCGCTGCCCCTACGACACCGCGAGAGAGAGATCGAGAGAGAGAGAGAGATCGAGAGAGAGAAAGAGAGAGGGGATTACCTTCGGGAGAGAGAGAGGAGAGTACGCCGACGCCGATCACCGAAGCCGCGGGAGAGAGAGAGAGGAGAGGAGAGAGAGTGAATTTGGGAAGAATGCGAAAAGTTTCCCCCTCCGTTTTAATTTAAGTCTGGAACGTATATGTAGCGACGGACTAGCGACGGATTTTAATCCGTCGCCCGTTAGTCGCTATTTTTGATACTTGCCGACTGAATATCCGTCGCTACGTAGTCGAAGAATTGTTCCGCCAATTCTCCACACAATTCCCGCCAAATAATCGACTGCATAGCGACGGCTGACTATCCGTCGCTATATCTCCGACGCCCTAGCGACGGATGTGCGACCTTTCCTCCTCCTAAAAATAAAATAAAAAATGTAACGGCTTGTCGTCGGTAATCCGTCGGCTAGTTGCCACAAAGCCGTCGCTAACGCCGATGGAAAATTTTCGTCGCTAATTTTCGGTCGCTAATTTACTGTATTTTGGTAGTGAAAGTATCTTCCATACTTGTGTATGAGAGAGATCATCTTGAGTGTATCCAAGAGAGAGTTTGTAACTCTGTAATCCCACTATTCTTAGTGGAGAAAGAAAGAAAAGAACTATTGTTGTCCGAGGACGTAGGCACATAGCCGAACCTCGTTAATTCTCTTGTCTTTTGTATGTTTGTTTTTCTTTTCTTTTATATAGCCTCTGTGTTAAGCGGATAAGTTAAACTTCAACTCATTGTAGCTCCCACGTCAAGTGGGCAAGCTATCTCATTGTAGCTCCCACGTTAAGTGGGTAAGCTATCTCCATCCCAATTAGCGGTATCAGTGCATACCCAACATTAACCCATGACCCAAGAAGACTTGCTACCATAAGCTAACAAAAACTCATGACCTCGTTGTCTACCCTGAGTTTAAGAGGAACTTATCAACATAAGAAAAAAACACCGACTACCCACATACTCATTAATTTCGTACATAAACTCGTTATCAATGAACATGTTGTCTGTTGTGAGTTCAATATTGTCATCTTGATCCCATGCGAACACAGTGAGCTAAATCAACACGTCCATCAAACTGCACTACTATTGGGTGCCAACCACATGGTCTGACGTGGATGCGAATTGCTCGAAATAGGGCCCTAACTGGAATTTTGGTGTGCTCACTAGGTATTTAAATTTGGTGATGGAAATAACGGTATTCCGGCTAGCCAAACCCTAATATTGGTTCGAGTGTCTCCTATTTTTGGGCAGATTTGGATGAAATTTTGTATTTATCTTTTATTGCTTTCCAAGATTTATTAGGTTTATTGCTTAGGGCCAAGTTAGTCTTTTACTATAAATCGATTGCATGTAGAAGAGAAGTTAATATTGATATTTTATTGATATTGAGTATATCTCTTGTTGATTCTCGTGTTTGAAAATTGAGGCGTCATTCCTCGTGTTTTGGGTCGTTGGTTTCATCGATCGGCGTTCCCTTTTAAGTCATATGAGCCAAGATCCAATGTCGTACCTCATGGATCAACCAATTTAGATCTCATTGTGTTCCCAACAAGTGGCATCGGAGCCAAATGTTACAAGTCGGACTGGATTTGGCGCTCCAATTGTTTCGGGACAGATTGTGCTCACAACGTGCATGATACATATACTCCATATTTAACTTGAGACACACCCCCCCCCCCCCCCCCCCCCCCCCCCTCTCCTTCCAAGTTGGATCCTAAAGGTGTAGCATCTCCATAAGGTGGTCCGAGCCAAGGACCTATGTTGGAGGGTTTATACGGACTCGCTCCTAAGGTGGGACATCTCCATATGGTGGTCACGATACCTAAGGTTGGAGGAACTATACGAATTGGCTTCAAAGATGGATCTAGTTGTCGGATCCAATGTGGAGCAAGACATTTGGTTGGCACTCAATAGTGGTGTAGTTCGATGAACGTGTTGGTCTAACTCTGTGTTCGCATGGTATCGTGATGACAATGTGTTGGATCTCATGGTTGTTCGGACTCATCCGGATACGAGCTACAATGGAGATTGTTGGGTTGTATCTTGCGTACACTTGAGAGCTCAAGGTTAGCAATAGAGTTGTATACAAAGTTCGGTCAACATCGGATAGAAAATAGGAGCATAAGGTATGATTAATTGGGATTGGTCCTAGACTTAACAAGGGATTTCCTTGTTAAGTCATATGGGTCAAATACAATTTCATACCTCATGGATCTAACTCCGATTCGGATGTTACGTTCCCAACAATCAATATGAACCCATTGCTTGTCATGAGCTCAAGAGGAACCCAAGTTTGGAATAAGGAGAGAGAGGAAAGGAGGAAGACTGACAAAATGGCCAGAAGAAATATTCTTTAAAGTTGAGGGAATATTCA
Source organism: Iris pallida (assembly GCA_029216955.1). Classification (NCBI taxonomy): domain Eukaryota; kingdom Viridiplantae; phylum Streptophyta; class Magnoliopsida; order Asparagales; family Iridaceae; genus Iris; species Iris pallida. The sequence continues at coordinate 9,613,681 of JANAVB010031416.1, read as the reverse complement.
TTTATCATATGAGTTTAGTTATCTTGGAGGACCCTTAACTCACATTGTTTGGGGTTTGGCTGCTTGAACCCCAATTACCAAAATTTCGGGTACCTAACTCTACATAAGAAAGACTGAAGGGACTTATATCATAAAAACATTTTCTTTTAGATATATGTTAATATTATCATTAATAGACGGGTACTTATTACATCAAATTGAAAGGCAGAATTGTCACAGTCAAAAGGCTTCAGAACATACAATCAATATATACCTTCCAAAACTGTGCAACTTTTTATGCCCATGAGAGACCGCTAAGAAATCATACTGCTCTTCAGTTTTTGAAGTGCCTACCAAAGAAAGCTAGACAACGAAGGTTTTGCTTATACACGCCTTTTCCTACAGAAGCTTCCTCATTCATTCCTCATGTCCTGTATTTAATCATAAGCTTTGAAACTTTGAAATATTCAACAAGAAAGATTTTAATTACATACATATTGAAGTTTTTCTTTTTGAGGTAAGGTCAGTCAATTAATTCCTTTCCCGGACTACTTGTACCAAGAAACCCTCCCATTTAATTATGTCACGGCTGTGATTCGAACCAACGTCGACTTCTCCCCTTCCTTACTAGTTACTACTGGACCACCCCGTTGGTGGTCATACATATTGGAGTTTGTTCAGTTACTTCAGTATGATCAGTTGACCCTAAGAAAGTTATACAATACCTAAGTTTTTCATGAGAAAGGAACTCAAAACTTATCCATTTCGCTTGAGCCTGCCTAATAAAGTTGTTCTCCAGTCAGAAAATTTAAAGTTGTTAGGTCAATGTCCTACTGGATACTAGAATATATAATCTGCAATTCTTACTTGTTTTGTAGTATGTATTCTTAAACTATATTTAGTGGATATGGGTGTTGTTGTGGTGCCTGACATGCTTGCAAGAATATCTATATGCATGATACAAATATATAATGTCTGTGCATAACGAAAACAAAAGAAAGAAGCTAAAATGGACAAATATCAAAATCGTATGACAGTAATCTTCTCCTTATCAGCATTTTCATGTACCTGGGCAAGTATCGATCACAGATGTAAATGAGAAAATTTAGCGAGTACGAGTGATCCACGTGTAATAATTCCTGCTTGTCTATAAACCAATAATTCTTCGGAAGAGAGTTAACAATAGAATATAATAACTGTGAGCTCTAGATTTTCTATTACGCCAACTATTCAACTGCATAAAAGATTTGTGTGTCACAAGGCTCCCCTGCTAATGCAAGGTTTGGCGATGGTCAAGATGTATGGAGTCTTATTCCCAAATGTTGCATGGATATTTTGGAGAAGTAATCAAAATTAACTTGGTGTTCTCAAACTGAACACAGTTGTTAATAGCGAAACAAAGAAAAGGAACTCTGTCGCCATTTGACTAAAACCAATTAGAGCCGCCATCCCCCATAACCATGGGCTTTGATACCACTTGTTGGAAACGCGGTGTGACTGAACCGGAGTTGGGATATTTGATTGGACCCATATGCCTTAAAAGAGAATTCCCATGTAAGGCCTTAACCAATTCTAATTATCTACACCTCATGATCCCAACTGCTACCCGATGTGGGACTAAATTACCAACTCCATTGTCACCCCCTTTTGAGGACTCAACCTGAAACGAGATACAATCCAACAACTAAGGGCTAGTAGAACCATACCGGCTCGGCTGTCAATTGCCAAACGTGATCAATCTGCAGCAGATTTTCTCAAACAAAACAAAAGAAGGAAGAGGAAACTGCAGCAGCAGCAGCCGCCTGTAACATACTACACTTCACACAAACAAACTAAAGATTACCGATACATGCAATTTTTAAATCAAGAAGAATGTGGTGTTGTACGTATGAAGAGACATTGAAGACTTTCTGGTCTCTAGAAATTGATAATCTGAAATTTCAGGCCCAGCACTTCATACTACGTTGTCTAGTGATTGATGCTAGAGACTATTCATAAACGATCGCAGGCTCGATCGTAAGGGCGTCGGCGATCGTCGCCAATATGTGCGTCGTGCGCATAGAACGGACGGCTGGACGGAATCGGTAGTCGCAATCGGCAGAGAATCAGTGGCCGTCGTACGGACGGTCACCCTTAGTCGTCGAGGGCATCTCTTCGACGCCGTGGGCAAAGCGAGGTGTTGAGTAACTGCCGTCGAAAGACGGTGTGCTGCCGAACGGAGCTCTGGAGCGCGCGGAGTGCGCGGGGTGCGTGCAAGGCGATGATGACAAGGCCAACGGACTACGTCGGCACTCCAAAAGTCGTTCCATAGCCAAGAATTGTGTGCGTGGGACACACGATTATACTGAACCCACACGCGTTGGAAAAAAAAATGCTAGAGACTATTCAACTTGACTTAAGCGATTGTCCGTTGTATCGATCTACTTGTTGTTGATACATATAGCATGCATCTGTAGGAAAAATCAAGGTTCGCAGTATCGGTATCGGACCCTTCCTATGAGTATCGAGATCGGTGGTATTGGCAGTATCGACGGTTTCGGATCGGAGTATTCGGAAAACAAATAATTATTAATAACTTATTAAAAATTTAAAAGATAAATATTTTATATATTTAGGCATAATTTTAAGTATTCCTTGTGTTGTTTCTTAGTAATTTTGAAATTGAATGAAATAATAGTCATCATTGTCGATTGATTTACCAACATTCTTCTTTTACATTTTACATGCTTATACAACCTTACTCTGCTTTTGCACCCTTGCTGATTGGTCTATTTTGTTTTTGTTTTTGTTTTTTTTGCTGAATTGACTAAAAGAGAGACCTCCAATATCAGTATTGGTCAGTATCGGTATCGATAGGTATCGATCTGTATCGGATCGGGACATGCCAAACCGAATTGGTATCGGCCGATACTGCAAACTATGGGAAGAATGGACTCTTTTAAAATAGTTGTTGGATAGTGAAGTATTCTGAAAGAAAGAAACGTTAGGAATCACCTATAGATCAGTAAGGACGTACTTTGGTATACTAAATAAGGACATAAATCTTTTTTGAAGTCCATTTTGCTGGCCTCCTATCATATTCAAACAACATTTCTCAATAGCTAAGGACATAATGTGTACTTATCTTAGGTTTTGATTGTTAAACCCCAATTAGTCATATGAGGAGAAAAAAATTAGTTTTGAAGGTCTGTCAATGGATCAAGCAAGTAGTGCCAGTAAGTTGTTGGCCAAATCTCACGATAAACATATGTATATGCATAATTAACTAATATTTTGTATCCTCTCAAGTGTTCAAAATGATCTTTGTTTTAACAGAAAAATGAGGATAACATATATTAGACAATTCATATTCTCTCATTCATGTCTGGATAAGAGCAACGACTCTTAGAGGGGACAATGGAGACCCAACAAACTGTCTTGACTTTGAGGCATCTTCGCTTGCTGAGTAGGCCAAGCTACAGGGATAGGCTTATTATTGATGCATCATTTTTGTTTATTATTACATATATTTAATTTTTATATTTCTAAATTTGGGGTGAAGACTTTGTTGTTTGATAAGTCTTGTAACTTATATCTCTATCTTGATATTTCAAGCTATAGTCCACTTTATTATTTAGGTGGTGGATTGTGGATGTATGTTTTCGAGGACCCATCCAAAGATGGGCTAGATGTGGCATGATAGATGACCCATCCTGAACATTTGAATTTTATTTTTCCAAGTGTTATATGTGCTTAATGTCCTAGTCCCACATGAAAGTACATGCACTATTATATATCTAAGTATATCTTTTTATAAATATGTGGTGCAATCTTACTGTTAAAGTAAAAAAGAGGACGTCCTAGTGCCACGATACTCTCTCTAACGGCCTGCCATAGGATTCTAACTCCGTCCCTGTTTAATATTTTTCTCACATGAAGGATAACAACTTTTAACACAAAGAGAAGTATATACCCCGTCTATTTAGATTGTCTCGGTTACCCGTAGAATAAATTCATAATATCTAATGCTAAAGGTTGTTTCTGAGCATGTGCAAGATGTGTGATTGCACAGGGCCCCAAAAACCGAAAGACCGCATAATTTTTAACTTCCGTATATATTACTTTTGTGAAAACCTAATATTATCTCCTCTCTTGGGCATGTGTATGAAACATAACCTTCTGAGTGCACTGCATCTTATTTCTTCGACTACAACCCTACATAATCATCGCCCAGCTACAGAAACTATTAGTAAAGTTATACAGATTTTGAACATAACCTTCTGTAAACTTATATAAGAATATACAATAAATATACATCTATATTTAAAAAAAATAATAACAGGCAAATTGCAAGGTGCGAAGCTTAGTGGATTCTCACCTTGTATAAGAGGACAGCATCAAAGTATAGTGTTGAATGAGTAGGTGCCGCCGATGAGTTCTTGGTTGGCAACTCGAGACTGGTTATAGTGATACTGCTGATATGACAAAAAAAAAAATATGATCAATATCCCCAAGTAGGTAAAATTTCTCAAATGTACTGGGCTAATTTGAAATCTGATGGCGTTTACTGGCAGCGTTAGGGCATGTGTTCTGTTACAAGAAGCTAATAATCCAAAAGAGAGGTCATGATGTTCACACTGCACCAAAGACAGTAGATGATTTTCTTTTCCACTAGCAAACTTACATCTCCAGATTAATACTGCATCCCTGCATGTGTGACGGAAAACAACATCTCGTGTTAGGCACACCCTGCATGTGTGAAATAAAAGACCAAAACTTCTGAGCCATGAAAAATCAGGGTAAAGGAAAACGAAAAGTGTCTTCAAAACCACAACACCTTTATGGACAGCCTCTATGCCAGACTATCCAGTTCCAAGGGAGAGTTTTTGTCCCTCTGCATGGTTACACTGGACAAGTATAAAGATAGTTTGTAACAAGAGTTGACCAAAATATAAACACACCCAAGCTTACACATTCTGCCAACACCTTACTCAACCCAACTACAGTTGATAGCAGAAAAATGAAGGATTAGATACAGGCTTAAGCAAGTAGTCACACCATTAAACAAGGATTGAAATAACACAAGGAATTTTTTCTGTACATCAAATGGAATAGATATCATCCCTCGCGATTTAACCTTTAATATTCATGAGCATTATTGCTGCAGCTGCTACCAGCATTGACCTTCAGTAGCGATCCATTCCTGTGCACCTCCCACTGTTATACTCCTTTAAGTCCAATAAGGGGATTCTATTTGCAGCAAGAGATCTTATAAGCTGCAAGTTCCCAAACATGATATATATTGTTTAGATCCTAGTAACTCCAAATAATCTCTTTTTTGTTGTTGATAGTGGTTCCTCTCAAGAACCTATACTCCCTACAACTTTTCTGTACTTCGGTTATTTGTCGCATTCCAATTTCTCAAGGAAGATCTAAATGCACTAGTTTTATCTTTTATGATAACAATTTGAAAAGGTTTACAAAATCAAAATATAAAACAAGCAATTTAGCGTAAGTTCAGCTGAAAATTGTTTTGAAATTATCAGCTAGAGCAAAAGAATAATGCTTAAAAGTTGCCCATGGAAAGCCATTGTCTCGAATTATAAACAAGGTTGTGAAAAGCGCTAGTCGCTAGACGGAAGGGCACCCGCCGCCTAGCGCCTAGCCTGTCTAGGCGGCCGCCTAGATCTAGGCGGTTCAAGAATAAATAAATAAAAATCCAAAAAATCTACTGAAAATTGCAGAAAAAAATCATAAATTCCCAAAACATGTATAGTCGGACGTCGGGGGGTCTAGGCGGACGCCTAGACCGCCTTTTAGAACAGTGATTATAAAGCAACAAGATGGAGAACATTAATTATGCGCTCTAAAGCTGCAGAGCAAATAAGTACGTGGGCTGATAGAAGCGCCTACGAATAAAAATGCTCTAGCCTTACTATTGTATAATACAGCTATAGTTAACATCAGGTCGTCAATTTCTTCTGCTCTGAAAGAGTACGAACCCTGGATCAAATTCTGCTGTGCAGATAAGCCAACCATGTTACAGGTCACAGAAGTAATACTCCAAATATCCCCCAAACAAAGAGAAGCTAGAGATCACAAAGATGCTCGAATTCATAATTAGAAGTTTACTAGGACGCATGGTCACTGCAAAATCGGTGTGATGCCTGTGCCATGCTGTGTCGCTATGTATCAAGCACGACATGGACAGTACAAAATACACTTGGACACTAAAATAAGTTCTGTATTGTGTAGTGTCATATTTATGTCCATGCAGAAGTTTACGCTTAAGTAAATTGCAGAGAAGTATCCCTCATCAGAGTACCTTTGAAGTATGGAAAGATATCAAATACTACCCAAACAAACTTGCAAACTGCAGGAACTTAACAAGGAAGAAAATGTTTTAACAGACATATATAGATGATACTTATTCTATGTAATTACACACAAGATTACGAAGTGTATTTCAAAAATGTGCAAAGAGATCAATACCCCACCAAGATGGCTGGCAATACAAATAATCAGAGAGAAAAGTTCCAAGCTGCAATAGGGGTAGATAAACTAGATTTCTGACTTAACCAAGCAAAAACAGAGAAAAATAAGATTGCAACAAACCTCACAAATCAACCATAAAAGGAATGTCAGACATGTCTACAGCAAAAATGTAAAGATGGTTAAGATATCTCCCACATAGTTACCATATTATCACGATCCTCACGTATTTTTCTTTTAACAAGAATAAATCATACGGATCACCAATCTGCAGATATGCAGAGCCTGTGATAAAGGTGATGATCTATCTTACTGAGTACTATATCTCCATCTTCCCAAGCAAAGTTCTCAAAAAATAGGAAGATGATTTAGTCACCTAATTAGTTGTTTACGTAACCATAAAGTAATAAACAACTAAGACTTCTATTAGAGCTACTAAATGCAAACACAGGATGAGATAATCACGAACAATCACTTGAAAAAAGATATCATCGCAAAGGATATCTAGATCACTTTAAAATTACTGGATAAGCGTCACTTTTGATTTATATGTCAATATAGGAACAGTAATGCTGAAACAGTAATGCTGCCAAAACAAAATAGTATGTACTTTATTCAACAGTGATATTAAGTTCAAACAAATTACTAGATATTCTCAGTGTCTCATATAGTCATATGATACAATCTGTCGGGCTGAAGTTCACACTTTAATCACCAAATACCAAAGCAATTGCAAAAATCAATAAATCTGGAAATCAATTATCTGAATTTTTCTCAGATAACCACTGGTTCTAGGAATATGTCTATCGGCATTTATTGTTGCTTTGCGGTTCACATTCACTAATATATAATTTTTATTCTTAAGGAATTTCCTCAAAGAGAAGAAATTAATAGATTAATAAAGATTATGTTATAATTATATCCTCATATTACTTTATCTCATGCTATTAAATTTATCTTGGAAGTTGGAACTAACAGAAGTTCTATAATTTTATCTACATCACCAAAGCACTCGTACAAATATCAAAACTTGAAAGCTATTCTCTGCCATTTTCTCGACTTATGAATCTCTACAACTGTGCAAAAGATTAAACCATGCCCATTCTTTGTAAAAAAAAAAGTATTACAACTTCCATATCCAATAAATGCCCCTAAACAATGATGATATGTCTTCTAATAACCAAGTTGTGGTCCATTAGAAAAGGTGTAGATGGGCTCTACTACTTTTCTCCATATCTTCCGCAATATAAAAATTGACAACAATGCTTATCTTGTACAACTTTACACCTAACATGTTCCTTTCTCAATCTAAGAGGTCCCCAAATTTATTGATGATATGCCGGCTCAATTGCTTTCATGGTACCCCAAGTTATACCCAAGTAACAATATGGTACCTAATTTATTATTTCTTACTGTGTGGTAACACAACTTTTGATTATGGTGTATTACGGTACCTGTTACCATTTTCCGTCCAATGCCTCACGGAAATGCCAACGTGGCATCCCAACTCAGTTAAGGAGTGTACACGTGTGCAGTCCACGTGTACACTCAACAAATAAGGGGTGGGGCCGGGGGAGTGGCTCAATTCCCGCCCTCTCTCTCTCTCTTTCTGTAACTCTTCCTCTTCCCTGGACCGACGAACGTGCGAGAAGGGGGCGACGACGATCTGCTGAAGACGAGGAGAGGCGACGACGATCTGCTGAAGACGAGTAGAGGCGACGATCGGAGAATCGCAGATGGGTACCTCTCTTCCCCCCCTCCTCTCTCTGTCTTCTTCTTATTTTTCGTCGAAGAATGATTTTAGGGTTTTATTCTTATAATTTAATTCTAAAAACCCTAAATGAAGAGCAGGAACTGAGTTTAGGGTTCTGCATGCAACGAAACACACTTCGTTATGGTTTTATTCTCTTCATTTCATTCTGAAAATCCTAAATGAAGAGCACGAACTGAATTTAGGGTTCTGCATGCACCGAAATAATTTGCACGAAGTTTGTTTAGGGATTATCTTCTTCGATTGTTCAATTTAGGCGTTGAAACTTTTATTTTCATTACGAAATTAGGGTTCTTTTGTTAAAATTAGGGTTCTTTTGTTAGACTATACAGGCACATGTACAGGCACCTGGTCGAAATTAGGGTTATATTGTTAAAATTAGGGTTCCTTTGTTAGAATTAGGGTTATTTTGTTAGAATTAGGGTTATCTTGTTAAAATTAGGGTTTTACCCTGCCTGTACAGGGTAATTGTGTATGCTAAATGACCAAGTCACAATTGTGTATCCCTGTAATATATACACACACCCTGTAATATATACACACACACCCTGTATATCTACCTGTCCATATATGCTTACATACACCAATGTGCATATGACATGAATATATAGTCTTGTATTATATATAATGTACATGATTTTAGATAGACATAATTATATAGACTTGAATATATGTGACATGGTTTTATCTAGACATGAATATATAGTCTTGTATTATATATAATGTAATTGATCTACATGATTTTATGATTTTATATAGACATGAATATATGATTATATGTAGAGTAGACATGAATACATGATTATATATAGACATGATTATATTTGACATGGTTTTATCTGGACATGAATATATAGTCTTGTATTATATATAATGTAATTGATCTACATGATTTTATTATGTTATATAGACATGAATATATGATTATATGTAGAGTAGACATGAATACATTATTATATATAGACATGATTATATTTGACATGGTTTTATCTGGACATGAATATATAGTCTTGTATTATATATAATGTAATTGATCTGCATGATTTTATGATTTTATATAGACATGAATATATGATTATATGTAGAGTAGACATGAATACATGATTATATATAGACATGATTATATGTGACATGTGCTAACAGGTAGTTTTGATTTTATAGGCATGAATATATGATTTTATATGCACATGATTTTAGATAGACATAATTATATAGACTTGAATATATGTGACATGGTTTTATCTGGACATGAATATATAGTCTTGTATTATATATAATGTAATTGATCTACATGATTTTATGATTTTATATAGACATGAATATATGATTATATGTAGAGTAGACATGAATACATGATTATATGTGACATGGTTTTATCTAGACATGAATATATAACCTTCATCTGTGCTAACAGGTAGTTTTAAAATTAATCTGCAATATTTTGATGGGGAAGTAGTTTCAAAGTGGTTTGATGTTGATACTGTGTCATTCAAGATGATTCATATGTGGGTTAAGTTCTTATATAGAGGAAAGCTGATGTATTTATGGAAGGAGGCTGGTAAGGAAGTTAATTATGGTCTAAAACGACTTGTCAATGATGCAAGTGTGTTTGAAATGGCTCATAATGCTGTTGAACATGGTAGTGGGGAGGTAGATCTCTATGTTATGCATATGGGAGATGAAGAATGTGATCAAGAAACTGAGTACCCAACATACAAGTGAATGTTTTGACTTAATATTTTGATCACTGTTTTATTGCAACTTGTATGAATGTTTTAGGCTACTGAATTTCTAATCTTGTATATGTACCTACATTTCAGGCTGGATCTTCAAGGCAAACTGACAGTGATTTGAATGTGGGTGTCAGCAGTGCACCAACCACACTTAGGTGGATGATGGATGTAAGTGCATAAAATTGAGTGATCAGTTCATTAACATGCTCTACTTGGTTCTACTTTGTGACTTTGTTCTACTCTGTTCTACTTTGTTCTACTGTCAGTGATGGAATTTCTTGTTGTTATACTTTGTTATCAGGGTACAAGTCAGGTGGTCAATAATACAAACCTAAGAAGTGTGGGAGCTTCCAACCAATCTCGATTTTCAGGCCTTGGCTCTGTTGATGGAGGCTTAGGTGTGGGAGCTTCCAACCAAGACATCTCAGCAAGCCAAAGGAGCACAGCAGCAGCCCCAACTCATCCAACTTCAACATTGCCAAAGAATGGTCAGGGAAAGAAAGCAAAGGGCAGAGTGGTGCTATCAAGATACAATCTACCATCTAAGAAAAGCAAAAACTGAATGACAAGTGTCTAGACTAATTTGGACAACACTAATTTTGTGGTTCACAACTGAAAGATTTTGTTTTAGTCCTATTTCTTTCATAGGTGAACCAAAAAGCATGTAATGACATTTGATGTAATTATTTTGAGCCATGTTTCTATCACCTGGACAATTGTGTGGCCATTTAGAAGGCCTAATATGTACTGGATTTATGTTTCTGGACAATTATGTGGTCTTATAGAAGAAGGCCTAATATGTACGGGACAAGTGGTCAATTATTTTGTGTTTATATCACCATGGCAATTATGTTTCTGGACAATTATGTTTCTTGAGATGCCAAACTGGATGTGTATTTCTAAATGCAGTTTGGAGTCTTTTAAATTATCAGTGTTTGTATCACCAGGACAATTATGTTTCTGGACAATTATTTGTGTGTTTCTATCACCTGCACACTCTTTCAAATGCAGTCTTCTAAATGCTGTCTTTTATGCAGTCTTCTAAATGCAGTCTTTTATGTGGCTCATATACATGAAGGCTAATATGTAATGCAGTTTTGAAAATGCAGTGGTTGTAGATGTATATATAATTGGAATGGATGTATATATAACTTGTGTGAAATGCAGGTCTTTTATGTAATGCAGTCTTGTATTTGGCTCTTTTAAATGCAGCTCAGTATTTGTGTCAAATGCAGGTCTTTTATGTAATGCAGTATTTTATGTGGCTCTTTTAAATGCAGTCTTTTATGTGGCTCTTTAAAATGCTGCTGCAACATTAGTTAAAAATTGAATAGATGTATATATAATTGGAATGGATGTATATATAACTTGTGTGTTTCATATTGAAATGCAGGTCACTGGTTCTACTTTGTGTGTTTCATATTTTGTGTGAATGTAGTGTTTGATAACAAAAACATGAAAATCCACCATGTAGTGTTTGATAACAAAAACATGACTCAAAAGATGACTTCTATTATACAAAAGATAACCATTACAATAAACTTGAATCTCTCTCACCATGAAAATCCAGAACCATTCAATACACCATTCAATACATCATTCTATACAACATCAAAAAGGGTCAGGATGAAAATCCAGAGCTTGTTTACAGCTGCAAAGCCATTACAATTTCGATCCATAAACTACAAGTTTACTAGTCATTACAACTTCAACTTTTAGTCATTACAACTTTTAGTCATTACAAGATAAATACGAGTTTACAATTACTCCATCTTAAATCTTCCAAATTTCTTCAGAATAGTCCCATACATTTCAAGTTGTCGTTGCGCTACACGGTGTTCAATTTCAACTTCCAATATGATCTCCTTCATGATATCCTTGCCTTGTCCCGAAGAAGTAGTAGCTCCATCATCCACCATTTTGTTCTTTGTCTTTGAGGCCGTAGCTTCTTGCATCCATTCAATGTATTCACAACCGGGATTTTTCCTCTACAAGTATTGAAAAAGAAATTACAATTATAAGTTACACATTACTAGCAAGAAATAATAATTGATTTATATTAATGTACAAAGAAAAGTATGTTTCACTTACACTGGTAGATAATGGACAACAGTAGAATTTTTGACCTAAGCTCCTAGGCACCTTTGATGTTCGTATTTTGCAAAATCCGGCTTCGCAACGACATAACCGAAGTTCATCAGTCCAACACCAAAAATCACATCCTACCTCTTTTGCACATTTTAAAAATTGGCGCCCACGATTCCAAGGTGTATTTGCAGTGAATAATTTGCACAGAGAAGTTCCTTCGCAATAACATGGGATCTTCGCAAGATCCCATTCCTTTTCACTTGCTTCGATTGCTGCAATTTTGTCAGAATAAACATTTTCAGATCGGCTCTTCTTTTATTTTAGGGTTTTCACAATAAATTATTGCATGATTACACAATAAATTACTTTAGGGTTTCCATAATAATAGCTACTGGTTAGGGTTTTCCTCTACTGTTTACTCTACTTCGAGGTTTTTCAAA